>CM076569.1:857073706-857409119 GCA_034641835.2 Pinus albicaulis | reverse complement strand
TTGATGTGAATACTTTCACATTAAAAGTAAGAAATTATTTATACATATTAAAATGGGTGCCTAAAAACGTACTTTATATTTAAAACATTAAGAGGTCATTGAAGCTTTATAAGGACATGAAGCCTATATTTCTATGTTGTTAGGATTTTTAAATATTTCGAAAATAATTTTTGAATGAGAACCCTTTTTTTTATAGATATTAAACTTGGAAAGAAGGTTGACCCATGCTCAGAGACTTAGCAATAGATAGAGTTTGTTTGTACCTTTCCAACATCATACTACCTTAACTTTTTATTGGGATGAAGATCACCTTGATATCTTGTTAGGGTGATATCACATAGAAATCCTAGTAAGATAAGGTTACGCCACCTAGGCTTGCCGACATTAGGTCAATGGGAGTGCTAACATAGTGCCCATGCTAGTGATCTTCTTCCACCCCCTTGTCTATAGAGTGTATTTTCTAGGAAACTAGTGGGAGACAATCTCGAGACTACCTTGTACTCAATGTTATCTTGTGATCAATACCCTTCCCGAGGTGTAATGTTATAGGTCTATGGGTTAAATAACTTGATTCTTTTCATTGTTTATTTTTACTTCACTGGGGGATTTTATAAGGACAAAATGGATCTAAAAAAAGTACTAGAAAAATTAACTCTAAAACAACTAATAAGATTTAAGATGATGATGTCATCCCGAGGGATAAATATTTTTAAAGGGAAAAAACGAAAGACACTTTTCTTTAATTGTATTTTTGACTCATCTCTTTGAAGGTTTACTAGAATGTCAATCATAGGTATCCGTTGGATGCCGAATTAAATTTTGCATCCAACGAACACTCACTCTGCATATTTTGAGTAGACCTAGATTGAAAACAATGAAAATATGTTGAAAAAATTCATTTTTTGCAAGAAATATGATTTTTATGTATTTTCAAATTTTTGGGTGCGAGTCTACAAAAGTATATAGAATAGGTACTCGTTGGATTATGTATTAAATTCTACATCCAATGGGTACCTACAATTGACATTTGAGTAAATTTATAAGGAGAAAAGTTGAAAATACAATTAAAAGAATTTTCTTTTTTTAGAAATTCATAACTCTTATTTTTTTAAAAGGGAAATCATCCTCTCTCTCAGCACAGGGGTAAGAGAAAGGGTCAATACAACAATTTTCATAGGGACATAGCCATTACAATAATATTTCTTATCATCATGTCATTCGCAACGAATTGGACTTGAGTGGGGAAGATAACAACCATTCTACCCAACCACCTAACATAACTCGAATTAAGAACTCTTATTTTGTTATTTTTCTTAAAAATTATTTTAAATCTCAAAATTCTCCCAATATAATTTTTATTTTAAATTGGTAGTGATTATAGACGATTCCAATATTTTCTTTCCCCCAAACCCTTTAAACTAATGTTTTTTTTTCCAAGGAAAATCCGAGCAGATCCACCTGAAGGGATCACATCTCGCTGGCCAAATTAATCATAGCATAACCCCGGGGGCGTTGAGGAGAATTGACCCTGTGACCTCCTAGTGGCAAGGTGCTTTAGCAATGTGTACTCCACCCATTGAATAACCCTCAAGGATCCCTTTAAACTAATGTTAATGTCATGAATTTGGCTTCTGTGACCCATAAAATGAATATAAAATCTTTCGGTGATAATCACATCTAAGTATATTTTGTTGACGCATTTTGAAACAGCCAATGTGATTCATCATCAGGACAAGATGAGAAATCTGATCAATGAACCAGTCGACAAAATATACTTAGATGTGATTATCACTGAAAGATTTTATATTCATTTAATGTTAATGTTGTCAAAATCATTTTTATTTATTTTAAAACTACTTTATAGCGATATGAATAATTTATCATCAAAAGTAGAGAATTATATATATATATATATATATATATAGAGAGAGAGAGAGAGAGAGAGAGAGAGAGAGAGAGAGAGAATGTTATTGAATTCATATATGGCATTGAAACCTATTTTCCTATATTATGAATTTTAAATATTTTGGAAATAAATTTTAAATAAAAACCCCTTTCCATTATACAAAATGAGATACTTGAAAATAAAATTTGTTTATACCTTATTAATATCATATAATAATTTACTTAAAAATATTCTATAAAAACTATTTATTATAAATAATAAGCATATTTAATAATTATTTGACGATCACTTTGTTATAAAGTAATATGTAAAGCATGCGATTCAAAGTTCAAATCTCTGTGAGTTAGAGCAACAAAAAAAAATCACAAATACGACACTTCCTTTTAATTTCAAGTCAATATTCACACCACTAATCACTTGAGATTTTCACTAAACACTTTTTTAAACAATTACACAACCAACAAAAACATATAAATTATATAAAAACATATAAACTATATATATGAAAATGAGTAGATAATATTTTTTTAACGAATACACAACCAACAAAAACAAATATATATATATATATATATATATGAAAATGAGTATTTGAAACTTTATTTTTTTAGGTGTGTGGGACTACTCTTAAGATGCCATTGAACCCAAGGTGACCTTAAGATTGACCCAACCCTACGAAAATGATGTTAGGGAAACCTCGACATTGCAGGGTCTGTAATGTGTTCTCATACGTCATAACACATATAGTGAGTTATATATATATATATATATATATATATATATATATATATATATATACATATATATTTTTTTTTCTTTATAAAAGAATTAATATAGTATGAACAAGCCAAAACATATAGAAAATTAGGTCTCAAATTTTAATAGGTGGTTATAAACCTTTTAAACATTTTCTGATATATTACCAATTTTCAATTTTAATGTAAAAAATTAAAATGATTAAAGCAAATGATATAAAGCTTCTTAACAATGCCTCAATGTTGTCTTATATTTCAATACTAATTTGAGATTGCTCCAACTACTTTGGAAATAATGTTTCCCCAACCCCTTAGACAAGTCATCACCCCAACCCTGAGAGCACGGATAAATGTAGATCACTTTAACGCATAATATAGCGTGACACATCAATAAATAATGATAAACAACTTATTAGGTTTTATTTCATTTTATTAGGTCAAATATGAGTTGAAAATACTGTACAAAGTTTTAATGTGGTATACTAAAATTATTGTATTGAAATGAAATTGTGGACCTGAATAGATTAATTAGATATTATTTTAATTTACAATTTTTTTTTGTAAGCTTGGTAGTTCTTTTTATTTTTCACTTTTTTTCACTGCATTTTCATCAACATGTCCAAATACATCACCTCGATAGGGGAAGGGAATTGAACTTGTGATGAGTACTATAACAGCCCGCCTCATCACCGTTTAACCAAGACCCCACAGACTTAATTTAAAAATTTTATTAACATTGAAATTCATAATATTATCATGGAATTTTATTGATTTATATAAGTAAAGGGTTAGGATTTTATTTTACGAATGTTTAATGAATATTTATTATTATTTTAATTTGGCAATTGAATATTTATTACTTACTTTCTAATAATATTGATTTTAATTATATGGATTTTGGGAATTGATATTATTGTGATTGTTTTTGTTATATTTATTAGTTCCTGCGGTTTGCGGCATGGCAGAGACTATAATAATCAAAATAGATGTAGCTTATTAGTCCCTGTGGCTAAATTGATGTACTTAAAATTGCTAAATTGATGCACTTAAAATTTTTAAAGTATGCTTTGTTACAAATTTTTTCTAACAACAGTTTCTTTGCCCAATCAAGTATAAGAATATTTTCTATTAACCAATGAGTGTAATTGTCATCTTATTTGACCTCATATGGAGGCAAGTATGAGGGCAAAGTTACCATATGCATAAAAAATCATGAATTTTTCAGGTTCAAAAGAACTAATGCTAACATTAATTCTAAACATTAAATGTCAAAATGTCTGAAAACTATGGCTCTGAAAATAACATTATATAAAACTAATAAAAAGCATTATCGACAGCTTACGTTGCCACCGCTTCATCCATTGCTTATGCCTGTGACCACTTCTGGTATTCTGTCTTACTCTTAGGCATCAATGCCTGCCACCACTTCTGGGATTCTGTCCACTGCTAACAGGTGCCATACACCGTCACGCTCGCCATCGCGCTATCATTGTTGTCCTTGAGGGCTCTATCCTAGTGCCAGATGCCCATGGATCTCTCCTAATATTCCTAAAGGCAAGTGTTTTTTATAAGAGGTTCCAATACCGGCACTTCCTAAAGGCAAGTATCTTATAAGGCAAGTATTTTTTATAAGAGGTTCCAATACCGTCACTTCTGTGGCCTCTGAAAGCATTGCTTTTGTCAAAGTCACTATCTCTATATCTAGTTCTAGCTTTGCCTACGTTACTAAAGCTAGTGGTGCTTGTACCTTCCCGGAAGGCTGGTTAACTAGGAAGGGCTGCTAGACGAAGTCAAAAGTATGTCTGGGTTTCATAATTAAAAGTCAATCAAAGCAATGCGTGGCATGGCTGGCTGGGCTAGCTGGTCTTGTGTAAGTGTTGTTCTTGCTTGCTGTTAAAGTCAGAAAAGGTGGGATGGTAAACGATACCTATTGCCTGTGAAGCGAAAATAATTCAAATCATGAAGAAAAAATACAGACCTGTGTTTGCCTTCCCGCCTTCTCTCCTCCATCAAGTGTTTGCCTTCTCGCCTTCTTTCCTCCATCAAGCCTATGTTTTCCTACTCGCTTTCTCTCCTCTATCAAACCTGTGTTTACCTTCTCTTTGCTGAAGTGAAAAGAAATCAAATCATGAAGAAGCGAAAAAAAATCAAATCAGAAGAAAAAATACTTAAGTTGTTTAACTTCTAGATGCATGCATTTTGAGTCCTTGCTTCTTCGTGGTTCATGTCATGTTCCTGGTTTGAGAATGCTCCCGCCCTATGGAAAATGAAAGGCCAGACACTACGGGTGGTCCATCTGCAGGAAACACTTAATGGGCTAAATAAACCCTACGAACAGTGTATCCTTCCCACAGAGTTAGAAAGTATCTCCAGTGCAGCTCAAGGTAGTAGTAAAAACCCGAGGCTTCGAAGTGATGGAGTCACTTGGTTTTCGACGAATCACTGGCTTTTCTAGTGATCGACTGGCCCAAACTTAAGCTACCCATTACCAGACAAAGCCAGAGAAAGCCATCCAGTTTGAAAGGCATCAACCTGTACACAAAACTGAGTTGTATGGCCAGTTTCTCCTAATCAATGAACAGACATGGGAAAATCATGCAATCCTGGCATAGTCTATGCTACCACACTGAACATACATGATCAATAAGGCATTCTCTGATGAAAAACCCAAGTCATATGTAATTTTCATCATTTGTGCATGGACTTGCTTGGACTTTTCCAATGACTTTATGCTCGACCATGACCTGTTAAAACTGGCAATGATAGATTCATTCGGTTTGAGACCAGCTTGTTGCATTTGCGAGAAGACTTTGGCAACACCATCGGCATACCCATATTCTGTGCATATCCTGCAATATGTTCCATGGCACCACATCTCGGCCATGCAACTGACCAAACACTTGGCACGCATTTTGCATAGTCTCACTATTGGCATACATGCTTATAAGCGCATTTCCCTAGTAACATATGATTCAAAGCCAATTTTAATGATCACGGCATGAAACTGGCTACCATGTTCGACACTTTCCAAACTAGTGCAGGCACTAATGACACCAAAGAAGTTGAATTCATCCAAACCCACGCCCAGCCTGAGCATTTGCTTTATTAACTTCAAGGCCTTCTCAATGTGACCATTGTGGACATGAATTATTTCAAACACTTGGCACGCATCCTCAATGCTATCACACTTGGGATAGGCTTCACACATTATTTTGAACACTTGGCACGCATCCTCAATGCTGTCACACTTGGCATAGGAATTAACAAGGTGATAGCCCACATAGAAATTAGAATTTAATTTCGTTGATGTTTGGTGTTTTCGCGAGAGATGCCTATTTTCAGACTATATTAGTTTCTTGTTTAATTTAATCTTATTAATAGTATATTTCTGGTATTTTCCAATAAAAACAACTAAATGGCTTCTTTAAGTGTTGTGCATTATTGTTGACTTTTATTTTCGCGAGAGGCGACTTGTGTATTTGTTAAACTGCTCTTCAAGCTTTACATCGAGTGAGTTGTTTCAACATAATACCTTCCGACCTTCAAAATTTCTGAAACATCAATGCAATTTACTTCCTGCACGTCTATAAAATAAAATTAAAAGAGTTCATCTATTTGAAATTTCCACTTGTATGCTACTACAAGGGAGAGCATCTCTGAGTAACTCTCAGAACTATGGTTTGTTCTGAGGTTTTATTCATCTTTTTGATGATACTTTGCCGGCAAGGATTGCTACACAACATATCTGAAAGGGGGCAGGGACTTGCTGCCCCCCAACCTATCTTGTTTAAATTGAGTACATTCATGACATCGACCCCCGAAGTTAATGAATTTACTGCTGACTTTAAGACTTATTGTCATTGAATTGGAATTTTAGATATGTGAATAGTAGAATTGGAGAGTAAGTATGAAATAACCATTATGTAAAAAACAAAGAGGTTTATGATAATATTTAAATAATTATTTTTAGGGTGAGTAGAATATAGTTTTTTTTGTTTTTTTTTTTAATATTGATTAAAATTAATATATAAAGGTATAAATATAATACATAGTTTTTTGTTTTTTTGTTAGTTAGAGCGATTGGCAACATCAGACAGCTTTCACACGCACGGCGTGGGGTCCAACTCTCGGGCTACCACTATAACCTCTCAGGGAACCGCCCAGCCAGAAAGAGCGAAATCCGGATAAGACGAGACTTGGACACGTGACCTGCTTAACAACACGAACGCCTTAATAATGCGTCCGCTGGCCACTAGACCATGCCCCTGCAGGATTAATACATAGTTTTTTTTAGTTAGATACAAAATTTTGAATTTGTAACCTTCATACAAGGAATGTTTTAATAATATATTTTATTGTACATTTTATGGTTTGTTATTTTACACTCAAAAGACTTAATATATGAAAATTTGGAGTGAGACCATAACCTTTCACATTATTGATTGAAATCAACCCAAGTATAATAGGAGTTTTTAAGGGTGTTAAAATATATTTTTGCAATTTCGTAAAAAAATTAAATAATAAAATTTTAATGATAATTACTAAAAAAAGAGTCTAAAAGATAGAATGCTTAGACTTCTTTAAATAATATTTAACTCTATTTTGTCAATTGGGGTTATCTCTGGTGGCTTGGAGGAACGAATCAGAGCCTCCCCACCCAAATTTAATTCCTGCAAGTGACATGACAAATTTTAATGTGATAGACAAAATCCTAATTAAGATTATCGCGGGGATTCAATTTCACCAAAAAATTAAATAACCAAATTTCAATGATAATTACTAAAAAAAAGTTTAAAACATAAAATGATTAGACTTCTTTAAATAGCATATAACCCCACTTTTTCAATTGAAATTATCTCTAGTGGTTAAGAAGAATAAATAAAGACCTCCCCACCCAAATTTAATTTCTTCTAATGATATGATAAACTTTATAATATATATATTCCTATATTATATATAAAAAAACCACTCCACTTAATATTATTACACTTTCCCTTACCTTACATAAAATATTAAATTTAACCATTAAACATTTACAACTTAAAGCTAATTATATTTTTATGAAAAATAAACATAAAAAATAATTATATTGTGTTTAATGAATAAGCATATTTGTGAAGAAAAATAAGCATAAAAGTTACATTTTGTTTAAATGGTATTTTATATGAGAAACATTTATTTTTTAGGCTTTGTATAGAGAAATTATGAAAAAACATAACCTTATATTAAGGTAGAATATAAGTTTCCTAAAAGTTATAAAACTATAAATCATTAAAGTTGTTACAAGTTTATATTATTTAATTTATATTTTATATAGATTTTATACTTTTATACTTTTATTTATTTATTTATTATTATTATTTTCGTATGAAAATTTTGAGTAATTTTATTAAAGATTAATTAAGTTACATGTATATAATATCATAAATAAATTTTCCATTATTTTTATAGGATTAAAATTGAAAAATTGGGTGGTACGGATCTTAATAATGAGGCGAAACTTACACAAAATGCTTTAGCAATTACATACAAGAGGTCCCATGCCATCCTTTCGACAACCATGAACCATAAAAGTATCAATATCTCTGTTCAACAGGGAAAAAAAACTTCATTAACTCATGAAGTATTCCAAACATCTCATGGGTTGTCATATAAAAGAGTATTTTAGAAATTCATCTTAGAATCTAACAAATTTTTTCCACTAGGATTCATGAAGATAAGTAGAGATGTGTCTTAGTTGGGAGTCTTGGATCTCACAGTGGCCTTCTTGTGAATCAAGGTCATCCTTGGATAGATTTTCAAATTCCTTGTTATTTTCCTAGTAAACACAAACAAAAGAAATGTGAGTAAAGGAAGATTACATATATTTGATGGTTCGAAAAAGGGGTTGTAATAAGAAATTTATCAACTTGTATTCTCCATTCATCTATTCAATCACAAGGATTAAAACGAATTTGAGTGCTATAAGATCACTTTGATTGTTTGTTGACTGGCTAGTGCCAACTTTGAAGCTAAGGGTATGGTTTTGGGGAAGGAAGATTATTGCCCTTGCTCATCCACTAGGTGGATCTCTATTACAAGATCCATCAAAAAAGGCCCATGGATATTGAGTACCAATAATTAAGTTAGAATTTTGTGCATGTTGGTGAACTGGTGAGAGTTGAGAGAAAGATATTATGATGCTCAAACTTTGTGATGCACACTTAAAAGGTAGTGTGTCATTGCTTTCAAATATTTTTGCATTTATAGTTATCTAGACTCCCCATGCTATAGTGAGAGTGAGGAATTTGAAATATTTTGTCTCTTTGTCCTTGTGTTATTTTATTAAGGTTGCTTTGATTGAGTCCCCTTTCCATTTTTATTTCATATTTGTGACGAATTTTACTTTTCTCTAGACTTGTTTAGTGAAGGGACATAGGAGGATGAGATATACATTTGTTTCTAAATATATTTAACATAAGCTACATATTCTAGAGCCATCATAACTTCTTTTTGGAAGTAAATTCCATGCTAGGGATCTATTATTCAACAATATCCACATAAATGTTTTGATTTTGGTAGGGAATTTCTATTTCTAAAGTGCTTTCCACCAGTCTAAGCATGAGGGATTGTGAAAGCCTTCAAAATACAAAATGTTTTAGTTTAGTCTAGGCTTATGACTACCCACTGGGTATGTTAACTAGTGAAGCTCATCCTATTCTTCATTGATGTATACACTTAATTTTTTGAAATAGTTAGTGTATTGGTCTAGACTATTGCATATTCCTTATTTAGGTCCAAGTATATCTAGGTAATCCATTGTTGTTCCTTGGAATTCAATGCTTGTCCTATTGCAAATTGGTTTAGTATTAGCACCCTTTGATATGATATCAAGGATGAGTGATATGGGTAGCCAATGTTGGTCTTTGCTCCCAACCTAGGGGTTGAGTCTAGGCTAGACCTTCTCTCTTTTTTCAACCCTCTAGATTAACTAGTTTCCAATTAGAGGGAAATTTGCAGTGCTGGATTTCTAACTGATGGAAGGGGAATGGATTATTTCTTGTTCATGCAATGTATATAGTATTTTATATATACATTTCCAATATATTATTACAAGTCATTTTATCACCATGACATTTGACTGTCAATATGGGTCTATTACCATCCAAATCATGTTCCCTTAGAGGTAAAAAACACTAATGTTCCTTAACCAAGTATTGGAAATTGGAGAAAATCTTTGTAAAACCCTTAAAATATTGTCTGCGCACTTTTTATAGCCTTTTCCTGTGCATGCACTGATGCTTCTTCCATTAGCCATGACGATCATTGCCCTGTTCACCACTTAAACCTACGCACCCCGGTAAAAATCAAGTAAATATAAAAAGTAACTTCTAGAATCCTAGTTGGTCAAATATTCTCCCAACTGGAAGCCTCTAGAGTCGCACCAGTTCGATATTTATCCCTCTACTCATGGAGCTTATCCTTGGTCCAAAAAACTCAAATCTCTTCATGGGAGGAACTCATGCCTCTCTTAATGGATCTAAAACTACTTCAATCTCTCTATAAATTTAACTAAAGTTTTAGGTTGAAGGGTAGATACTATTTGTATAGATTCTAAGTTCGAGAGATTTCATAGAGTTCATAGTTTATAAGCTAGTAAGTTGTTGTTGGCACATTGAATATTACACCTTTGTGCACATGACTTCGTGCTGGTCATTCTAGAGAGGAAGGCTTATCAGACTGAAGGAAAATGGTTTCTTAGACACACGGGAGAAATCTGTACAACATTAAGGCATAGGTTGTAAGATTGCTCTTTTTAATTTATGATAATACATATGGATCTCTTTTTCTCATTGTCTTGTTTATGATTCATGGAAATGATGTCAATACTTAGATTCCTTGATCAATAAGTTGGATTAGTATTTATGATTATTATATACTACAGGTGCTTTGATCTTTTGTATTGTTTGTGATTGCAGGTTCTTCTCAGCATTGAGGAACTGCTTTGGAGAGAAAGGCTACATCAAATGTCTCGATTGAAAGGTAGGATCATGACCTCCTTATTTCATGGTTGTAATAATATCAAGTACAAATAATATAGAGAAAGAGATATTCAATGGATCTTTGTTTCTAGTTACTCGTTGGAGTACTAGGGAGATCACTCTTGTCTGCAAGTGGTAACAAATTGGCGATCATACTGGGGAAGAAAAGTTTAGTTATCTTTGGTGATGTTCAGGTTGACATTCCAACTTTCTTATTTTGACTTCTGTGTGTGCGGTTGGGTACATGACCTTTTAGTTTCTCTGAGATAGAAAACCTATTTTTCTTCCAATTTTTCTCTGTCTGCGCAGTTTTCTATGGAAAATAGAGCGGCAATGTGCATGAATTGTCAGTATATTTCAGTGCGCATGCGCATTGGTGTTAACTAAGAATCTGCACACCCCTTGGGAAATTTTGAAAAAAGTGAAATTCTCTCTTCCAGAGTCAGATAACCAATTTCTTGAGGTTTAACCTGATTTACTCCAGTTGTTAGAACCTGTGTTTGAACTACTCTTTAATACCTTAGAGTCTTGTTTGATTAATCATCCGTTTTTCATTATACAGTTAGGGTTTGCCCTGGTTTGCTGGCACTCCTTCTGGAAGACAAATTCATTTGCCTAAGATCACTGGTTTTATGTTATTGTCTCCTTGAGACACCAGGATTATTGCCAAACTTACCTTTTTTGAATATTTGTTTCATTCAATTGCAAAACGGAAAAGCTTCTAGATCACAGAAGCTTGATTTATCACAAGCTAGTCTTTCATGATTTCATTTCTATTGGGACAAGTGGAAACATTCTTAGTCTGATTACAACTAAGGGAAATAATTTAGAAAGGCATTCATAGGTATCCTAGTTAGGATTGATAATTATAAATTTGATTTGCTTTGAAGTTTTTTATACTCTTTAGGGTTTTTTAGAAATTTCCTTCTTTTGAGATTTTTTTGTTTATCAAAATTGTAGTTTTTGACTTCATAGTAAATGAAATTTTATTCGCAAAAGAGAAATTGATCATGCTTGGAAATTGTGTTCTTAATGAAATTGTTTTCTTTTCGAAAAGGAATTTTATTTGAAGTTTGAGGAAACTTGTGCTTTTGAGTTCAAAAAATCTTTCAACTTTCTCCTAAATAGAGTTCATCGAAATAAAAGAGTTGCATTTTTCATATCGATGCATTTAGAGTATTATTGAGTCAGGTCACAATATCATCAAGTTTCATCTCCATACCCCTCTGCGTTAAATAACAGCCAAATCAATATAATACTTAACAAAATCAATCTAGATATTTTTTACATTTTCTAGTGCTCATTCCACAAATTTAGCTTAGGCTAGTGTTTTGGAATAGGTTGTAATAAACATTCCAAAGCAGTTAAAAGAAACAAGTACCATCTAGTGGTAGGGAAATCCAATTGTTGCATTTTTACTTTGGGAATCTCTTCTTAAAATAATCAAGCACGAGGTCATGTCAGACCCAGTGAGGTAATCATACCTACTTCATTGGTGAAGATAGAAGACGTCATGTAATACAACGGTAAACCTCGGATTAACCATTTTTGAGGAGTCTAGGGTCACTTGTTAGAAAACCTCAGATTTACCATGTTGAGGAGCTTTCAAGGGGATTGAGCTTGATACTCTGCCCTTGCGTGTATATTGGATCATAGACTGTTCCCCTAGGTGAAATTGTCTCAGTTGGTGACCTTAGTGGCCATAATATATAGGATTTTTTCCAAGGTGACAGTGGAGGGAAGGTCCCATTGTACCTGGAGTAGACGTTGACTAGAATCACTTGTACTTTCCAAAGGGTACTCTTCACTTCGAGATGGCATAGTGGAGGTACTTGCACCAGAATTTTTCATTAAGCAGGTTGCTAGGGTAACTGTTCCAACCACCAATTTCCATATTAATTTCTGCAATGTTGGATTTCATCACCAACTAGTGCTTTTATTTTGGAAACATAATGTTTGTGTGTGGTTTGTCTCTTAGATTTTGTAGGCACATGTTCATTTGATTGATTTTTCCTAGCGACATTAGGTGTATTCTTTTGATTTTGTATGTTAAAAGATTAACCGTGGCTGAATTACCAATACATTCACGTAGAATGCAAGGGAAAACCCCTGAATATACACCCAGTCAATTGGAAACACTTAAAACTAAAAGAGTTCAACAATCAGGAACCAGGTCTACTGAACAAGGAGAAACATCCATTGTAATACATCCCGATTTCGAAGTTAATCAATGCCAGACGTTTGAAAAAGATCAAGAACAACCAGAAATTTATGAAGTAATTATAGTTGAATATGTTATTGGTGAATTGTGAGATACTTAATTCACTTAACCCAAAAAATCTGAACCTGAATCCATTAGGGGAATTTTGAGGTCTAAAATGGACCTCCTAAGGAAATTATAAAATAATATTCACAATAATAAAATAATATTTGATTTCATCATCAAAGTTTAGAGGGAAAAAAGAAAAAAACTACTTTTTCAACTAGTATTTTCAACTTATCTCCCAAAGTTTTTACTCAAATTTCGAGGAGTAATTGTTGGATGAAAAATTTAATTTCTCATCTAAGGAGTACCCATGTTTCATACTTTTGATGGATCCTTCTACTCGGAAAATGAGAAATACATGAAAAAAGTGATTGCAAACACGTGTTTTTCATGTATTTCTCATTTTTTGTGTACGAGGGTCCATCGAAAGTATGCAACATTGGTACTCCTTAGATGAGGAATTAAATTTGGCATCCAACGAGTACTCCCACTTGAAATTTGAGTAAGTACTTTGGGAGATAAGTTGAAAATATGAGTTGAAAAGGTAGTTTTATTATTTTATAATCTTTTTACCCTTTTATTTAAAAAATGGTGATTCATCCCCCATGGTTGCCATCATCATCTTGAATCATATTGGTTCTTATAAAGTTTGTTTTGGTTGTACATTTTTCTTAGGAGGCCCATTTTAGACCTCAAAATTCCCCTAATGCGAATCTACTTCGTCTGAGTCACCATTGGATTTCATAGCCCCAACTCTTGGTCGTCCTCATTCACCTTGAGTGAAAATTATTATTATTGAGAATATTCCTCCTGGCCTAATTAGTATTGAAGAAATTTTTGGCACGGAAGAAGAGATCACAATTCCTTCGTGTCAAGAATCTTTAGATCTAAGATTTAGTGAACAAATTTACCCTTACGGTCCTTTTAGACCGAATTCTTGGTATCATCAAATTACCGACTTTCTGCATAACTCTGGTTACAATGATTCACCACGCCTCATACCTTTTTACTATATACCCAGAGGTAGTTACATGGCTTCACCAAACATGTCTATTGAGTCATCTATGTTTTCTTCATCACCATAAACATTTTTGTATGGTGGTCCATCAGTTCCTGCTAGGTACCAGTCGCTCTTTGGCACTTTTTCAGGAGCATCTCCTTCGTCTGAAAATTTTAAAAAATCAATTGGTCCTTATGAATCGACCACCGAATCTCTGATAACGGAACATGTCTATATGTTTTTTCGGAAATATTCCTCAAGCTAGCTCTCAAGGTGGCTATATAGCACCTAGGGGGCAACAGCCTCTCCAAGGGCAACAACCTCTTCAAGGGAAACAACCTCTCCAAGGGAAGCAACCTCTCCAAGGGAAGCATCCTCTTCAAGGGAAACAACCTCTTCAAGGGTAGTTACCTTTCCAAGGGAAACAATTTTATCAAGAGAAACTATCCTTTCAAGGAGGACAACCTTTTACTCGAAATTATCCCTCGGTTGCAAGATCAAATTTTCCAGGTAATTATCGAACTTATGTTCCAATTCCTCAAACTCGCTATGGTCAACCTTATGCATCACAACCTTTGATGGGAGCTCCTTACCCAGGTGTTAATACTGTGTGGAATTCGCTGTTGAATCAACAACCTTTGCAACCTACTTTACAAGTACCTTATAATCAACCTACTCAGTCAACTGGACAATTTGGTTTTACCCAAGTCCAACAACCTATTCAAAGTGCACTTCAAATTACCCCTCAGGTTTCTGTGCCTAGTAGTCAGCAAGCTGGTTCGAGTACTCCAAGTACTCCTATCCAATATGCTGCGTAAATTTCTGTTCAAAAACCAAGTACACCTATCCCTAGATTTTCTCAAATCCCTGTTGTTACAAACCTTCAAACAACAACAAAAACTCTTTCAAAGGTAATTCCTCAGATTACTGCTCATAAAAATAGACCTATAGTTTAGTCTATCACTCAAAACTCTGTAGGACAACATGGTGCAACTACGGTTCAAACAAGTCTACCTTTTACAGGTCAAACCTTTCAAGGCCAGTTTGTTCAGATTCAACCATTTCAAGGGAAATTTCAATATGGAAAAATGGGAGAAAATCCAGTTTACCAGAGCCAACCATACCCTGGTTATACATATAAAATACCAGCTCAACCTCAGTTCGATATGGCTAACCTTGGATACCCTGGAGGTATTCCAATTCCACTTGCTCAGGCTATCTCGGGTTATCCTAGATATCCTCCTTTGGGTACTGGTATTGTTCCTCAAGGTTACTAGTTTGCACAACAAGACCCTAACAAGTTACCATTCATTGAAACTTTAGACTTACTAGGCTTGTCTTGGCTGACGAATGATCCGATTTATTATCTTCCATTTTGGCCGGCAATGCCAACTAAGTTTTCCAGTGATATTCCAAAGTTTGAAGGAAAATCAAGAGAGGACCCCTCAAATCATGTGATGACTTATCATCAGTGGTGTGCATCCAACTCCTTAATTGATGATTCCATTCGTTTGAGACTTTTTCAGAGAACATTGATTGGCTTATCTACAAAGTGGTACATTGAGTTAACATGTGGCTCTTTCAATAATTTTAACGCTTTAGAAACAACCTTCCTAACTCATTTTTAGTTTCCAGTCTGTTATGACAATGGCACGAAACTTTTAACTTCATTAAAACAAAGTATGTCTACATTCATTTAAGATCACATACACGAATGGCGACGTAGACGACGTTTAGTGAAAGTTTTCATTCCGGATCAAATTTTGGCAGAGTGGTTTATTAAATGATTGCTTCCAAATATTATTGAAGATGTAGCTAAAGGAGGTGTTGTAATAGAAGTACATGTCATAGCTCAAGCATAGTACCTGGACCTCATTTACACATTGTCTGGTACTCTGTATGAAAAAATTCCTAACTTACCATGCCCAAGTCAACTTACTGCAACTCCTTCCAGTTCTCATTTTGCAGATGGTGTAATTGGTACAGTTAATACTACAAAGAGTAAGAAGAAATAATATAAATCTACTTCTCCAATCATAACTATACCAGAATCACCTAAAGGAGACCCTTCCGTAGAAAATTTTGCTGAAATTCATGTCGTAGACTTATCTACAACAAAATCTAAATCTGGAAATAAGAAGAAGGGGAAGGGTAAAAATAAACAAAACACTTCTCCCAAAGAGAAAGCTGAAAAAACTGAACTGTTAGACGAAAAACAGAAACCTTGTTATCCTTGTCTCATCTGTGATGAGGATCACTACACCAAAGAGTGTCCACATCAGGCCGGTATGCAAATTTGTCAAAGGTTCATCCACACATGTTGTCTTAAAAGATCATTTTCCATCTCAATATAGAAAAATGATCAGATCTTCTTCTAATTCATTGGCAGATATCCTGATGATGTCCCAGGTCATGGTTGTGACACGATCTCAAGACTATGGATCTAAGAGTCCTGTAAATGGTAAAGAAACTGAATCATCCAGTCAACCACCAACATCAACTCCTTTAGTTTCCGAACCATTTCAAATTGAGAAACCTAACCCTGATTTAGTGTTCAAACCACCTGCCAAAGGTGTACTTAAAAAATCGGCTTTCAATCCGCATGTCAAAGCTGCTCAGAATTACAATATTGTTGAAGATTTGGCCATATCCCCCTCAAAAATGTCAGTCCTCGAGGTGCTACAATCTTTCCCAACTCAGAGGAAATTACTATTATTAGCTATAGGAGCGATTGATCCTCAAGAATCGAATCTAATTGTCTTTGATATCGAAAATTTTGTACCTAGACTCCCACATCAAATGGATTTTCAAATTCTAGTATTAGTCAAATCAAGGCAAGTTTTTGGCACAGTAATTGATGAGGGAGAATCTACGTGCATTATGTCCTTATCTTGTTGGAAAAATCTTAGTTCTTTGACAATCAACCAGTCATCAACCATCCTTAAAGCCTTTGATGGAAGAGGTTTTCACCCATTCAAAATAATCCAAGATTTGCTTATATAAGTAGAAGGAAAAACCGTAACATTTGAGGTGGAAGTTGTTGATGCCCCTCTTGATTACAACCTTCTTCTGGGTTGAAGTTGGTCTTATGATATGACTACTATTGTTTGATCAGTCTTTCAGATGATAATGTTTCCTCGTAAAGGAAATATTGTTAAAATCGATTAGTTGTCTTACTTCGCTTTAGACCCTACTTCTACAGATAGTATCCAGCATGTCGGAAATTGATTATCCCTTACGAAGATGTTGGGGTAGGACTCGTTAAGGATTTCGCTCTCATGGGAAATTTTTCTATGCCTTCTCCCAACGTACCGCGAACTATTTCCAATATCAATATGATTACATCAAGCACAATTCCATTTGACGACACATGGAATGTGCCTTTAGAATCAGAATTGGACTCCTATGGTGGCGAGATGCCTTTAAGTCCTTTTGAATCGACATATATAGAAATACAATCGTGTTTTGACACTCCATAAACTCTTACTAATCAAATGAATGTGGTCAGTGAAGAATCATCTTCTTTATCAAGTTCAACTTTGACATCTTTTCCAGATCCTTTTCAGCAAGTATTTACAACTGATGAAAATATTCGAGAAATTTTGTCATCGGAAAAGTTTCCATGGGAAAATCTTCACCATCGATATTATTTTCTACCCGACCTTGATAAAATTAAGAATGATTTTTCATCCATTTTTATAATTGATTATTTCAAGGAACCTCAAAATCCTACATCCATTGTTCATTCGGATTCTGAGAAAAATTTGGGAAATATTTCTACCACAATTCCTATTGGTATATCAATTAAACCTAGAATAATTGAGAACATTCATATATGTGCTTCTTTCTCGATTGAAGAGATCAATATATATAAATCCCTATTTCAAGAATTCCGAGACATTTTTTCCTGGTCTTAGGAAGAAATGTCAGGTATTGATCCTAAGATTTTCATTCATGAAATTAAGACATACCTGGATGCTAAGCCTATTAGATAGAGATTACGTCTGATACATCTGTAGAAAGCTATTGCAATCAAATTTGAAGTTGAAAAATTACTACATGTAGGATTTATTTATCCTATTCCTTTTACAGATTGGGTATCTAATATAATTCCCGTAACGAAGAAAAAAGGTACTATAAGAGTATGTGTCGATTTTCGAGATATTAACAAGGCTTGTCCTAAAGACCATTATCCTGCCTCGTATATTTACCAAATTATTGATGATTATTCCAGAAATGACTATATTCTCGTTTATGGATGGTTTTTCTGGTTATAATAAAATCAACATACTCCTTGCTAATCAGCCTAAAACAACATTTATATGTCCATGGGGCACTTTTTCATACTGTAAATTACCTTTTAGACTAATAAATGTTGGCGCAAATTTGCAAATAGCTATGTCTTATGCATTTCACGATATCAAACATATTGTATAACCCTACCTGGATGACTTACCTGCTCATTCCTTACACAGACAAGATCATCCCACACATTTACATGCTATCTTTAAGAGATGTAGGCATTAAAACATTCGTTTGAATCCACACAAATGTGTATTTTGTGTACTGTTATCAGTTTGTAATTTCTAAAGGGTGAAGACAGAACCACTGAGGGAAACATCAAACCACTTTGGAATCTAGGACCTAGCCTTCCTGGACACAGAGAGGGCTCTCTCCATTGGATATAGATTTGTTTATAGGGGCATTTCAGGCTAGCTATTAGTGCATAGGGGTTTTTTTGAAAATTTGGCTGAGGTAGCAGAAGAGGGCCATTGGGCTATGGAGTCATATAGGTGTAAATAAACTCAAATAGATGGATAACTGAGGTCAAGAGAAACCAGGCAAGCTAGCCATGTCAATGGATATTTACAGCTTGTGAAAAGGAAAAGAGGAGGAGATTAAGGTTTAATAGGAATGCAGAGTAGACCGTATTTGAATTCTACATTCCAGTTTCAACATGGACGCAGAGAAGACCGTCTCTGAATTCTGCATCCAAGTCTTAGAGGAAAACATAATGTACTGCTTCAAGGTTGAGCAGGGTACCCTATGGTAAATCCTACACAAAAATTTCTATCTGCAGTAAAGAACAAAAAACAGTATGTAAAACAGGAGAATAAAAAGTTACATGAGGGAAGCACTTCACCACAGAGCATAACACAAGAATCTGGAAAACATCATAATCCTTCATTCATCCACAATAGAGTTCTTACAACTGAATGAGTCTATTACAATGGTTTTTCCCTTCCGGGGCCTCCTTTACACTGCTAATGCATACAATATTTATAGAAAACTTAAGTCAGTTAATCTGCAGGTGTAATATTCCTACTTAGCCTAAGCTAAGAGGAATATACATTTTTATTTCATTTCCTATTGTTTGTATGCACGAATAAAGGAGGACATGTAAAACTCCTGAAAATAAATGAATAAATCAATGCCCATGTGAACAGGGATAAATCTGGGCCATGTAAACAAAACACTTGCAGGTGTGAATGGGTTTGAGCAATGAGACTGGGTCAACCTTGACCAAATCTACAACACAGTCTAGATTCAATGCACCTCATGGATGGACATCGCAGTTTTAGATGGAGGCTCCTCATGTGAAAGGAGCTAATTCATTGAAGTGGTTTAGGGTTTGACAAGGCTTCCATCTTATAAAAGTAGGAGGAGAGCAGCAAGAGAAGGTTGTTGATTATGCATATTTCTGAGTATCTTGTCTGTTTAGACAAATACCATTCTCTGCTGTTTAGCTGAGAATAGTGCTGCTTAGCACTTGGGAGTTCCTATGCAGGGATCCCACCTCTTCCATTGTGGATTTATTGGAGGATTATTGCTGATTTCATCCACTATCAGGCATTTGGCCAAGATCATCTTTCAACTACAACGCTGATCCTGTTTAGTATTAGGTTTTCCTTGCAAGCTGTAGCAAGTGGAGGTCAGATCTGCTCAGATCTAGGCCATTTCAGAATCTATTTTCACTGGGAAAGTCTTTTATCCCATGGGAAAGAGAGTTCTGAACCTTTGGAGCTGATATTTCATATCTTGGCAGCATGCCAACTCAGTGCTTCAGGCTACAACACATTTTCCCTTCTAGGACTGCGTTAGTTTCAGAGAAGGGTTTGCAGGGTGTTTTAATCCCCTTTTTGAGAAGAGATATTCGGTGCCGGGCTTTGCCTTTCACATTGGTGATCCATGGATTAGCTTGATGATCCATGTTTTGTATATATCTGATATATTTATAATGTAAAACATATTCAGGAATTTCTAAATAATATTGCAGATCTGCTACTTAAAACTCAGATCTACTCTCTGTATTGCATGATTTGATCAACTTGTAAAAGAGCTTTTCTAGTGTACAGATCTAAAATGGATTTGATATTTTGTACACAGATCTGTTCTAGATCTGAAGTGTAACATACAACTTCTGCAGCCCTTATAAAAATTCCGTTAAGCCATTTTTCAGTAAATACATGTGTTGCAACCCTCTTTTTTGAGGAGTTTCTTCTATTTTGTCTTCTACATTTTGTTGTATGATGTAAGAGCATCATTATGGATCTGATTTGCTGCTATATATTTAAAATTTGATCTTTATTATTGGCTTCCTACTCATGCTCTCAAAACTGCGTTATTTATGAAGCATTTTGTTGTACATAACTGCAACCCCTCTCTTTGGGTGTTTTTCAGCTAGACTAGGTGGTGGGAGATCTGTTTACCACACCTAGTTTGATTTGTTTTTGCTCTCCTTTTGGATCTAGACACTAGATCCACTGATCTAAGGGATCTAGGAGCTGCAAACTCATTTCAGTGCACATATTTCCCAAAAGTGCGTTATTTCAGCATACATTACTGTGTATTCCCATTTAGGGATATTACAGTGGTATCAAAGCTCCTTTCTTGGCACAACCTGTGCTTTCATTGAAGAGCCAAAGCCAACATGATTTCAGAAGAAGATGAGCCTCTTATTGAGAGGGAGAAGAGGTATTAGAATAGAAGTCACAAGAAATTTGATTACATCACTGATGATCAAGATAAGGGTAAAGCCCCTGAAACTGGAAGTGATAAAGAAGGAGAAGATTTTGCAAGAAATATTTTGGTAGCCATGAAAGATATTACTAGAGAGATCAAAGAGATGAGACTATATAGGCTCAAGGAGTCTCCTAGAAGGTCTCATCTCGAGGAAAGCTCTGGCATATCTCACAATTGGAATGATCAACCAGTGAACTAGCCACAGGCTCCACCACGTTCTGCTATGCCTAACTTTTTGGCTATGGAGAATGAAGGGCCTCATGAGCAAGAATCCCTTGAAGACTATTTTGAGGAGTATAAGTCCCAAAATCAGAGATTCAAGGACCACCTGAGTTTTCAAGAGTTTTTTCATCTCAAGGACAAAAGGAGACCGATGCATCAATATAGAGATGGTGGATTCACTCAGAATCATGATCGACATCACTCTATGGGTAGATTATTTTTACCCAAGTTTGATGGGTCATCCACTAGTTCTTCCAAGGCATGGGTAGAAAAGGTGGATATCTATTTCTAGTTGAATAAAGTCCCTGAGACGGAAGCCATCAAGATTGCAGCGCTGCACTTTGTAGGTGAAGCACATAGCTGGTGGTTCCATGGGTTGTCTACATTGGGCCATGCCAATGTGACTACCTATTATGAATTTACTAGAATACTGGTGGAGAGATTTGACAGAAAGGATCCAGAAACACCTTTCATGAGCCTTGCAAAGATGAAGCAGTCAGGTAATGCAGAATCTTATATCTCTGAGTTTATGAGATTATCTGTTATGGTTCCTGATATATCTGCAGCAAGGAGGGTGTACATGTTCATCGATGGCTTGGATGAACCTTTGCATGGGTTGGTTAAATCTACCAAGCCTATCACATTGCATGATGCCATTGAGAGGGCTAAAGACCTTCAAGATGCCTTGCCAAAAGCAAAGGCAAATTTCCAGAACAAGCCCTCTTACCTTTCTAAGGGGAAGGAAGAGAAAGCTACTCCTTCCAAGGAGAGCTCAGTCAAGAAGCCTCTTGATATTGAAGTCTGGAGGGAGCTAAGGAAGAAGAGGCTATGTTTCACTTGCCAAGAATCATGGGCACCAGGACATAGATGTGCTGTTGGGAAAGCACACTACATAGAAGTCTTCTCAAATGTTGAGGAGGAAGAAGAAGATGATGAACCAAGGAGAGGTCATAGCACTGACAATGTTGAGGGAGATCCATCACCATCAGGAGATGGGAGTGGGCACCAGGACATAGATGTGCTGTTGGGAAAGCACACTACATAGAAGTCTTCTCAAATGTTGAGGAGGAAGAAGAAGATGATGAACCAAGGAGAGGTCATAGCACTAACAATGTTGAGGGAGATCCATCACCATCAGGAGATGGGAGTGGAGATTTTTCTCCTATTGTAGGAACCCTTGCATATTTGAGGGGAGTACCTAAGTACTTGACCCTAAGAGTTCATGGTTCAATCATGAATCAGAGGGTGTCTGTTCTTATTGATAGTGGGGCTACCCACAACTTTATTGATGCTCATCTTGTGCAAAGGAGGCCCATACCCACTGATACCTTTGAGGGATTTTCTGTTCTAGTCCTAGGAGATAGAACAATGCAATGCATGCATTATGTTCCATCACTTATAGTCACCATGGGATCCTACACTTTGGTGGATCACTTCTTTGTAGTTGACATACCAGACACCAATGTTATTTTGGGTGTTCAATGGCTAATTACATTGGGGAAAGTCACCACTGATTGGGAGGCTTTTCAAATGGAATGGGTGGACAAGAAGAGTGGTACACCTCACATGATCAGGGGCATTCATTCTTACCCCTCACCTAACACTTACACGCAGAAAACAGAGATGGATTTGCGTAGTGGAATCAAGGATCTCATTGTCCCTTCTCTCATGTTCATGAGATTCTTGCAAGGGACATTCTCATCTAGTGGCAAACCACCAGGGAGGCCACCAGATTCAGTTTTAGTGGGAGATATCTCACTATATGCTCCAAAATCAGATCCAGGAGGGAAGGGAGCATTAGGAGACACAAATACAGCGCTGGAAGGCTTAAGCAAGCACCAGAAAGAGGGGGTTTTCCTCTCTCATCATCCTCTCCATCCTACATTTCTGATTCTGCGCTATTGGAGGAGGAAAAAGGGAGGTATGTCTTTCCTACTTGTACCTTTGGAATAAGAGATTTCAAAGAAGAGATCAACAACATGGAAGGCAATTTTATTGATGCATCATCAGCGCTGTCCTTGTTGGGGAGTGTAGATCTATATTGGAGATCCCAAATGTTGGTGGATTACTCCAAGGATCTCTACACTTGTATGATGCTTGATGACCAAGTGCATGGAGAGGGTTATCTAATCCATGAGGGATTCATCTATCATTATGATAGGATCTTCTTGCGTAGAGCCTCCAAGCTCAAGGAGGAGATGCTACAAAGGGCCTTCAAGGAGTTCTGTTTCAGCCCTACCTATTCTATGAAGATCTATAACACTATCATGAGATGTTTTGAATGGGAAGGCTTTGGAGGAGAGCTACATCAGAATTTTCTAGAATGAAAAAGCTATGTGGAGTTGGGGCAGCCAAAGGACTCTATGCAAGAGTCAATTCAGTCATTTCTTCCTTCTCTTGAAAAGGGAGAAGAATTTGTGCACAATTCCATGTTTAGAAGAAACATTGATGATGAAAAATATGAACATGTAATACAAGCTTTATTTCCTGATTTGATGTATTATTTCACCATATTGTTGCAGGCATGGCTCCCAAGAGGAGTGATGTACCATATGAATCTCCTGGCAAACCTTGGGCCACTGCAAATTCTAAACTTGGCCACTTCCCTGCTATGCAAAGGGAGATTCTTTTTCATGATGGGTGCTTCCCAAAGGCACCAAACATATATCAAACTTTCAACCATGGTGAGATAGCTTGTGCAGCAAGTAAGTGGTGGGGAAACCACTTACGATACCTTGATCTGATGCAGGCAGGAGACACACTGTGCCGACACCCTATGTGGGATTTTGACCCACCTCCTTGTGCTCAAATTTATGTTTGTATATATGTCATTATGCTTCCATACTTGGATGATATAGTTGTACTTTTCATGGGATTGTATGGAGAGAGGATGGGTAGTTTTTATGTACCACATGGGATGGAAACTATCTATCCACCTTATGCTACATGATTTAGAGAGAGTATAGGACCAACCATGTTTGTTTCTATTGAGTTCTTGACTCCTTGTGGGATGGATTTTGTACATCTCATGATGATTTTGGAGGAACAATTCATGGAGGCTTGGATTGGTGAAAACTTGGCTCATGATGAAATCTTGATCTATGATGGTGTCACCAATGGAGAAGGAGAAGTGTTGCAACACTCACCCTATCAGTTTCTTGAGGGCAAGCAACATTTTGGACGGGAGGAATTTAATATTACTACTTAGCCTAAGCTAAGAGGAATATACATTTTTGTTTCATTTCCTGTTGTTTGAATACATGAATAAAGGAGGACATGTAAAAATCCTGAAAAGAAATGAATAATTCAATGCCCATTTGAACAGGGATAAATGTGGGCCATGTAAACAAAACACTTGCAGGTGTGAATGGGTTTGAGCTATGAGACTGGGTCAACCTTGACGAAATCTACAGTGCAGTCTAGATTCAATGCACCTCATGGATGGACAACGCAGTTTTAGATGGAGGCTCCTCATGTGAAAGAAGCTAATTCATTGAAGTGGTTTGCTAATTCATTGAAGTGGTTTAGGGTTTGACAAGGCTTCTATATTATAAAAGGAGGAGGAGAGCAGTAAGATAAGGTTGTTGATTATGCATATTTCTGAGTATCTTGTCTATTTAGACAAATACCATTCTCTGCTGTTTAGCTGAGAATAGTGCTGCTTAGCACTTGGGAGTTCCTATGCAGGGATCCCACCTCTTCCATTGTGGGTTTCTTGGAGGAGTCTTTCTAATTTTTTCCACTATTAGGAATTTGGCCTAGCTCATCTTTCAACTACAACGCTGATCCTGTTTAGGATTAGGTTGTCCTTGCAAGATGCAGCAAGTGGAGGTCAGATATGCTCAGATCTAGGCCATTTCAGGATCTCTTTTCACTGAGAAAGTCTTCTATCCCATGGGAAAGAGAGTTCTGAACCTTTGGAGCTGATATTTCATATCTTGGCAGTAGGCCAACTCAGTTCTTCAGGCTATAGCGCAGTTTCCCTTCTAGGACTGCGTAATTTTCAGAGAAGGATTTACAGGGTGTTTTGAGCCCCTTTTTGAGAAGAGATATCCGGTGCTGGGCTTTGCCTTTCACTTTGGTGATCCATGGATTAGCTTGATGATCCATGTTCTGTATAGATCTGATCTATTTCTAATGTAAAAAATCTTCAGAAATTTCTAAATAATATTGCAGATCTCCTACTTAAAACTCACATCTACTCTCTGTATTGCATGATTTGATCAAAACCCCAAGGGGATCTTGTAAAAGAGCTTTTCTAGTGTACAGATCTGAAATGGATCTGATATTTTGTAAACAGATCTGTTCTAGATATGAAGTGTAACATATAGCTACTACAACCCTTATAAAAACGCTGTTAAGCCATTTTGCAGTAACTACATGTGTTGCAACCCTCTTTTCTGAGGAGTTTCTTCTATTTTGTCTTCTACATTCTGTTGTACAATGTAAGAGTATTATTATGGATCTGATTTGCTGATGTATATTTAAAATTTGATCTTTATTATTGGCCTCCTTCTCATGCTCTCAAAACTGCGTTATTTCTGAAGCAGTTTGTTGTACATCGCTGTAGCCCCTCTCTTTGGGTGTTTTTCAACTAGACTAGGTGGTGGGAGATCTGTTTACCACACCTAGTTTGATTTTTTTTTGCTCTCCTTTTGGATCTAGACACTAGATCCAATGATCTAAGGGATCCAAGAGCTGCAATTTCATTTCAGTGCACATATTTTCTAGAAGTGCATTATTTTAGTAGGCATTGCTGTGTATTCCCATTTGGGGATATTACAGCAGGTGGCGATAAGACAAGCTTGGCTTCCAACAATGGGTTTTGGCAGTCTGTCATTAGTTACAGAGTGGTTAGAAACTGGCTCGAGTAACGTCGAAGAGGCAACAAATAAAGTATTCCTGACATCTGACCCTTCTCCTCAGAAAATTGGCATTGGGAAATTAAGTTTGGTGCAGCGCTGGCTATTTTCATTTATTGATGCTGGTGCTGATGTGCTTTGCTGCCCCTTTAGTCTCTGTTGTTACATCTCCACATCAATTCCCGACTCGACCTTCTCTATATTTTTTCTTGTGACATTCAACCTTGCCCTGCATTTTTCTCCTTTGTTGGGTTCGACCCGAGTCTTTCTTCTGTGTTTCCACCTATTTATTCGTGAAATGAGCGTCAAAACTTGTAGGCCCGACTTGACTTGTTTTACACATAAAACAATCTAAAAATTCATTTACCCGAACTTGAGAATGTTTTGATTTCAATTAGGAAGCCGCATCGCATCCACGCCGGTATCACACTTCGCATCTCACTGCCTTAACTTTTCCTTTGCACCTATCCTCTAATATTTGCGATTTGCAATTTGCAATTGGGTCCCACCCGCATCGCATGTCTCATGTCGACACTTTTAACCTTTATCTTTGGCGACAATTCTTTGAAAACTGCGATGTGCGATTATGATCGGATCACATTGCAAATTAGAACATTTAACTTACAATGCTTACCTCCTGAGCTTTGCAATATGCGATTTTGGATCACACCGCAAATTAAATAACTTGCAGGTGCTTTTAAAAGTAAATTATAAAATTAGCATAGTGTGAAGTGCAATGCGTTAAACGTGGAAAAGTGCGAAAAGGTGGAGGGGTAAGGAAAATGCACAAGCAGAGGTTTAACATGCAGATTGGTAATATATAAAGGTTTGGATGGGTCCCATCAAAGCACATCGGCGAGGTTTTTATGTTTTGGTGATGAATTAAAAAAAGGTTAATGCTTGCGGGGTGTGAAATGCAGGCAAAGCTAATATTTCAAAATTTTTAATATAAGTGGGTTTTATAAAGTAGTGAGTCCAAAGATTATGCATGTGGGATTTGGGGTGTGAATGGAATTTAGTGCATTTCAGAATATGGAGGAAATGAGGGGGGGAAAAGAGGGTGAATGAAATGAAATGGAACGAGGGCATAAATGAAGTTTGATCCCCATCACACCTTATCACCAACACTTCCTTCCTTATACTGGACAGAGAGGCAGATTGATTTCTTTGAAGCTATTTACAGTGAGGAGTTCCCTTTCTTTCTATGAAAATAAATGATAGCCATGGAATATTATTTTCAGTAAAAAAATATAAGCAATAATCAGTCACCTTGTGATACTGTAAATTACAAGACTCTAACATGTACAATCAGGATGTTTACTTGGGTTCGTTGTTTCAAAAGAAGGCATTCGTGTCGATCCATCGAAGGTTTAGGCTATTGTTAATCTACCTCCTCCTTCCAATCTTCACCAACTCCAAAGTTTGCAGGTGAAAGAAAAATTTCTGCGTCTTTTTATCCGGAAATATGTAGAGTTGATGAAAGGTTTTACTCGGTTGTTGAAACAAGATGTTCCATTTGTTTGGGATGAGATTGCTGATAAATATTTTGATGCACTTAAACTTGTGTTGAACCATGCACCGTTATTGCATCTGCCCAATTATCACCAGGATTACTTTTTTTATTTGCTCTGTCTGATTTCACGATTTGAATGGTTCTAGTTCAAGAGGATGATTCTAATAATGAACACGTGATTAATTACCTAAGTCGGAATCTCAGCCTGACGGAAATCAAGTATTCACATGTTGGCAGCTTTTCAACCTGTCTAATGTATTCGTCATTACATATTGTTACACAAAACCACAATGATATCTAATTGCAATCCGATGATGTATATTTTGACGAAACAATTGCTCGGGGGAAAGTACTCTAAATGGATCGTTATCCTCTAAGAGTTTGATTTGGAATTCGACAAATCCAAGTCTAAGAAATCACTGGTATTTGCTGAAATTATGTGTGATTTTCCCAATACTGAATTTGAAACGGTGGTAGAAAATAATCTCGCTGATGAATCTTTGTTTCTAATCAGTACATTAGATCCTTGGTTTGGGGATATCATTATATATCTCTAGACCTAAAACTTTCGATCAAATTTTTCATGATCAGATGTACGAAGAATTCGATACCAATCTCAACAATACAATATTGTTGGCGACACTCTTTATCGTCGTGGTGCCGATTCTTTTTTTTGACATTGTATAACTCATGAAGAAGCTGAAAGGGTTTTGAATGATTTCCATTCTGGAGCATGTGGTGGTCATATGTTTGGGTTTACCACAACCCAAAATATATTTCACGCTGGCTATTTCTGGCCGTCTTTATTCAAATATTGTATTCCCGCGGTTAGAAAATTCCACAATTGCCAGATTTTTGATTGAAAGATGTGTGTACCTCCAAATACTCTTCACCCAATAATTGCTGTCGGTCCTTTCGCCAAATGGGGCATTAATTGCATCACATGTAACCCTCACTCGGTCGGGGGGCATGGGTATATTATTCTCATTGTAGATTACTTTACCAAATGGTCTGAGGCGATGCCTACATTCGTAGCTGATGGAAAAACTGCAACAATTTTCATATTCAATCACGTGATTGCGCGGTTCAATGTCCCTCAAGCTATCATTATGGACCATGTGAGCCATTTTCAAAACATTATGATGACTGAAATTTCTGATCAACTTGGCCTACACCATGATAATTCTACACCATATTACCCACAAGCTAATGGTAAAGTTGAGGCAGTCAACAAGGTTTTAACTAACATGATTAAAAGGATTTTCGAAACTCATAAAACCAATTGGCATACCATGATTTTTTTGGAATTATGGGCATACTGTACCTCTGCAAAAAAAAATATTGGGTTCACTCTTTTTCAGCTTGTTTATGGTTTGGAAGATGTGTTACCCATTGAATGTGAAATCTTGTCACTCAAATTAGCCATTGAATTATTACCGAGGAGAAACACTTTCTATACCTAGCACAATTAGATGAAACTCGTCGCACTGCTGCATTAGATTTCGAGGTTCATAAAAATTGTGTTAAATCTTAGTATCATCGAAGTGTTAACCCTTGCATATATTCAGAAGGTGACCTAGTTCTAGTATATGATCAAGCTTACGACAAAATAGGTGCTGGTAAATTCGAACTAATGTGGCATTGTACCTATATTGTTAAGTGCATGCTTGCAAAAGGAGCCTATGAATTAATTGATTATGACGACATCTCTTTAGATAAACTCATAAATGGTTTTTATCTCAAGAGACATTATGCATGATTCTTTGTGTGAAGATCCTCTTTGTACATTAGTTACAAATTTAGAACAGTGTGCCTTAGATTAGAAAAGTGTGCCTTAGGATTAGTTATTTTTGCTTGACAACTTTTTTCTAGTTTCACTACTTATATTCATTACTCTTGATATTGCAGATGTCGACATTCCTTCAAACTTACATTGGTTTTACTGACAGTGCTCTCGTAGTACACATAAAATCTCTTCCATAGCATGGGTTATCTATTCACCCACCGATGAGTTAGTTTCTATTCATGGGATATGCCTTGGTCAAACAACGAACAATATTGCAGAATATAGCGTAATAATTGAGCTATTATCTAATGCCATCACATTTGGTATTTTATGTTTGATTGTTAGGTTATGTAATATCCCCAAATTAAGAGTTCTCTAATTGGGATATTAATTTTGATTAATTTTTGCAAATCCTATTGCTTGGAAGAAATAAAGTGGGTAGGGGACCCACAATTAATAATTAGGCCAAATAAATTATTTTCATAAAGTCCCTAAGGGAAAATTGTGGCTTTAGTGGTGGGGTTGAGTTGGCCTTAGGTGGCAGCGTAGAAGAGGCACGAAAATGACAACGTGGGATTGGCTAGAGGAAGGCAACACGTGATTGGCCAAGGAGAGGCAGCACAGGTCAAGATGGGACCCAAGGCACACGTTGGAACTCAATGGATAAAAGGAAGAAATGAAGGCTCATTTGGTCATTCATTCATTCAACTATTTTCCTCTTTATTTGGCCTAATTTTGAGGCACACGAGATCTTCAAGTGGAGATCTAAACCTATACCTCAGGGGGAATTCAAATGCCCGCTCAGGAGAGGATTTCCACACCTTGTGAGGAGAATTTCTATCAACAGCTTAGGAGGAAGCGTAGCCAGTTCTGGACTGTGCAGAAGAGGAGGAGACTACGTAGGGGAGGAGGAAGTGCATAGAGGATTTGGTTGTTGCGAGAGGTGTGAAGAGAGGGAGTTGCAACAGAGATTTGGTGAGGAGGCTTGGAGCTTCCCAACAGGGATTTTTGTGGAATTTTGGAGACTTCCAGCAGCAGGATTTATAGGAGGATCGATTTACCCAGCAGTGTAGTGAGCCAAGCCCAAGAGGGCCAATTTTCGGGGTCAAGCTTTAGACAAACCCTTTCTAGGTTTTTCTGGGTTTATTGAGGAGAAGCCAAGTTTAAATTGGTAGAATTTTCTAGGCAGATTTGAGGTGTCAAACAGAGATCCTAACTCATTCAACAACTAGAGGAGCTAGGGGAAATTGGGCCAAAATTCCAGGGTCAACATCTGGCCAATTACTTCGTGGGTTTTTGTGGGTTTCTTGAGTAGAGTTCGGGGTTAAAGTTCCAGAATTTTCTGAGCAATGTAGTAGGCCCTAGCGACATTTATTCGAGAGCAGCAACGACATATCTAGCAGATTGCAGCGCAGAGCTTTAGCCATACAACGTACCATCAATGGGAAATTTCGACATTGATTCAGAGGGTTTCTCTAGCTTGCCTTCAGTAAGCATAGGTGCCTTCATTCCAGTACCTCCATTGTACTCATTTCTAAAAAATTAATAAAATGGCTCAGCAGTATTTTATGGCTCAGTTGGTGTTTTGATATCAGTTTTTGTTTTTTTGTCTCCTTAATATCTTTTAGCCTGTTATTACTATTATTTTTTCCATTTTGGATATTACAGTGGTATCAGAGCTTCGTTCTTGGCTCGACCGTGGGGATATTTTCTTATGAACAAGGAGGGTAGGAAGTAGAGGTGGAAAATATGGGGGAGTCAAGGAGAAAAGGGGGAGAAACATTTGGTAGCATCTTTAAGGCTCTAAATGATTTAGCCAAAGGACAAAAGGGAATGTTGAAAATACTTAAGCAACAGAATAAGAATGAGAGCATCCATCATGAATCCATAGTTGAGGAGACTTCAGGGGTCTCACAACAGTCTGAGCACCCTTTACTAGCCACTCAACCTCCAACCTTCAATAGGACAACCAAGATCATGATGCATACATTATTACCTCCAATACTGAGTGAGCAAGGTAGGCGGCATGATCATATACCCATGGGAGATTATTTCCGAGAATGGCAGTCCATGGGGGAAAAATTCAGAGCGACTTTGTACTTCAGAGATTACTTCCAGGTCAGGTGGGATGAAGAAGGAAGGAACAGTGGGAGGTCTAGCACATAGAGTTCAGAGTTGTAGCACACCATTGGGAGGACACCTTTTTTGACGTATGATGGATCCACTGATTGCACGAATCGGGATCAGGTGGAAAAGTTGGATACCTCTTTCTAGTCTGACCCAATAATAGGGAGGGAAGCCATAAAAATGGCTACCTCGAACTTGGAGGATGAGGGCACACAGGATTGTGGGGGGATTGTAGATACACCTAGTGTGATGCATGACTCACCCTTGTTGGAGACTTCCTTGACAATGTCAGTTGACATCTTAGTGGAGAGAGTAGAGCCTACCCTAGTAGAGCCATCAATTGAGGTGATGACCAGAGTCGTGTTCGAGTTTTTGGGTGACAACCACACGCAGAAGATGGGTGAGGTTCCAAGAGATGTATCCACCTTTGATGAGGCACTAAGAGATACAAAGGTAGAGCAGGAGGCCATTCCTTCTGTATGTCAGGATGAGGAAAATTCTTTGGATGAGTCCATGGGGTCATATGAGGATGCTTCTAGGGAGCATGAGTAGTCATGTAGAGTTGATGACAGTAGGCTAGTTTCGTATTCCAGTGTGCATTTGGTATCAGGGGACTCTATGGGAGGTATTCAGGATGATGAGTCACTTGTGATGATTCAACCACAATAACTTATGGCACAACTAGAGGGCATATTGGAGTGTCAGAGAAACCCCTTTCAGGCATACATAGATGGGGCTAGCAGCATAGTTGGGTCACCTTTGGCCATTGGAGAGAGAGAAAGAGCTACCTAGTCAGATCTCATGTGTTGACTTGGATAGCGGGATGAGATGATCAGAGTTGCACTGGGTGCAACATCCACATGTTAAGGTTGGATGGCGAGATATTTTGAGTTGGTACCCAGTGGAGTGGGTTATGGAGATGGTGGTGGACCTGAGTGTAGTTCGGAAGGAGTTTCTAGGCACTGGGGTTACCGAAAGCCTGGATTGGAATTGGGATCCGGGCGGGACTACCTATCACTTCCCAGGTATGCCAGTTGACTACGACCCAGAGGGCACAATTAACCTAGTAGTTGAGGGTGCATACTCACTTGGGGAGCTTCAGCTAGCACTAGGTCCAACTAGTTTAGGTACAGACTTCTTGATTTGCCTTGGTACGAGGAATGTATACAGGATCATGGGATGATCAACATACTTTGGTAGGAGTTTGATAGAGGAGGGGGCATTGGTAGGCCACTAAACAGTGCCTTTTATGGAGCTAGGCTTTCTTCACATTTGTGTGGGACATGGAGGAGTAGAGCGGTATTGGCATCGCTACTAGTACCTAGGGAGTTTCACTTCTTGGGTCCCTCAGGGAGGATTTGGAATGGAGATCCATTCATTAGAGAGTATGGTGATGCGACAGTGGAGGTGATGGCACTGATCGAGTATGGGCCGACGCATATGGATACAACCTTAGGCCATCACACCCTGGGATGTGTAGGAGCATCCATCATTGGGAAGTGGTTTGTAGATGGGCATGGAGATACATGGGGGTGTGTTGTAGTATGTAGGACTATGTTGTGGAGTAGGAGTGCTTCCAATTGCATTGAGTGCATGAGGGGAGTGATAGGTGCATCGACGCAGGATGGACACAGGACGGTACAAGATGGTATAGTTGTTGTCGGGGGTATCCATTGGTGTATAGGGGCAGGTTGCGACATACAGTGGCAGGCTAAGGAGTGCGGTGATAGTTGGTGGTATGTAGTGACACATGATGTAGAGCAGTGGGTTCTTGGAGCGTTGCCTCCAAAGAGACATATGGACAGGGGTAATAGGTGTACCATGGGATGCAGCTCACCTAGGATCGATGATGATCTTGTTGAGAATATGGAGATGCCATATTTATCAGAGACAGGGCTACGAGGGTGTTATCAGCAGATCCGAGGTAGAGAGAGTGTCATCTGGAGGATTACTCTTGAGCATTCAAGTATATTCTTGGTCACACCATTTTGGACACACCTACCCATCATCCTCTAGTGTTGCTTATATTCGTGGAGTGTTTGGTTGGTTCCCCTTGACACTCTCCATTCAGGCAGCAGGGCATGGGAGGCCCACCCTAGACAGTTGGATGAGATACTACATGTCATGAGTTGGGAGGAGACTCTCTAGTTAAGACACTTGGTAGGTGCACGAGTTGATGGGTCCAGGCTTAGTGATGGAATGGTTTATTTCTAAGGTATCATATGTTCTATCCCTGGGTTCATATTTGAGGGACGGTGGATGGAAGATTTCGTCTACAGGAGGGTACCTAGACTTTGAGCACTATCCAAGTGTATCAATAGGAATTGGGATATCAGATATAATGACGTGGTATAGTAGGAGAAAGGTAGGTACGCATGTGTGGGACAAACTCTAGATACTTGGGGTGCACCCAAGGGATACATACAAGGGTCAAAGATGAGGGTTAGATGGGTTATAGCAGGTAACAATGCTATGCAGCAGCATCCCACTAGGAGTGGGAGTTGTGAGCTCCATGTATGGTTGGAATATCCAAGGGTCTATAAGGCAGGTGGATCACTCCACTTTGTGATGAGTAGGGACAGAGCATACATTGATCCAGTGCACCTTGGGTTTGACACATGGGGGAGAAATGAGACCTCCATTGCATGGAAAGGCAGAATTATCATGTTGTTGCTTAGAGTCATGATTAGTAGTGGAGGCGCAGATATCAGCATCATGGAGATGCTCGGGCAGAATGAGATTTTCCTTCACCGATTTTTCTCCACAAGGTCCCAGGAGAGAGGGATATAGTCTGCGAACGATGGGGGGTATCTCGTAGTCAGAGTGGTGCAACGAAAACATGGTGGCATCTCTACGAGGTTAGCAGGGGGCCCGAGCATTAAAACTCTACACAACTCGCTAACCTCTAGGGGTGAGCTGTATACTACATGGGAAGATCATGTGGATCTTCCATTTGGATTTAGCAAGTCACTAATGGAGTGGGGGACTTCATTAGCATGGCAATATGGTGAGTGGAGCAGGTGGAGCTTCATGTTAGACATGATGGCTTGGGATCCTGGCATTGAGAGATCCCTCCCTTCATATCAGGGTGATGCAGAGGACAGGGAAGATTAAGTGGCGCATCTGGGACCCAGGCACATTTTTCACTGACAGTGGGGAGTGCTAGCTAGAGAGGAGGCTTGTTTAGGCATTTCTTGAGGACAAGAAATTTTTTGTGGGGAGGATTGTAATATTTCCAAATTAGCAGTCAGCTAATTGGGATATTAATTGTGATTAATTTTGGAAAATCCTAATGCTGGGCGGAAATAAAGTGGGTAGGGGACCCGCAATTAATAATTAGGCCAAATAAAGTCTTTTCCTAAAGTACCTAAGGGAAAATTGTGGCTTTAGTGGTGGGGTTGAGTTGGCTTTAGGTGGTAGCGTATAAGAGGCACAAAAATGACAGCGTGGGATTGGCTAGAGGAAGGCAGCACGTGATTGGCCAAGGAGGGGCAGCGCAGGTCATGATGGGACCCAAGGCACATGTTTGGCCTCAATGGATAAAAGGAAGAAAGGAAGGCTCATTTTTTCATTCATTGATTTAGCTATTTTCTTCTTGTCATTTTGACAGAGCATGCTTGAGCTGGAGAGCTAAGTTTGCAGTGCTATTTAGCACACGAGATCTTCAAGTGGAGATCTCAACCTCTATCTCGGGGGACTTCGAGTGCCTGCTTAGGAGAGGAGTTCCACATCTTGTGAGGAGAATTTCTATGAGAAACATCAGGAGGAAGCGTAGCCAGTTCTGGACTGCACAGAAAAGGAGGAGACTATGTCGGGGAGGAGGCAATGTAGAGAGGATTTGGCTGTTTTGGGAGGTGTAAAGAGAGGGAGTTGCAGCAGATATTTGGTGGGGAGGCTTGGAGCTTCCCAACAGGGATTTTTGTGGAATTTTGGAGACTTCCAGCAGTAGGATTTTCAGGAGGATCGATTTACCCAACAATGTAGTGAGCCAAACCAAAGAAGGCCAATTTTCGGGGTCAAGCTTTGGGCGAACCCTTTCTGGGTTTTTCTGGGTAAATTGAGGAGAAGCCAAGATTAAATTGGAATAATTTTCTGGGCAGATTTGAGGTGTCGAACAAAGATCCTAACTCAGCCAACAACTAGAGGATCTAGGGGAAATTGGGGCGAAATTCTGCGGTCAACATCCAACCAATTCCTTCGTGGGTTTTTGTGGGTTTCTTGAGTAGAGTCCGGGGTTAAAGTCCCAAATTTTTTTGAGCAATGTAGCAGGCCATATCGGCATTTCTTCGGGAGAAACAGAAACATATCTAGCAGATTGTAGTGCAGAGCTATAGCCATACAATGTACCATCAGTAGGGAATTTCAGCATTGATTCAGAGGGTTTCTCTAGCTTTCCTTGAGCAAGCCAAGGTTCCTTCATTCTAGCACCTCCGTTGTACTCATCTCTAGAAAATTAATAAAATGGCTTAGCAATATTTTATGGCTCTATTGGTGTTTCGAAATCAGTTTTTGTTTTGTTGTCTCCTTAATATATTTTAACCTTTTATTTCTATTATTTTTCCATTTTGGATATTACAGGTTAGATTCACAACTCATTGTATTACATTTAAATGGTGTTTACGCCATCAGAAATCCAGCTTTGTTAAGAATGCTTTTGAGGGTTTGTCTCTTGGAAAGACAATTTTATTACATTGAATATCAACACATTTCAAGAAATTTAAACACATTGGCTGATGCATTAGATAATCAAGTTTTAAATAGAGATTTGCAACATTAAAAGTAAAAAAAAAATGTTTAATCCATATTGAACAAGATACTCAGAGATCGGAAGTAGTAATATCATTAGGTTAATAATAGTTGTGTGTCAAAAAATATTACATCATCTGTGATCATAGGTTTCAAACATCTTATGACCTAAAATATACTGATACAAAAAACAAAATGTTAATCTAGATCGACCATCAACTATCCATGATGATGATCATGATAGCAATCTATGGCACGTGCCACCCTGCAAAAATATCTCTTAAATGGGCCTGGAACACCAGTCACATGTCTATGAAGCCTAAGAGGTATATCATCTATCACTGTCTCTGGAACATTAATATTCAACCTTTCTAGGTTGTGCTCCAACTCTGTAAGGATCTCTGCCACATCGTTCTGTGGTGGGCCTGCTTTAGGTTGTGCTTCTTACCTATCAAAGTAACGAAGCATTGCTGGTCGTGATGGACCAACATCTGCATTTAAAGTTTTTATCAGTATTAGATGATAGAAAACCAAATAAAAAATAGATAACATAAAAAAATTCAAAATTATTTTCTTTAATTGATGCATCCCACTGTGCCCCTAGTGGAAGTGATGTGTCAGGGTCACCTCTAAAATCCATCCCTACATAAGGAAAATCTTCAATCATGAAGATCTGGTTCCTAAGCCATATAAAGAACTGAGAATTAAAGCGAACCACTGCACCACCATCTCCACCATGACGAGCCATCAATGGTACCCATCACAACATACATGGTTACCTAGGTCCTATGGGATCCACCAGAGAATGTTGAGGTTGGAGGAGTGGGATCCTCTCCAAAGTGAAAGATACAAGAATGGCTCCATAAGAAAATTTTTTCAACTTCCCATTCTTAGCTCTCGTAAGTTGACCCTTCATGTTAGACAACACTCCACTCTAGTTGAAAATTGTTTCCCCGGAACATTCAACTGTAGTTTGCATTTGTGCTTTGGTAGCCACATGCAGAGCTGCACTCCCACACAACCTGGTAATTGAGAATGCAACGATATTTAGGTCTAGTCGCATAATAGTTTTGATATCAATGCGAACATCCTTCAACTTTGAATCTCAAATACAATATTGAGCCATATAAGATGCAGTGGGAAGACCGCCTAGTATTGTCCCAAACAAGGAAATGTCCCTCCCTCTGCGAGTTAATCCAGTGAGGAAATAGATATCCTCTGGCTTGATCACAAGCCTATGGTCTCCAATGATGAAACATTGATCTCGAACATCCCAAGCATTCACTAGCCAGGTCATCAGCTCAACCTGTGCTTTCATACGTTGAATCACCCATAAATTACACAAGCCACAAATTTTCAATGTGCGAATTTTTTCGGATCATCCATGGCTGCATTATATGCAATTTCATGCTCTCTTTCTCGCCATTCCAACATGATTGACAACCTACAAACCATCAATTTAATAATTAGAAATTAGTTTGGAGAATTTTGAGCCATTTTTTTGGATAGAGACATGTTTTTAAAAACCCCATGACGCTTGCGCAGGTCTTGTGGGTACACAGTGCATTTTTGCGCACGAGCTACACATAAAACCTGCGATGGCTTGCTAATTTTTCTATTAAAAATCATTGGGGTGTGCAATTTTCTCCATGAAAAACTGCGCACCCTTGAGGGTGGATTTTAAAACCTTGTTTCCCCCTAAACAATGCCCTAAAAACTTAAAATAAAAAATATATGGATGAAAAAAAAGATAAATATGATGTGGAATACCTAGCGCGGACGGTTCTCGAAATGGTTGGTTGGTTCTCCTGATATCAGCTCCAGAAGATTTAGGGAAAAAAGTATTTTTGCTTTGCTCTGAAAACTAAAAGGTGAAAATGATTTGTTTTAACGTATTTTTGTAGTTTTAAATGAATAAAATAATATTATTTTGTTTATTTTTGCTTTAGAAGTCAAAATCAAAATGTTTTTCCTATTTTTGAGAGAATATATTGGTAATTTTTTGAGTTTTTGTGTAGGGAATAGGTTATTTTTGGAAAGAATCATTTTGACATTGACTACAATTTTATCACTTTTTTGGGCTCTCTAAAAATACGAAAAAGAAAAACCTTGGTGTTCTCTTTTAAGCCCTTTTTTGACTCTATAAATATGAAAATATCACTGAGTACTTGAGAATTCGAACTCGTTAAAGTGAATGAATAGTCGTCTATTTAGTATAAGTTTACCCCCTTTTCAGACTGAATTGGACTATTTATGAAAAATGCATACGTTGACTAAGCATGGTCAATAGAGTTCTCTCTTGCATTATTTTATCCCTTTTCAAGCTTGAGGGACTAAATGTATGAAAAATAACACTATGGAGTTTACTTATGTTTTTCTTCTGAATCCCTAAAACTGAAAAAAACTAAGTTAATCCTATGCTAGACTCGTTAAAATTAAACATTACAGGACCTGTCGATCACAACAGGACTAAACCACTCCTTCTTAGGTTTCGTTTTTAAACACTAAGTTGGAATCATATGAAGGATGAGCTTACACAACAAGCAAATGTTATCCTAATCAAGCTTGAAAAAAATAAAAAGGTACTTGCCAGTAATGGTGGGGGAAAAAGTGAGAAAAAGAATCCATTCATTGTTTTTGTTTTAGAAAGCAGCATGTCGCTCTTGAAAATGAAACTTTGTCACACTTGTACCTGGGTTGGGAAATCCTTTGTGTTACAGTTAATCAAGACACATTGAACGCCTTCAGCCGGTTTCTGGGTATTATCTTTGAGTAAGATGTTGCCAAGCCATTTACAATGTCATTATGTGTTCAAGAGAAAGTTCAATTTACCATTCATTGCAGAAATTTGTCTCCATTTGTGTTGACCATCCTTGAGTCAGTCCTTGCAAATAATTTCTTCAAAACTTGATCTAATGGTTTAGGGTCGTAGGATTTCCTATGATGGATCACTTTCTATTGAAATCAACTTATTATCTAGAAATTTTATTTAGAATCCTATCATTACCTTGGAATCCACATGCCCTAATGGTAGGTTTCTCACCTTCGACGATAGGTTCTCATCATTAACCTTCGATCGAATGATTCTATGGGTGTTCTACTGTAAATCATTCGTTCACACTTCATAGATTGTGATGAAGTACTTTGAGAGCCATTTTTATTATTGGTGGTTTCTCTCACATTTGTTAACTGTTTTCATCATTGATCGGTAATCAAGTGGTTTCTACCATGTTCGATTTCGATACAATCAATCACATGGATAGATTCGTACTAGTTTAAGAAGCGAAAATCAAGACCCTGGATCTAGTTTCCACCATCGAGGCTACGAGGAGTTATGTATTCATGATATAGTGGACCTCTTATGACAGATGGCTGTGCCCATACTGTGTCTACTTTTTAATGTAATGCTGAAATCATATTTGTACCAGAACATTTAGTTAGTTTTTCTCTGAGTATGGGAATGCCTACCTTAATGATGATATATATTTGCATTGAATGTTTTTACAGGTTTTTGAACGATGTCTCCAATCCAATACTTGGAATGATAAAGCACTTCACTCTTTAGAAAAAATTTCTCATACTTTGCACTTTAAGGGGAAATTTGTTACACGTCATTTTGTCACCATGGCATTTGACTGTCAATATGGGTATATTACCATCCATACCATGTTCCCTTAGAGGTAAAAAACACTAATGTTCCTTAACCAAGTCTTGGAAATTGGAGAAAATGTCAGTAAAACCCTTCAAATATTTATTGCACGCTTTTTATAGCCTTTTCCTGCGCATGCTCTGATGTTTCTTCCATTAGTTGCGGCGATTGCTGCTCTGTTCGCCACCAAAACCTACGCACCCTCGTAAAAAGAAAGTAAACATAAAAATTAACTTATAGAAGCCTAGTTGGTCAAATATTCTCCCAACTGGAAGCCTCCAGAGTCGCGCCAGTTCGAGCTTTATCCCTCTACTCATGCAGCTTATCCCTTGGTCCAAGGAACTCAAATCCCTTCATGGGAGGAACTCATCCCTCTCTTAATGGATTTGAAACTACTTCAATCTCTCTATAAATTGAACAAGAGTTTCAGGTTGAAGGGTAGATACTAATTTTTGTAGAAATTTTAATACAAATATGTATTGCCTGGATTTTTTCGATCTAACAATTATATGCCACTGTTAAATACATAATCCTTCTACTAAAATCTTTGCGGAAATTTAATCGCCAATTGCAAACACATGAAAAAAGATCAATCTCACATAACACATATGTTTTTACCAGGAAATCATAAAGCTAAAAACCCCACTATCATATATTTTGTAGATATCATGGATCATGAAACAATCTCATACCAAAATCTAATCCAATAGCTCTCAGTACAATATAAAACCGTCTCACACTTTCATACAAAAATTGGCAAATACATGCACCAATTTACTGCCTCCAGACAGTCTGCCTCCACTGCGCAATCCCTGCTGATCACAATCCCTGAATGAATTCATTCCTCACTTGCCTTGATTGTGCAATCCTTATTGGCATCTCCAATGTGTGTGTGGTTGCAAAAGTGCACCCACTAATGTCACAACTGATAGTCAAACTGTTCCTTTCACCTATCTCTCAACTGGGTCTCCACTGGATCTGAAATGCATGTAGTTAACAGTAGTAAATCTTCAATTGCATGTGAGATCACTCCATGTGAATTAATTTAATATTTATTTCACTGATATCTCACTGGTGTATCTTTAGTTACAACTAGAACAACTGAGTTTAACTCACTTAACTAAGTTAAAGTACTTTACAACTCACATAACTACACATCTAACTTTGTTACAACTTTGAATCACTTAGTTACAACACTTGCATGTCCCAACAACCAACTTTAGAACTCGAAATTCCTTCAGCTAACTAGTTTTCCACGTCAGTTAATTGAAATCATGTGCTTCAAGATAATAGATTATTATTTATTGTCTAATTATTATTAAGAGATAATAATAATTGACATGCATTCTATTTTTAGACATGCGATCTATAAATAGACTTTTCCCATGCATCTAAAAATAAAACCTCATCTATAAATATAATTTTCTCAACCATATATAAATAGAATCCCGCTATAAATATAATTTTCTCACCATTCTAAAAATAGACATACACCTAAAAATAACCCACGGGCCCCACCTAGTGTAGGTGCTTAATTTTCACTAGGATCATCATCTTGTTGAATCTCAACACTCCCTCTCAACAAGAAAGGGATTATCCTTCACCCTGATCCTGTCTCTATGGTATTTGAATTTGCTTTTGGTGAGTGCCTTCATCAGAATATCTGCATCCTGGTCTTCTGTAGGAATGTATTAAGGCAACATGATCTTCCACAGCACACAATCCCTGATATGATGATACCAAATATCTATATGCTTAGATCTATCATGAAACACATGATTAATTAAGAGTTTAATGCAACTTTGATTATCACAATGAATCACTGTAGGATCTAAATTAGAACCAAACAAACCAGCCAGGATCTTTCTCATACAGATAGCCTCACATGCAGCTTGACTTGCTGCCATGCATTCTACTTCTACTGAAATGAGTGCCATGGATATCTGTTTCTTGCTGTACCAAGAAACAGTTGTAGATACGATATTGAAGACCCCTCCCGATGTGCTCTTTCTGTCCGTTCGGCTGCTTTCCCAATCTACATCTGTGAAGCCATGCAACTTCACCTCATCCGTCTGTCTGTACCATAAGCCATACTCAGATGTGCCCCTGAGATATCTCAGGACATGCTTGCCTGCCTTCCAAAAGAGCTTGGTAGGATTAATCGTCGCTTGAATAAGCTAGTTCAACACATAGCATATGTCTGGTCTTATATTTACTAAATTCATTAGTGAACCCACTAACTGTCGATAGACAGTAGCATCCACTACCTCTCCAGATGTAGCGTCCTCTTTCCTCCAGTTTCCTGGAAGAGGAGTATCCATGGGTTTGCAACCCTACATGTGAAACTTACGCAGTATCTCCCTTGCATACTTTCCTCGAGACACAAAAATTTCACCTTCTCGCTGTCAAATTTCCAATCCAAGGAAATAATGAAGGATGCCCATATCCTTTATCTCAAACTCCTTTGCAAGGTCCTCCTTGCATGAGTGTATCAGCTGCTCATCACCCGTCAGTATTAAATCATCAACATAAAGAACAATGATTAAAATCTTACCCTCCACCACAATTTGGTATAGTTTTGCATCCACCTCACTCTTGGTGAAGCCAAGTCCAGTGAAATAGCTGTCGATCCAAGTGTACCAAGCACAGGGTGCTTGCTTCAACCCATATATCATTCTTTTGAGTATGCACACATGCGACTCGCTGCTGAAGATATCAAATCCTTCAGGCTGCTCAATGTACACTTCTTCCTCAATGATCCCATTAAGGAACACAGTCTTCACATCCATCTGATGAATGTGCCAACCCATCTGCACTGAGAGAGAAAGGATGGTCCTTATGGAAGAATACCGCGTGACAAGAGCAAAGGTTTCTTCATAATCAATCCCCTCAATCTGTGAGAAGCCCCGGGCCACAAATCTCGCCTTGTATTTCTCAACACTCCCATCAGCAACTTGCTTTACCTTATAGATCCATCTTGAACCTACCACTAATTTATTAACCGGCCTTGGAACAATTTACCAAGCATTGTTTCTGACAATGGAGTCATACTCCTCCACCATTGCATCTACCCATGTGGGCTCTTGCACTGCTCCCTGAAAGGAGGATGGCTCAATCACAATACATTTTCTCACGAGAGCCATGTATCCAGTGAATCAGTCAGGAGGCTATATCTATATGCACTGTGAAATAGGGAATCCTACATTCTATGTCGCATCAAGCTTCAGCCTCTCAGCTTCTATGGTATGCCTTCTGCCAGTTCTGATGTTTGGCTCTGCATGAGTGGAATCCTCCACTCCATGAACCTCCTCCTATGGCTGATCCTCATATAGAGAATCATCTTTGGGAACAAAAAGTTCCTCCTTTGAATGTAAGTCTAGCTCCCTCTCAAGCGACAACTTCATGGCTTTCTCCTCATTGAATTTTATACCCTGTCGCACCACATTCATTCGAATTTTTGGAAAATACACACGATAATTATGGGGTGTTTCTGCGTACCCCATAAATATCCTAATTTCAGTAGTGAGCTCCAACTTCATCCTGGCGTTCTTGGTCACATGCACATGAACAGATGAGCCAAAAATCTTAAAGTGAGAAACATCCAATTTCTTACCAGTAAAAGCTTCTTTAGGTGTACTCATGCCAAGTACTCTACGAGGATAACAGTTTTGCACATAAACTGTAGTGTTGCATTCTTCCACCCACAAATGCATTGGTAGGCCCTGATCATGCAACATAGCTCGTGCAACACCCATGATCGTTATGTTCTTCCTCTTCGCGACCCTATTTTGTTGTGTGTTATGAGGTGCTATGAGTTCTCTTCTAATTCCTTATTTGCTACAAAAGTGTTTGAATTTGTTCGAGATGCATTCTCCACCATTATTTCTCCGCAGAGCCTTCACTTGCTTCCCCGACTCTTTCTCAACCAATGCCTTAAACTCACAGAACTTTGAGAATGTTTGATCCTTCTTCTGCATGAAGAAGATCCAACATTTGTGAGAAAATTCATAAAATAAAATAACATAATACTTGTGTTTTTCTGTTGAAGCAATCGAGAATGGTCCAGATACGTTTGTGTGAACTCTCTCCAGGATCATCGAAGCATGGTTCTCCTTTTCATGAAAGGTGGACTTCACATACTTCCCCATGGTGAAACCCTTGAACTTATCTAACTAAGAAAGTGTTCACATTGGAAGTCTAGTAGATATTTGCTGCATGACTTTCAAAGCTCCATGATGAAGATTCTCCAATATCCTATGCTAAATTCGCCCTCATCCAGACTCAACACTTTTTCCGCTTTTCCCATTATTGGGGTTCCCATGTTTTGGCCAGATTGGAAAGACCAAAATATGAGACAACATCAAAACACTTTTAGACCTCAGGATCTAGCCCTCCTGGGTCCATAGAGGGATCTCTCTATGATTGTTAAAGGTAATGACTTTGAAGCTCAAAATTCATATGTTAGGCTAGTTATAAGCACAGGGTTTGTTTGTTTGATTGTTTGTTCGGTTGCTGGTTATCAGGAAAGAAAGGTTCAATGTAAGACAAAGATGAGAAAAGAGGATTTAAACAGAGGTGAAGTATTCCAGGAAGCATTCAAGACCATTGGGCAATGGAGTCAGGAAAGGATTTTCTTGCTAATCAATATGCAGGCTTTCAATTGGGCTACTCATCTAAAACATTGGATCTTAAAGATGATAGTGTGGATATGGAATGGTAAGGGAGGAGGAACAATATAGGTTTAGAGCACAAAGTTAAAGACCTGAGATCAGAGAGAGACTTTGAACTCTCAATGCTTTGGCCTCTAGCTTGAGGGATCTTAGATAGGACAGCTAGTCGTACAAGGATCCTAGTGGATAGGGCTAACTCTGATCCCCAGTGTTCCTAAATCTTCCAGCTAAATCCTAACAAGAACATCCAAGAAAAGATTCATTTAATTCATACATCAGCTAGCAGGCAACAACATCCACTACACTGGTTAAATCAACTGAAATCAATTCTTAGATAACACATTTAGTAGAAAACATCAAAGGCAAGGAGAGCAGAAACATAGGGTACCTAACAAGGGTAAATCCTATGCCAGATTTCTGATGCAAGCTAGTAGAAATGAAATGAAACATAATTCAAGTTAAACACAAATACAAAGATAGAAAAACATCACCGCTGCTTTAGATCAGGATCCAAAGAAATGTGCTTGTCATATTAAAAAGCAACACTAGTCAAGTACAACATTTGCAATAGCTGGATACTCAGACAGAAAACATCTCCCTCAGCCCATCTTACAACTTTACACATAATTTGTCTTAAGAGAAACTTCTTGCAATTCTCTGATAACTGATCAACAACCATTACAATGAGTTTCTTCACGAATTTATAGCTCAAGTGGAGTAGAGAAAGTAGGTGAAAAATAAATGCAGCATTAAAACTCAGGAAAGGAAGAGGGCCGAGGCCCATTATATTTAAATCCTGTGCATTTATCCATGGCACTCTTTGGGTGAAAGAGTGATCTTCTCCAGGCTCCCATTACTCCGGTATGGCTCAGCTGTACTTTGCTGCAGTAATCTGTAGTACTCCTGGTGAACTGAACAAAAATAAATCAATGATTCAAGTTTTCCATGTTGTGTAACTAATGCTTCTGATAGTGTAGGACTGTTGTCAGGGTGGGAAATTCTCTAGGAACATGGTATAGAATAAAGGCTGCATGGGTACTCTGTCCTTTATGGGGAAAACATTACGCTGATGTGAAAACCCTGATATACATAAATTTCTGCGTGCTGTACCCTTTATGTGCTCCATGATGTCTTCGGTCTGGTGCTTTGATGGCTCTGGGAAGGTTTCACAGAGTTTAACCCTGCTCTTTAAATGGCGATCATATCAATCACCTTCCTATGCTTTGCTTCTTTATTTCGAACTCTGCACATGGCCCTTTCTGCATTTTTGGCCGCTGTAATAAATACTGTGTAATCATGGCAGCTTTCACCTCTAATAACCCTGCAAAACAAGAAAACTTGTTAAGAAAACCATGCATGGGGGTGGTGGATGCAATGGGGATGACGAGAGTGGCCATGCAAATTGGTGAGATGGCGGAATAGTGCAGGATTCTGGTGGCAAATGCAGCATAACAGTGGAACATGGTCTGGTGAACGTGGGCGGAGTGCAGCCAATTTTTAATGCAAAATATTTGAAATTGACCATTGAATGGAATATGTAAAGGGACGGGCGACAATGCGACAAAAAAAACGTGGAAAAATGACGTGGCGGGACGGGGTTAATGGCGAGCACGCATTAAATCTAGATCGTCCGATCGCAGGGGGAGATCGACAGCTGAAAAATGTGTCGGGGGGGGGCGATGGAAAGTGGGCCAGGGGTACGGATGCCTTAGGTTATCTTCCGCGCATCTTCGGGGTGCGATGACCGTTGGATGGAGGGCTACAGATCGGACGGTTGACATGGATATCGCGTCGTGTTTTCTGTCGAACGATAATGCGCAATGGGGGGGCGGTTTTGGAACAGTGCTGGTGCCACGCGTCATGCGATGAGTGGAATCGATGGCCAAACAAAAAATACCGCCCATCCCTCAAAGGCGGTGCGATAGAAACTGCCAGATTATGAACAGTGCGCAGGGACCACTGGGGCGGGTAAAATACAGATCGTTGATCTGGCGGGTTAACGGACGGCTGTGATGCGATCTGAGCGGTGAACGGGGTGAATGGTGGATGCTGTAGGGAATGCCACGACCGTCCGATCTATACAGATCGACGGTTTAAAACGCGCCTGATATGGATTCTGTGATAAGCGCCTTTCTGGGCTAGTGCGTGGTTTCGGCGTCCAGGTCACATGGGGAAAATACAGTTCTGGGGCTGGCCAAAAGGGTGCTAAACCCATACACATGGAAAACATGGTTTATGGTCCATTTTAAGTGCATTTTAGGCTAGGGAAAGGTAACGGTAGGGGAAAGAGGGGGAAATAAAGCAAACTAGGGGTATTATGCATGGTTTAAGAGGGGCATGGGGACAATTTAGAAGGTTTAGGGAGGGGATTTGGGGGTAAGAAAGGGGGACTCTGAAAGAGGGAAAAAGGATGAAATGGGTAATTCTACAGGGAACAAGGGGAAAATGTAGACTTTTGGAGCACAACTTTTGCAATCAATGAGACCTTACAAAAGGAGTCAGCAGAGGGAATTTTATCAAAGGCAAAGGCACAAGAGACTTCAAGGATGATGTGTCTTCAGGGGAAATGTATTCCTTGAAGGCTCAAAAAAATTTAGCCCCCTACTTTTCTCGTCAAAATATTTATAGGGGGCTAACACCCATCATGGTAGTGCAACCTTCTAGCTCTAGCTTGTAGATATTCTTGACTCAAATCCCTATCGTCTTGGTTTGACCCATTTTTTTATGTCGCAGGAAAGCTTTTCCATCACTGAAAACAATGTCACAGCCTCTGTCCTCCAACATCGTGAGTGAGACCAAGTTTTTCTTCAAACCTGGAACATGCATAACATATTTCAATTGAAATAGTTTACCTGACTCCCTCTCAAAGGTAATGGTACCAATGCTAGTTGCACTGTATCATCCATCGTCGCCCATCTCTATATGTATTTGGAGATCTTTCTCCTCCAAGTCACCGAAAAGTTCCTTATCTCCCGTCATATGGAAGGAAGCACCACTATCAAGATACCACACTGATCCCATTGTGCTTGAAACCAAGCATGCGATAAAATAGAAATCAAGTTCAAATTGTGAGGCAAGGGCCTCACCAGCTGTAGCTCCAACAACATTCTTGTTCTTCTCTTTCTGTGGGTAGTTAGTGGAGAGATGCCCATGTTCGTGACAGTGAAAACACATCACCTTGGAAAAATCTAGCTTCTTGCCTTTAGACTTGGATTTTGAGTGGGATTTCTTCCCCTTCCCTTTCCTTTCCTTGCAAGCCAAAGAAAAATCCTATTCATCATCATGCTTTGATGAAGAGCCATCTCTGGTGTTCCTCCTAAACTCCTCCTGCACTAGATCCGACCACAGTCGTTCCCAATTCGAAAATTTTTCCCATCCGTTGACAGAGTCTTGATAACTGTGCCAACTCTTAGGAAGTCCCAATAGAGCCAAGCTCACCAAATCATCATAAAAAACCGTGATTCCCACACTCCCCAGTTCATCCCGACATTGGACAAACTTTGTGAGATACTTAGGAATATTGTTGCCCTTCTCCATCTTGATCTTTCTGAGTTTATCCTTCATCGACAATTTCCTATGGCCGCTTCTGCTTTGGAAAAGATCCATCAAAGCCTTCCATTGAAAATGGAGTGGCTTTCCCATGAAGACTTGAGACAATATGGTCTCACACACCTTCCAACAGAATCCTTCTCATCTTCGCTACTTTCTTTTGCTAGGCATCAAGTAATACAACATCCATTGAAGTGGGCTTAGGAACATCACTATCGATGAATTCATTCAAGCCATTATCTTCAAGCACTGCCTAGATCCTGTCCTTCCATGCAATGTAGTTTGAGCTGCCCTCAAGTGCATACTCTAGCCGCAAAATATTGAAATCCATTTCGAATTTTACTCAACTATCGCACCAAGAAATTATTGCAGCAAATTCGAATTATTTCCACCAAAAAACTCAACTACTGATTCAAAATTGCAATCTTCTTTGCTCTGATACCATGAATAAATTTTAATACAAATATTTATTGCCTAGATTCTCCTAATATAACAATTATATGCCACTGTTAAATACATAATCCTTCTATTAAAATATTTTGTAATATCCCAAAATGGGGAAGCAGCAATATATGAACATAAAACTGGAAATAACAGTGAATAACATCACACTGAAATGTATGAAAACCATGGAGCCATTTTATTATGTAAATCAATAGCAAATAAGTACAATAGAAGCGGGCACAACTCAAATAATCAAGGCAAACAAACCTCCCATGAATACATATGCCAAAGTGAAATGCTGCTACATAGAAAAATGCCCAAGAACAAGTACAACATAGTCATAGATGGTACACTGCTACTGGAAATGTAAAATAACATAGATCTGTAAATATATGGCTCATACAATGTCAGGAGTAAATATATAAGCCCCCAAATACATTTTCAAGACAACCCAGGAAGGATTTCTTGAAATGTGAAAAAGTACAAAAATGCAGGAATGCAACCCTAGGAATGAAGAGCAGTTGCAAATCAAGAACTGGATTTAAGATGGCTGTAGATGATACGTATGAAGAATGGATCTCCTCCAATAGATCCTTCAAGTGAAAGGCTGATCCAATCACTAAAGATCTCACCCTCCGATCAAACACTACAACCCCTCTCTGCAAATGCTCACTGCAATAATGAAATCCAAGAGGGATACTGCGCTGTAGGAGATGGAAAATAGGTTGGCCTAGTGCCAAGATCTGAAATATGCTCCAGAATATTCCTCACTGATCTCAGAAAGAGAAGAATGCTTCATCCTTTGGAAAAATAGCTCCAAAAGTGGGTTTCTCAACCCTCCACTGCAACACCCTGCAACACAACACAATCCTCTGCAGAAACTGCGCTGTAGCTATAGCTGAAGACTGAAGCTTGTCCTTAAGCCTAAGTGTGGAAAATGAATTGCAAGCTTTCCCAAGAGGCCTCTCAAGAAAGGAGTATGGGATTCCCACTCGGGAACACTCGGTGCTAAACAACACAACAATCTCAACTAAACAGCTGAAGAATGCACAATAGTCATGCAAACCATAAAATAAATAATCAATAACCTCCCTCACTAAGGGTGCCTTGCCCTACTTATAAAAAAATGTGAGCCTTTTTACCTTGGGTCCCACTCATTAGGGTTTCCACCATCATGGAACATTCCTCCCATTAACACTATGCTGTCTCTATTGGTGATCTAATCCATCGATACCAGCATTGTTGACTTGGTCAAACTTGACCTTGTCCACATGAATTTTACCCTGTTCACACATGAGGGTGCTAGATCTAGTTAATATCATGATTCCTTTTCACATCAAGAGGGATTTTATGCCTATTTAAGATATGTATGGGCCTCCTTACCCATTTATTCATCTAACTAGGTGTTAAAAGAAAAATTAACATTCCTATTCGCTGCATGCTAATTTAGGAATATTACATCTTTGCAGAAATTTAATCGCTAATTGCAAACACATGAAGAAAGATTAATCACACATAACACATATGTTTTTATCGGGAAAGCATAAAGCTAAAAACACCACTATCATATATTATGTATATATCATGGATCATGAAACAATCTCATACAAAATTCTAATCCAAGAGTTCTCAATAAAATATACAATCGCCTTACACTGTCATACAAAAATTGGAAAATACATGTGCCAATTTACTGCCTCCAGACAACCTGCCTCCACTGCGCAATATTTGCTGATCACAATTCTTAAATGAATTCGTTCCTCACTTGCCTTGACTGCGCAATCCTCATTGGCATCTCCAATGTGTGCGTGGTTGCAAGAGTGCACCCACTAATGTCACAACTGATAGTCAAACTGTCCCTTTCACCAATCTCTCAACTGGGTCTCCACTGGATCTTACATGCATGTAGTTAACAGTAGTAAATCTTCAGTTGCATGTGAGATCACTCCATGTGAATCAATTTAATATTTAATTCATTGATCTATCACTAGTGTATCTTTAGTTACAACTAGTTACAACTAGCACAACTGAGTTTAACTCACTTAACTAAGTTAAACTACTTACAACTCACATAACTACACATCCAACTCTGTTACAACTTTGAATCACTCAGTTACAACTAAGTCCACTTGCATGTCCCACCAACCAACCTTAGAACTCGAAATTTCTTCAGCTAACTGGTTTGCCACATCAGTTAATTGAAATCAAGTGCTTCAAGAGAATACATTATTATTTTTTGTCTAATTATTATTAAGAGATAATAATAATTGACATGCATTCTAATTTTAGACATGAGATCTATAATAGACTTCGCCCATGCATCTACAAATATAACCTCATCTATAAATAGAATTTTCTCAACCATCTATAAATGGAATCCGACTATAAATAAAATTTTCTCACCATTCTAAAAATAAACATACACCTAAAAATAGCCTGCGGGCCCCACCTAGTGTAGGTGCTTAATTTTCACTAGGATCATCATCTTGTTGAATCTCAACAATTTGTATATAGTCTAAGCTAGAGAGAGTTCATAGAGTTCGTAGTTTCTGAGCTAGTAAGTAGTTGTTGGCACATTGAAGATTACACCTTTGTGCACATGACTTCATGCTGGTCATCCTAGAGAAGAAGGCTTGTAGAAATTTTAATAAAATTATGTATTGTCAGATTCTCCTGATCTAACAATTATATGCCATAGTTAAATACATAATCCTTCTACTTAAATTCTTGCGGAAATTTAATCGCTAATTGCAAACACATGAAGAAAGATAAATCACACACAACACATATGTTTTTACCAGGAAAGCATAAAGCTAAAAACCTCACTATCATATATTATGTATATATCATGGATATGAAAAAATATCATACAAAACTCTATCCAAGAGCTCTCAGTACAATATACAATCATCTGACACTGTCATACAAAAATTGGCATAAACATGCACCAATTTTCCGCCTCCTGACAGCCTGCGTCCACTACGTAATCCCTGTTGATCACAATCCATGAATGAATTCGATCTTGCCTGGCCTTGACTGCGCAATCCTCATTGGAATCTCCAATGTGTGTTTGGTTGCACTTGTGAACCCACTATAGTCACAACTGATAGTCAAACTGTACCTTTCACCTATCTCTCAACTGGGTCTCCACTGGATCTAACATGCATGTAGTTAACAGTAGTAAATCTTCAGTTGCATGTGAGATCACTACATGTGAATTAATTTAATATTTAATTCACTAATCTCCCACTAGTGTATCTTTAGTTACAACTAGCACAACTGAGTTTAACTCACTTAATTGAGTTAAACTACTTTACAACTCACATAACTACACATCCGACTCTGTTACAACTTTGTATCACTTAGTTACAATGAAGTCCACTAGCATGTCCCACCAACCAACCTTTGAACTCGAAATTCCTTCAGTTAATTGGTTTTCGACATTAGTTAATTGAAATCAAGTGCTTCAAGAGAATATATTATTATTTATTGTCTAGTTATTGTTAAGGGCTAACAATAATCGGCATGAATTCTATTTTTAGACATGCATTCCACGAAACAACTTCGCAAGTGCATTCCAAAAGTAGACGCCCATCCATCCATATAATTTTCTCAACCATCTATAAATAGATTACTGCTAAAAATAGACTTTGATCCAAATTCTAAAAATAGACATATCACCTAAAGATAGCCTGTGGCCTCCGCCTAGTGTAGGTGCTTAATTTTCACTAGGATCATCATCTTGTTGAATCTCAACAAGACTTATTAGACTGAAGGAAAGTGATTGCTTAGACACACGAGATAAATCTGTACAACATCAAGGCATAGGTTGTAAGATTTCTCTTTTTAATTTTTGATAATACATATGGATCTCTTTTTCTCATTGTCTTGTTTTTGAATTCATGGAAATCATGCCAATACTTAGATTCCTTGATCACTAGGTTGGATTAGTATTTATGATTATTATATACTGCAGGTGCTTTGATAATTTGTATTGTTTGTGATTGCAGGTTCTTCTTAGCATTGAGGAACTGCTTTGGAGCGAAAGGCAAAAGGCTACATCAAACGTCTCGATTGAAATGTAGGAGCATGAACTCCTTATTTCATGGTTGTACTATTATAAAGTACAAATAATCTAGAGAAAGAGATATTCAATGGATCTTTGTTTCTAGTTACTCATTGGAGTACTAGGGATATCACTCTTGTTCGCAAGAGGGATTAATCCTAGCGACAGAGATATACGATCCTTTCCTTGAATCAGTCTCCAGACACTCTTGGCTACTAAGTTTTTGAAGAAAAGTAAAATATTTTTTAGGCCCTAGCCTCTTTGGTTTTAAAGATGGCTTGGTTACTCTAGGAGATCAATGTCATTCATTTCTTCTCTTGATTTATTACCCATATGAATGAATAATAAAGTTGGCAAACAATTTTACAATACATATTATTAAAAAAATTAAAGTTACTTGTTGAATTCATAAAATTTTCAAGATTTTTCATAAATAAATTTAATAAAAGTATAAAATAATATAAATTTAGAATATATTTTTAATTATTTTAAATTTAATTAAGTTAAAATAAAAACGTTATTTTTAATTTGTTTGGGCATTGGGTTCCACCCAAGGAAGAAAGTCAATCTCCCTCTCATCTTGAAGGCAAGAGATAGGTTGCTGGTACTAGGCCAACCCTCAATATAGACTCACTTAAGGGAGAAACATACTTACTCTATTCCAAAGCATAAACATGTCAACTTATGAGAATTTAACCTGGGTGGGGAGAATAACAACTATTCCACACAACCACCTAAGCTAAATTCAATTGACAAAATAATTATTTTTATTTATTAATCATCCCAATTTATTAAATCAATATAAGCATCATGCACAATCTAATAAATAGAATATTAAAATAAAATCTCTTATAATTTATAGCATAATACAATTTAATTCTTAAATAAAATTAAAATAAAAGAACTATTACTTCCTATATGAAATAATGCTCTTACAAAATTGTTCTGGTAAATTATCACTAATTTTGTTAATAAATATTTCACACACACACACACACACACACACACACACACACACACACATATATTAACATATCACACATTTAAAATTAATGGGTTGGTGAATTTATGAAGTTAGATAACATTTTTGGGTAAGTGAGATGGTAAATTTTTGATTCTTAATTAAGTTATTTTAAAGTGATTAATTATAGTATTGAAAACTTGATTCAACGATTAAATAAATCCTCAATTGAGGGTTCTTCATGGATAGAAAAAACCTTTGATGGAGGTGCTTGTAATGGTTAAACAAACCCTTGGTTGAGCAATAAAACTTGATTGAGAGTAAGGAACTCGATTGAAATATAAAGGTAGATCATGTTCCCTCTTTTTATAAAACAACCAAAAAATGACTATGATGCCCTTATTTCCATTTGAGACAATGCTAAATAAGAGCCCGATCCACATTATTATCACAATCAAGCTATTTTTCTTAACCCACCATAAGACCTCGATCAAAGTATATTTCTTAACCCTAGATCAAGGTATTTTGAAAACCTTCTTAGGTACTCAATTAAGCCTTATCATAACCCTAGAACAGGCTAAATTACTTGACTGAAGGTTTCAATTCTAAAATCTAGCCCCCATAGTGTTTTTTTTGCAACTTCTAGTCGGTGAACCCCTTCATCTCTTTCATTTTAGGTGGTAGAGTTAATGCAAGTGGATTTGATAGCGACTAAAAGTAACTTAGTGAAAAGCACTTAATTATATAGAAATTTTGCACATTAAATTATTGGGTTTGTGACGATAATACAAAGACTTATGATTGTTTTGAACAACTAGGAGGTTTCAAAAAATTTTTCTATTTTCATTTTGAAGAACTCGGGGATTTCAAAACATTTTTCTTTTCAGCTTCCTCAAGTGCAAGCAAAAGCAAGTGTTTTCAAGTTTTGGACATACAAGCCCCCATTAATTTCTTGAGCAATAAGATAAAATATACTTTCCCTGTGGTGAATTTCTCTAAATTTTGTGCTTCATTTATTCTCTATAATTTATTTGGTTTTAATTTCATGTGTGTAGGATGTGTATACAAATCACTGCTGCTTTGTTGTTGCAACACCCTAGTTACAATGTGTTGTTAAGTTGATACAACACCCATGTTACAATGTTTCTATTATATTTTTGCAACAATATTGTTATAATGTTTCTATTAAGTTGTTGCAACACCCCTATTACAATGTTGTTGTTACGTTGCCGCAACCACCTTGTTATAACGATGTTGTTACATTGCTTTTACACCAATTTTTTTACAATGTTGCTGTTACGTTGTTGCAACATTGCAATATTTATAAAATAAATATTGGTTCCCCATGTAACAAGTGAATCAATGGTTTAGAGAATGATTAATAAGTGGCATCAAATCTAGAGTCAATGATAAAAAATCAAATAGAGTTCTTTGTGTGAAGAATGCCAGAGATTTTGGGTGGAAAGTTTGATGTGGAGAAGTACAATGGGAAGAATAATTCATTTGGATTGGATCATTATATTATTTTTCATCCGTCTCAATTATTTTAGAGTGGAAAAAGTGTAGTTATGAGCTCTTAGTAGCATTTTTACTGGTGAGACCCAGTTTGGAAAATTGGGGTTTGAAACCTTTCAGGAGCATTTTTAGGCATCGAATGATGTTTTTTAGGGGTAAAAATTTGCTTCTTTTTTGCCACACCATTTTTTCATATTCTACACACAAATATCTTTCCAAAGGCATAAGAATAACATCAATCAAATTCCATATGTATAACTTATGCCACTTAAAAGTTGACATTCTTGTTTTCACCACCATAATTAGAGAGGATCCTGCGTCAGCCCACATCATTCATGAAAAACTGGTTGTCCATGTGATTATGATGTAGATGACTCTAGAAGAGTCTGTTTTGTAAGTCTCGTTAAGGGTTGAGGTAGTCAAACCTAATCACAAGGGGTTCCATTCTTTCGAGTGTATTTATTCCATAGCTGAGAAAAATAAATGACGCAGGTAGGGGATAGATCACATTAAGAGTATTTGTGAATTGTCGTAGTCCACATGCCGCATGCCATACTTCTTTGTACTCATAGATATTTTCTATTCAGAGAAAGAGAGTAGAGCGATCTTACTTTCTAGCTAGGTTTTTCTCTTGAAAGGGTTTCACAGGTCATATATTGTGTCAAATGTGTGTGTGATATTATACTTTGTCGTTCTTTATTTTCTGCATAATTTTTAAGTCACATAAATGCACTATTAATGACATTCTACAAATGCATAAATATAAAAAGTAATAAAACTGTAATAGTGTATAATTTCAGATTTTAAATATAATTTTATCATATTTATTGTGGAAAACTATCCATTGGAATATCCACGAAATTTTATGGATCATATTGGTATTAGAGCAGGTTTCTTTGGGTATATTGTGGATATTTACAAGGGATATAGATCGACTAGGAAAAAAGTCACAAAACCCTTATCATGGTAAAAAAATATGTGAATAGCCCTCGTGATCCTGTAAAGGATAGGTTTTCACGGTTTGAACAACAAGTTTTAGATATAAATCGTATGTGTAATATTCCTACTTAGCCTAAGCTAAGAGGAATATGCAATTTTGTCTCAGTTTTTGTTGCATGAATAATTTAATAAAGGAGGACATGTAAAACTCCAAAAAGAATGAATAAATCAATTCCCATATGAACATGGATAAATCTGGGCCATGTAAATAAATCATTTGCGGGTGTGAATGGGGTTTGAGCTATGAGACTGGGTCAACCTTGACCAAATCTACAACGCTGTCTAGATTCAATGTACCTCATGAAGGGACAACACAGTTCTAGAAGGAGGCCCCTCATGTGAAAGGAGCTAACTCATCAAGGTGGTTTAGGGTTTGCAAAGGCTTTCATCTTATAAAAGGAAGGGGAAGGCATCAAGATAAGGTTGTTGATTGTCTATATTTCTGAGTATCTTTTTTGTTTAGACAAATACTATTCTCTACTGTTTAGTGGAGAATTGTGCTGTTTAGCACTTGGAGTTCCTATGCAGGGATTTCACCTCTTCCATTGAGGATTCTTGGAGGATTTTTTGCTGATTTGATCCACTATCAGGCTTTGGGCCAAGCTCTACTTCCAACTGCAGCATAGATCCAGTGAGGGTTTGTTTTCTTTTGTAGGCTACAACAAGTGGAACTCTAGATCTGTTTAGATCTAGCTTGTATTGGAGCCTCTTCTCAATGAATATGTCTTTTAACCTCCTAGAAGAGTGCATCCACTGTTTGAGCTTCAAATTTGTATCTTGGAATTAGGACATCTATGTTATTCAAGCTACAGTGCAGTTTCCCTTGAGGGACTGCGTTATTTTCAGTAAAGGGTTTGCAGGGTGTTTTGAACCCATTTTTGATTAGAGATCTCTGGCGCTGGGCTTTGCCTTTCACTTTGGTGATCCATGGATTATCTTGTTGATCCATGTTCTATTTAGATCTGATTTTTTTCAATGTAAAATCATCTTTAGAAATTTCTGAATAATATTGCAGATCTGCAGCTTAAAACTCAGATCTACTCTTTGTAATGCATGTTTTCGTAAAAAACCCAAGGGGATCTTGTAAATAAGTCTTTCTAGATTACAGATCTGAAATTGATATGATGTTTTGTCCACAGATCTCTCCTAGATCTGAGATGTAATGTTCAGCTACTGTAGCTCCATGAAATAATGCTGTTAAGCCATTTTGCAGTTTATACATGTGTTGCAACCTTTTTTTATGAAGATTCCTTATTCTCTTGCCTCCTGTATTCTACTGTATAGTGTAAGAACATCATTGTAATTATGATTTGCTGCTATATATTCATAAGTTGATCTCATTTGATGGCCTCCTGATCATGCCCTCCAAGACTGCGTTATTTCTGAAGCAATTTGTTGTGCATAGCTGCAGCCCCTCTTGTAGGGTGTTTTTCAGCTAGACTAGGTGGTGGGAGATCTGTTTACCACACCGAGTTTGATTTGTTTTTGCTCCACTTTTGGATATAGACCCCAGATCTGCTGATCTAAGGGATCCAAGGGTTTTAAACTCATTTCTGTGCATCAATCTCCCAGAAGTGCGTTATTTCAGCAGGCTTGCTGTGCTGTTCCAATTTTGGAATATTATAGTGGTATCAGAGTTCCTTTCTTGGCACAACCTGTGATTTCATTGGAGAAACAAAGCCATTTTGCATTCAGAATAAGATGAACCTCTTACTGAGAGGGAGAAGAGGTATCAAAACAGTCACAAGAAGTTTGATTACACTACTGATGATCAAGACAAGGGTAAAGCCCCTGAAACTGCAAGTGATAAAGAAGGAGAAGAGTTTGCAAGAACTCTTTTGGTGGACATGTAAGATATTTCCAAAGAGATCAAAGAGATGAGGATGGATAGAATGTGGGAATCTCCTGGGAAATTTCATCTAGGGGAAAGCTCTGACATGTCTCACCACTGGACTGGTCAACCAGTGAACTAGCCACAAGCCCCACAAGCTCCACAACGCTCCACTATGCCTACCTTCTTGGCTGTGGAGAATGAAGGACCACAAGAGCAAGCATCCCTTGAAGACTAATTTTTGGAATATGAATCTGAGAATCAGAGATTCAGAGACCACTTGAGTTTCCAAGAGTTTTTTCACCTCAAGGACAAAAGAAGACCGAGGCAGCAGTATAGAGATGGTGGGTTATGTCATAATCATGATAGACACCACTCTATGGGCAGATTATTTTGCCCAAGTTTGATGGGTCATCTTCCAGTTCTACCAAGGCATGGGTAGAAAAGTTGGATATCTACTTTTAGTTGAACAAAGTCCCTAAGATTGAAGCCATCAAGATTGCAGCACTGCGCTTTGAAGGTGAAGCACACAATTGGTGGTTCCATGGGTTGTCTACATTGGGCCATGGAAATGTGACTGCCTACTCTGAATTCACTAGAAGACTAGTGGAGAGGTTTGAAAGAAAGGATCAAAAATCACCTTTCATGAGCCTTGCAAAGTTAAAGCAATCGGGAAATGCAAAAACTTATATCTCCGAGTTTCTGAGATTATCAGTTATGGTTCCTGATCTGTCTGCTGCAAGGAGGGTGTACATGTTCATCGATGGCTTGGATGAACCTTTGCATGGGTTGGTTAAATATACCAAGCCCATCACTTTGCATGATGTAATTGAGAGGGCTAGAGACCTCCAAGATGCCTTGCCAAAAGAAAAGGCAACTTTCCAGAGCAAGGCCTCTCACCTTTCTAAAGGGAAAGAAGAGAAACCTGCTCCTTCCAAGGAGAGCTCATTGAAGAAGCCTCTTGATATTGAACTCAGGAGGGAGCTAAGAAAGAAGAGACTATGTTTCACTTGCCAAGAGTCATGGGCACCTGGACATAGATGTGCTGCTGGGAAAGCACACTACATAGAGGTCTTCTCAGATTTTGAGGAGGAAGATGAAGATGATGAACCAAGGAGGGGTAATAGCATTGATAATGTGGATGGAGATCCAAAACCATATGGAGATGGGGATGGAGCCTTTGATTCAATAGGTGGAACTCTTGCATCTTTGAGAGGAGTCCCTAAGTACTTGACCCTAAGAGTACAAGGTTCAATCATGAATCAGAGGGTATCTGTAATGATTGACAGTGGGGCAACCCAAAACTTTATTGATGCTTATCTTGTGTAGAGGAGAGAAATCCCCAATGATACTTTTGAGGGATTCTCTATTTTGGTCCCAGGATATAGGACAATGAAATGCATGCAATATGTCCCATCACTCTCAGTCACTATGGGGTTCTACACTTTGGTGGATAAATTTTTTGTGGTTGACATACCAGACACCAATATCATTTTGGGTGTCCAATGGTTGATTACATTGGGGAAAGTCACCACTAATTGGAAAGCTTTGCATATGGAGTGGGTGGACATGAAGAGTGGTAAACCCCAAATTATCCAAGGCATTCATACTTATCCCTCACCTAACACTTCCACACAAACAACAGAGATGGATTTGTGTAGTGGAAGCAAGGATCTCACAGTCCCTTCACTGATGTTCATGAACTTTCTACATGGGACATTCCTATCTAGTGGCAAACCACCTGGGAGGCCACCAGATTCAGATCTTGTGGGGGAAGCCTCACAAAGTGCTACTCCAAATCTAGATCCAGGAGGGATTGGAGCAATGGGGGACCAAGCTACGATGCTGGAGGGCTTGGGACAACTCAAGAGTGAGGGGGATCCTCTCACTGTATCACTATCACCTTCTCTCTTTTCTAGATCTGTGCTGTGGGAGGAGAAGAATGGGAGGGCCAACCTTTCAACACCTACCTTTTGCATGAGAGAGGTCAAAGAAGAGATCAGCAACATGACAAGCACTTCCATGGATGTATCATCAGTGTTGTCATTGCTGAACAATGTGGATCTGTATTGGAAATCTCAACTGCTTGTAGAGTATTCCAAAGATCTCCACACATGTATGATCCTAGATGACATGTAGGAAGAATAGGGCTACTTAGTCCAAGGGGGAGTCATCTATCATCATGGTAGGGTCTTCTTGGCTAGAGATTCCAAGCTCAAGAAGAAGATACTACAAGGGACACCTAAATAATTCTTTCTCAGCCATATGCATTCAATGAAGATCTATACCCTGATCATGAGGAGCTTTGATTGGGAAGGCATGCGAGAGGAATTAAATCAGCACTTTCAAGAGTGCAGTAGCTATAAGGAGCTGGGATAACCAGTGGACTCTATGCAAGAGTCATTTCAGCCATTCCTTCCTTCTTTTGAGAGGAGGGGAATGCCCATGCACAACTCCATGTGTATGAGGAACTTTGATGGTGAGATATCTGATCATGTAGAGAAAGTTTTATCTTCTGATTTGTCATATTCTTTTACCATGTTTTTGTAGGATATGACTCCTAAAGGGAGTGAGAGATCATATGGATCTCATGACTTTTGGTGGGCCAATAGAAATGTTGAACTTGGCCACTCCCTTGTTGTATAAAGGGAGATTCCTTCTCATGATGGGTGCTTTCCAAAGGCACCAAACTTACCTAACATCTTTAGCCATGTTAAGGTGACTCATGCAGAAAATGTGTGGTGGGAATGCCACGTACCACACCTTGATATAATGCAGGTAGGAGATGCATTGCGCTGGCATCACATGTGGGATTTTGACCCACCTCCTCAAGCTCAGATTTCTGTTTGCATATATGTAGTCTTGCTTCCATACTTGGATGATATAGTTGTACTGTTTATGGGATTGTATGGAGGGAGGATGGGAAGTTTGTATGTACGACATGGATTGGAACTTCTCCCTGTACCTCATGTGACATGTTTTAGATGGAGCATTTCTCCAGCCATGTTTATTTCTGTTGAATTTTTCTCTCCTGGTGGGATGGACTATGCACATCTTATGTTGACTTTGGAGGAACAATTCTTGATGTATTGGCTTGATGAAAAATTGGCTTATGATGAGGGCTTGATCATTGATGATGTAATCAATGGAGGAGGGGAAGTACTACAACTCTCACCCTATCAGTTTCTTGAGGACAAGAAAATTTTTGGAGGGGAGGACTGTAATATTCCTACTTATCCTAAGCTAAGAGGAATATGAAATTTTGTCTCAATTTCTGTTGCATGAATAATTGAATAAAGGAGGACATGTAAAACTCCAAAAATAATGAATAAATCAATTCCCATATAAACATGGATAAATCTGGGCCATGTAAATAAATCACTTGCAAGTGTGAAAGGGGTTTGAGCTATGAGACTGGGTCAACCTTGACCAAATCTACAACGTTGTCTAGATTCAATGTACCTCATGAACGGACAACGTAGTTCTAGAAGGAGGACCCTCATGTGAAAGGAGCTAACTCATCAAGGTGGTTTAGGGTTTGCAAAGGCTTTCATCTTATAAAAGGAAGGAAAAGGCAGCAAGAGAAGGTTGTTGATTGTCTATATTTCTGAGTATCTTGTCTGTTTAGACAAATACTATTCTCTGCTGTTCAGTGGAGAATTGTGCTGCTTAGAACTTGGAGTTCCTATGCAGGGATTTCACCTCTTCCATTGAGGATTCTTGGAGGAGTTTTCACTAATTTGATCCACTATCAGGCTTTGGGCCAAGCTCTACTTCCAATTGCAACATAGATCCAGTGAGGGTTTGTTTGCTTTTGTAGGATGCATCAAGCATAACTCTAGATATGTTCAGATCTAGCTTGTATTGGAGCCTCTTCTCAGTGAGTGTGTCTTTTAACCTCCTGGAAGAGTGCATCCACTATTTTAGCTTTAGATTTGTATCTTGGCATCAGGCCATCTATGTTATTCAAGCTACAACGCAGTTTCCCTTGAGGGACTGCGTTATTTTTAGTAAAGGTTTTGTAGGGTGTTTTGACCCCATTTTTGATGAGAGATCTTTGGTGCTGGGCTTTGCCTTTCACTTTGGTGATCCATGGATTAGCTTGCTGATCCATGTTATGTTTAGATTTGATATGTTTCAATGTAAATTCATCTTTAGAAATTTCTAAATAATATTGCAGATCTGCAACTTAAAACTCAGATCTACCATTTGTAATGCATGATTTTGTCAAAACCTCAAGGGGATCTTGTAAATAAGTCTTTCTAGATTACAGATCTGAAATGGATCTGATGTTTTGTCCATAGATCTGTCCTAGATTTGAGATGTAATTTTCAGCTTTTGCAGCTCCATGAAATAATGCTGTTAAGCCATTTTGTAGTTTATACATGTGTTGCCGCCTTCTTTTCTGAAGATTCCTTATTCTCTTGCCTCCGTATTCTATTGTATAGTGTAAGAGCATCATTGTAATTCTGATTTGCTACTGTATATTCATAAGTTGATCTCATTGGATGGCCTCCTGCTCATGCCCTCCAAGACTGAGTTATTTCTGAAGCAGTTTGTTGTGCATAGCTACAACTCCTCTTGTAGGGTGTTTTTCAGCTAGACTAGGTGGTGGGAGATCTGTTTACCACACCTAGTTTGATTTGTTTTTTCTCCCCTTTTGGATCTAGTCCCCAGATCTGCTGATCTAAGGGATCCAAGTACTGTAAACTCATTTCTATGCATCAATCTCCCAGGAGTGCGTTATTTCAGCAGGCTTGCTATGCTATTCCAATTTTGGAATATTACATAATGTAAATATCCTCATGGCGGCCTTGATCAATAAGCCTGGGATATCTAGAGAAGATGGGGGTTCTAATGTAGAGGATAAATTAGAATCTGGATCAGGAGATCAGGAAGAAACAAAGAACCAACCTAAGAAAGGACCCAAAAAAGATCAACCCAGTTCAAGTACCATGATTCAATCACTGTGAAAATTCCAAGATTGAAATCCCTACTACAAAAATCTGAAGTTATTTCTTCTACTTGTTAATTCTGATACAATTTATTTACGATGTTACACAGTAAACATCGAAATAAATAAAACTACATCCTTCGCAACATAAAAAATACCGTGGAAACAAAGTACTGAGCATGAAATAAATAAACACACACATATACACCATTTTTTTTGGACAATGTCCTCGGAAAAATCAAATGCGTGAAACTTGGTGCAACAACTAAGGGTTTCAATTATTATGTAGTAGTTTCTGAATACAAGTCCTTGGATGCCCAAAATGGCAATACAATACAAATATTGGTATGAAACCAACTCCAAAAGTAGAAGAAAAGATAGATAAACGCCTTAGAAATAAGCCACTTTGAGGGGACAACCTCCTTTACATTACTTAAATGAAAAATTATTGGATGATTCCAATGAAAAAACCTCCTTTCTATATATAGGAGTCCATGGGGTCACAATATAATCCTAGCCGACCTAAAAATAATAATGTAAGGGCACAACAATAGCAATAGCGGGGTTTTATGGGGCACAATAATAACAATATGGGGACTATAGGGGTACAACAATAACAATAAGGGGGCTACACTAACAACAATAAGGGACTAAACTAGTAATATAGGGACCTAACATTCCCCTATCCTTAAAAAAAGTGTTTTCCTCAACGCTTGAGTTGCTCTTGATGCTTCTGTTAGAAAATTAAATATTACAGAGCAATGCAACACATAAAATATGCAGAAAACACAAGCACACAAAACACATAAAACCAGAGAGACACATATATACGTGGTTCACCCAGTTTGGGCTACGTCCACCCTGAACAGCCAGTCCTTCCTTTCTATTATCCAGCAAAATGAAGAGACACAACCTACAATAGATCCGCTATAATATCCTCTGTTCTCTCTCACAGTTTCCCTCTCTGTTTCTCACTATGAGATTACACCTACAATACACAACCACAATATAATACCCTCATACAAAGAGAGGGGTTGCCTTCTAGGGCAAAAAACCCTACACTAAACATAACTTCTACCGTTAGATCATCCGCCTAATGAACGGCCCAGATTTACTAGAAATTACTATACTTTTACAAAGAAATTTTACATCTGTTTTTAGCTTCGGGGGCGCTACCCCTGAAACCCCCTGCCAGGGGGGGCTCCATAAAGTTGCAGCTTCCCCCCCCTGGACCCCCCAGGCAACGTTTAATTTCAGGCAGTGTTTTCGCCCCATTAAGGTACAAGGGACCAACACTATGATACAAAATAAACAAGATAATCAGGCTCCACACCCAACAATATCCCACTTGGAGACTGATTGTAGCAATTGCACCACTGCTTCATTTGCTGGACAATGACTCCTCTTTGGACCTGGCTGTTTCTCATCTTCATCGCCATCCTTGAATACCAATTGAAACTGAGCATAATCTCAGTTTCTCCCTGGTTACAACTTTTGTTAGCATATCTGCAGGATTCTAGCTAGTGTGTATCTTTTCCAGCTTCAACTGTCCATCTTCCAATACTGACCGTATGAAATGGTACTTGAGTTGTATGTGTTTAGTCCTGGAATGAAATGCTGAGTTATTTGCAAGATGAATGGCACTTTGGCTATCACTGTATAACGTGCCCATATCATGCTTCTTACCCAATTCATCCATAAACCTTTGTAACCAAATCATTTCTTTACTAGCCTTTGTAGCAGCAACATACTCTGCTTCTGTTGTTGAAAGTGCAACAACACTTTGGATTTTTGAAACCCAACTGACAGTTGTTCCACCTACAGTAAATACATATCCTGTAGTGCTTCTCCTGTTATCTCTGTCACCTGCCATATCTGCATCAACATATCCCTATAGAGAAATGTTTGAACCACCAAAGAATAATGCTTGATTTGTGGTACCTCTCAAATATCTGAGAATCCATTTCACTGCCATCCAATGTTCTTTTCCTGGATTGTTCATGTACTTGCTTACAACTCCCACTGCATGTGCAATATCAGGCCTTGTGCAGACCATTGCATACATTTAGCTTCCAACTGCCGATGCATATGGAACTTTAGACATATAGTCCATTTCTTCTTGGGTCTTGGGGAACATCTCCTTACTAAGTTTGAAATAGCTAGCAAAAGGTGTAATAACTGGTTTTTCATTCTGCATATTAAACCTTTTCCACACCTTTTGTATGTACTCATTCTGAGACAGTGTTATTTTGCGATTTTTCATGTCTCTACTTATTCTCATACCAAGGATTTGTTTTGCAGCTCCCAAATCCTTCATTGCAAATGAATTTGCCAATTTTCTTTTGAGAACATTTATTTCCTGCGTGTTAGACCCTGCAACAAGCATGTCATCTACATACAATAATAATATAATACGACTACCATCATTTTTCTTTTTCATATAAACACAATGATCAGAGTGACATCTAGTATAAACTTGTTCAGACATAAACCTGTCAAATTTTAGATACCACTACCTTGGAGCCTGTTTTAAGCCATACAAGCTCTTCTTTAACCTACACGCTAATTTTTCCTTCCCTTTGACCTCATATCCTTCTGGTTGCTCCATATAGATCTATTCCTCCAAATCTCCATGGAGAAATGCTGTCTTTACATCTAACTGTTCAAGATGTAAATCTTCCGCTGCTACGAGACTTAAAATAGTTCTGATTGAAGTCATCTTAACAACAGAAGAAAATATTTCATCAAAATCAATACCTTTCTTTTGTGCGAACCCCTTCACCACAAGTCTAGCTTTGTACCTCTGTTTTCCTCCATCTTCTTCCTTCAACATGTAAACCCATTTATTCTGCAATGTAGTTTTACCTACAGGCAACTTGAATAAGTCCCAAGTCTGGTTATGCATTAAGGAGTCAATATCTTCTTCCATGGATAGCTCCCACTTCTTCCTTCTTTCAACCTACATTGCTTCTTCATAACATTTAGGTTCACCAGAATCAGTCAACAATAAATAATATAATGAAGGAGAGTATCGTTTAGGGGGTCTACTTATCATGGTAGATCTTCTAACACCACTTTCAGATGTTTGATGTGCCTGTTGCTATTGTGGTGGTTTCTGTTGTTGTGGCTCTTGATTATTATTATTTTTAGGCACCTTTACCTTTTCTGTGATCTCATCAAGAACTGTGTATTCTTTGTTTTCTTTTTCCTGTTTCTTTTCTTGCAACTAATTCTTATACAATACTTTTTCATTGAATATTACATCTCTGCTCCTAATGATTTTTTTATTTTCATAATCATATAAGCGATAACCAAAATCATTAACACCATATCCAATAAAGGTACATTTATTTGATTTTGCCTCAAGCTTTGTTCTATTTTATTTATTAATATGGACAAAGGCCTCACAGCCAAAAGGCTTTAAAAAAGAGTAGTTTACCTTTTTACCTGTCCATGCTTCCTCTGGAATATCACCATCCAAGTAACTTGAAGGCCCTCTGTTTATTAGATAAACAAAAATATCTACAACATCTGCCCAAAATTGTAAAGGCAATCTTGCATGCAATCTCATGCACCTTGCACGCTCCATGATTGTTCTGTTCATCCTTTCTGACACACCATTTTCTTGTGGTGTTCTTGGAACTGTCTTCTCTCTAAAAATTCCATGCTCTGAACAGTACCTATCAAACTCTTTGCTGCAATATTCACCTCCATTGTCTGATCTAAGACACTTCAACTTCTTTCCTGTCTCAATCTCAACCAAATCTTTCCATTTCTTGAAAGTATCAAATACATCAGATTTATTTTGAATACAATAAATCCAAGTTTTTCTAGTTGCATCATTAATAAAAGTAACATAATAACGAGAGCCACCAAGAGATGATACATGAGCAGGTCCCCATACATCTGTATGCACAAGCTCTAATTTTCCACTCTTCTTTTCTTTCCCAACTCTGAGAAATTTGACTCTCTTCTATTTTCCAGAAATACAATTCTCACAGAAATCCAAATCAACATTCTTGAAACCTGACAAAAAATTTCTTGAGTGAAGAATCTTCATCCCCTTGTCATTCATGTGTCCGAGCCTATGATGCCATAATGCTGCATCTGCTCCTTTGGAAGTTAAAGCATTAACAGAGTTAGAAATACCACGACATAAATATAATGTGCCAACCTTTTCTCCTTTTGCTATTACTGGGGCTCCTTTGGTGACCTTCCAAGTTTTATTTGTGAAAGTTGTCACACAACCTTCACTTCCTAACTGCCCTGTTGAAATTAGATTTTTCTTCAGATCTGGAACATGCCTTACCTCCTTTAATAGCCATTGGTTTCCATTCTATTGTTTTACAAGAACTTTACCCATTACAACAATTTTATGGGGTTTATCATCACCCAAACGGACTTGTCCAAAATCTCCTTAAACATAGTCATGAAAATATTTCTTATCAGGTGTGGCATGGAATGAGGCCCTTGAATCTACAACCCAAGAATCAGTAACATTTTTGAAAGAAAGAATCAAAGAATCTTGTAACACATCACTTGTCACATTTGCTTCATGATTGTTTTCTTGTTGTGTGTCTCCTTCTTTTCCCTTTCGAGATCTACAGTCTTTCTTTAGGTGTCCTTTCTTTCCACATTTCTAGCACACTATCCCCGATCTAGACTTGGATCTGCCTTTCCTTGATTTAATACGATATCATGAGCTCTTTCCTCTTTCCATTTTTCTTCCCCTAGACTCTGCACTCAAAGCATTACCCGATGTCTCACAGGATCTTTTTCGTCGCATTTCCTCGCTAAGGATAGCACTGATAACATCATCAAAATTTAAAGTACTAGATCCAGAGATAGAGTTACTAATAGCCATAACTAAACCATTCCAGCTTTCTGGAAATGAGCACAAAAATAACAGAGCTCTAACTTCATCATCAAAGTTTCCCCTACAAAAATTAACTGACTGGTAAATGTATTAAAATCATTTAAATGGTCTGCAACAGGTCCATCTTCTGACATCTTCATATTAAATAAACGTTTCATAAGAAATACCTTGTTTGAGGCCGAGGGTTTTTCATATAGTTTTTCCAACACCTTAATCAAACCCTATGTTGTTGTTTCCTTCGAAATATTGAAGGCTACCAACGCCGCGAGGCACAACCGTAATGTTTCGAGTGCCTTTCAATCAAGAATATCCCATTTTGCGTCTGTCATAGTCGTTGGCTTCTTTGTTTTTCCGCTCAATGGTAGGTACAGATCTTTCTGATACAGATAATATTCCATCCGCGTCTTCCACAGTGGGAAGTTTTGGCCGTTAAAATTCTCACCCTAAACTTACTATATTCCACCATTGCTCCCACTCGAACCAAGAACCCTTCTTTCTTGTGAGTTTATCAACCAAATAGACCTTCGGCTCTGATACTGGTTGTTAGAAAATTAAATATTACAGAGTAATGCAACACATAAAATATGCAGAAAACACAAGCACACAAAACACATAAAACTAGAGAGACACAAATATCGTGGTTCACCCAGTTTGGGCTACGTACACACCGAACAACCAATTCTTCCTTTCTATTATCTAGAAAAATGAAGAGACACAACCTACAGCAGATCCGCTATAATATCCTCTGTTCTCTCTCACAGTCTCCCTCTCTGTTTCTCACTCTAAGAATACACCTACAATACATAGCCGCAATACAATACCCTCATACAAAGAGAGGGGTTGCCTTCCAGGGCAAAAAACCTAAACTAAACATAACTTCTACCGTTAGATCATTCGCCTAATGAACAGCCCAGATTGACTAGAAATTACTATACTTTTACAAGGCAATTTTACATTTGTTTTTAGCTTCAGGGGCGTTGCCCCGAAACCCCTTACCAGGGGGGGGGCTCCATAAAGTCGCATCCACCTCCCCCTGGACCCCCCAGGCAGCGTTTAATTTCAGGTGGTGTTGTCGCCCCATTAAGGTACAGGGGTCCAACGCTGTGATACAGAATAAACAAGATAATCAGGCTCCACACCCAACAACTTCTGTATAAAATTGTCATCCTCCCATGTGGAATCTTCAGTGGGTAAGTTCTTCCACTTCATGAGATACTCTGAAATTGGTCGATTTCGTAGCTATCGAGTTCTTGTTTCCATGATTTCTTCAGGTTCCAATATGATTTTTCCTTCCCCATCAAGTTTTGGCAATATTGTTTGAACTGGAAGTTTTTCACCTATAACCTTCTTTAAGCATTGAACATGGAAAACTGGGTGCATTCGAGAATAAGCAAGAAGATCCAATTTGTATGCCACAATGCCAATATTTTGCAACACCTTGTAAGCACCATAGTACGTTGGAGATAATTTATTATCCTTCTTAGCTTTCTTGAGGGACATTTGTTTGTATGGTTATAGCCGTAAAAATACCTAGTCTCCTACATCAAAAATTCTCTCGCTGCGATGTTGATCTTCCTATTGTTTCATTCGATTTTGTGCCAAATTTAGGTTATCCTTTAAGAGTTGGAGAACTTGTTGTTGATGCTCGATGTAATATTCCACTGCTTGAACCTTATAATTTTCTCTTAAAGAAGATGTGATGGACAGTGGATGATATCCATAAAGTGAAATAAATGGGGTCATTTTTGCTAATGTATGGAAGGAAGTGTTATACCACCATTCAGCCAGAGGTAACCACTTGACCCATTGTGTTTGTTTATCAGATACAAAACAATGAAGATATCCTTCCAAACATTTGTTCACTATCTCAGTTTTCCCATCGGATTGAGGATGATAATATGAGCTATGGGCTAGTTGAGTGCCAAAACAAGAAAATAATTCCATCCAAAAATTTCCAGTGAAAATGGGATCTCTCTCGCTTACAATAATATTTGGGTTTCCATGTAGCTTTTGAATTGTTTCCATAAATGCAGTAGTAACTGTACTTTCTTTAAATGGATGAGATAATGCACAAACGTGTGCATAATTGGTAAGTCTATCAACTACCACCATGATGACACTTTTTCCCTCGGACTTAGGTAAAAATATGATAAAATCCATTGAAACCTCCTCCCAACGTTGACTTGGAATTGGTAAAGGTGGTAGCAGACTCGAGGTCTTAATTGTATCAAATTTATTTTGGTGGCAAAGAAAATATTCTGCCACGAAATTTTGAATATCAAATTTAAGGCTATCCCAAAAAAATTCTTTCTTCACCCTGTGGAAAATTTTTAAAAATCTTGAGTGTCCTCCTATGGGAGAGGTGTGCAATTCCAAAAAAATATTTTTTTTTAGATGGGAGTTCTTACAAAGATATAGGTTATCTTTGTACCATAAGGAATCATTTTTCCAACTAAATGTATCAGATGTAATGGGATTTTTCTGCAACTTTTGAATGAGTGTCCACACTTCGTCATTCTTCCATTACTCCCTTGCTTCGGTTATCCAATATGGTTGGATAATAGAAATGGCACAAAGCAATGATTTCAACTCCTCATCCTTTCTTGAGAGTGCATCTGCAACAACATTTAGCTTCCCTTTTTTGTAGATGATTTCAAAGTCATAACCCAACATCTTTGTGACCCATTTTTGCTTCTCTTCTTAAGATAGTCTTTTTTCTAAATATATCTAAGACTTTCATGATCAATTTTTACCTTGAAGTGTCTTCCCATTAGGTAAGGTCGCCATTTATTTAGTGCATGTAGTATTGCCAACATTTCCTTCTCATAAATAGCTTTCTGTAAATACTTTCCTTTGATTGGACAACTTTCAAAAGCAATGGGTCTTCCTTATTGCATTAAAACAACACCAATTCCATTTATTGAGGCATCACATTCCATAATAAAGGTTTTTGTGAAGTCTGGCATAACTAAGATCGGTGCTAGGAACATTGCCTCTTTAAGATGTTAAAATGCCTTAGTTGCTTCAGTAGTTCATGAAAATGCATCTTTATTCAATAATGTTGTTAAAGGGGCTGCTATTCTCCCATAATTCTGAACAAACTTGCGATAATACCTTGTTAACCCAAGAAATCCTCGTAACTGCTTTATGGCTGTTGGGAATTTCCATTCCTTAATGGCTTTAATTTTGTTAGGGTCTACCTTAACACCCTCCTGAGATACAATATGACCCAGATGTTCCACCTCTTGTACGCCAAAGAAACATTTAGAGGTTTTTGCATATAATTGTTTCTCCTCCAAAAGTTTGAGCACCCTGCCAACATGTTGAACATGATTCTTCCAAGATCTGTTGTAGATTAATATATCATCAATAAATACTAACAAAATTTTTCTAAGGAAGGGTTTAAAAAAGAAATTTGTCAACCATTGAAATGTAGAAGGTGCATTAGTAAGGCCAAAAGGCATGACCGAAAATACATGATGACCCTCATGATTTCGAAATGCTATTTTCATAATATCTTTAGTCTTTATTCTAATTTGATGATATCTTGAATGAAGATCCAACTTGGTAAAATAATTTTCTCCATGTAATTCATCCAATAATACATCAATCACATGAATGGGAAAGTTATATTTAATAGTGAGCTTATTGAGCTCCTTATAATCCAGACACATTTGCCATGATTCATCCTTCTTGTGCATCAATACTACTCAAGTAGAGAAAGAACTTTGACTAGGTTGAATTATACAAGCCTCTAGCATTTCTGCAACCATACGTTCAATTATTCTCTTTTGGACATATGGATAGCTGTAAGGCCTGATGTTTGGAGGAACACTTCCTGGAATCAAATGAATAGCATGATCATGATCAGGAATAGGTGGGAGTCCTTTTGGAGTTTCAAACACCTTGAAATGATTGTCCAATAATTTTTGGAGATACGGAGAAATAAATGATTTTGATGTTGGAACTTCTAGTGAGCATAATTGTGCAATTATGCCTCATTGTTCTTTCTTCATAATATTTTTCATGACATTAGAGCTTATTATATTTCTTGGCTTCCCTGCGATACCTCGTAATTAAAATTCATTTCCTTCCGAAAAGAATTTCAAGAAAATTTCTTGAAAATTAAAAGCTACCATCCCCAAAGATTGTAACCATTGTACTCCTATTACAACATCAACACCTCCCATTGGAATGGAAATAATTGGAATATTCAATACATATTACCCCATGGTTAGCTTGATATTATGGCATTTTCCAGAGAAATTTATAGTCCCTCCATTTTCAATCATGACTTGACACTTTGGTGTTGGGTATAGGAATAAATTCAATTCCTTGGCTACCTTACAATGAATAAAATTATGGGTAATACCTGAATCAATCAACACTATTACATTTTTCTTCTTGATATGTCCTTCTATCTTGAGAGTTTAAGGAGTGGTAATTCATGCCAATGCATTATAGGATATGATCGGACTCATTTCTTCTTTCTCTAGGGTTGGTTCCTAGTGTATATCCTCTTCTTTTGAAGTTTCTTGTTCATTTTCTTCCTCCTCTTCACAATCTATGTAAAATAATTTCTTCTCAGCACACTTATGACCTTTAGTGTATTTTCTATCACAAATTTAGAAAAGCCCTTTTGCTCTTTTTTCTTCTAATTGTTTTGGTGTCAACCTTGTAGGTTGTGGAAGTCTAGGAGTAGCAACACTTCCATCTTTATAGATGTGAGTGGTATGCTTCCTTGTCGCCATAAATTTACTTTCAATTTTTCTTGCCAACCTGAATGCCTTCTCCAATGAATCAGGTTTCCAAAGGCAAACCTCATGTTGGATGTTATCCTTTAAAGTCCCTATGAAGACATGAATCATTTGTTCCTATGGAATATAAGTTACCCTTATATTCAATTTTTGGAAGTCCTCAATGTGCTCCACCATTGACCCCTTTTGTTTGAGATTTATCAATTGGCTAAAGAAGGTGTTTCTCTTTATATCCTCATAATGTGCTATCATTTCCTCTGTAAAAATTGACCAAGTCACAATTTTTTTATGAGAGAAAATCCATCGATACCATACAAATGTATTTTGTTCTAAATGTAAAGTTGCAATGTGTAAATTTTGTGTGTTTTACACATTATGGAGATTAAAATATTGCTCCATCTGTAGTATCCATGGTACAAGATCCTTGCCATCAAACTTCATCATATAGATATTTGGAATATGGTGGGTCTTCAATCCAAAATTAGAGTTTATGAAATCACGATTAACATTTATTTTGTTCTCATCATGAGTTTCCTATACTACCTTTTCACCATTAGGGATCATTTATTTTATCAACTTTATCAAACCTTCCATGTCTGCTTTTAGATCATTCTTCATGCCTTCCATGTTGTCTTTAATTTTTTCATATATGTCATCCATCTTAGCTTCCATGCCATTCTTCAAACCATCGATCTTAGCTTCCATGCCCTTCTTCAAACCATCCATATTAGCTTCCAAGCCTTTCTTCAAACCATCCATCTTAGCTTCCACGCCTTTCTTCAAAAATTCCATTTCATTTTTTGTGGCTCTTTGTGAGAGTGAAATTTGGTGCACTTGGTCTTGTAATTTTGATATATCATGTTGCACTTCTTTCTCTTCATGAGTCATAGTATAGCCTTTTGAGGCCTTAATGGGTGTTGAATTGTTTTTAGGGGCCATTTTAGAACCCAATACTGATACCTATGCTTCAATATGCCCTTGGAATCACTTCAAATTGATTTTTCAAACAAGAATTATGAAATTTGAAAAACAAGTACACACCTTTTTCTTGCTTTTGAGGAGCTCGATATTGAAGCCGATGTAACTCTGGAATTTCAGATCCTCGAGATTTTATCTTCGATCCTTTCGTATCCATCTGAATCTTCTTTCCAATGCCACAGATATGACTTGATTCAGATTCTTCAGGGAAAATTTATGCCTAATATTTCACAATGACCTAATTATGGAATGGTTCAGTAGAGTCAACTTGTATGTTGTGGCATGTGTCACTGTTTCCTCCTTTGGTTATGAAATTGATACCAATTAAATTACAGCCTGTGTAATTTCAGACACTTTTTACATAATTCTGATCCAATTCTTAGAGAGAGAGAGTTATGATGATTTTCCCATGGTCACCTGTTTGAGATGAAATTCGGGAGCCTGCAAAAACCCTAACTTCCACAGATCATATCTCCGAAAATATTGTGAACCTAGATTTGAAATTTTTACATGAAGTTCATTATGATTTCTTAGCAAATTGTTTTTTTTTAGCTTCTGAACCTTTGTAGGAAAAAAATTATAGGGAAAATGCCATGATGACCTGTTTGAAGCAGCGAAACCCTAGAATCCAAAGCTTTGGTACCAAATGTTATGAAACCAGCTCCAAAAATAGATGAAAAGAGAGATCAACGCCTTATAAATCAGCCACTTCGAGGGGGAAACCTCCTTTACATTACATAAATGAACAATTCTTGGATGATTCAAATGAAAAAACCTCCTTTCTATATATAGGAGTGCATGGGGTCACAATATAATCCTAGACGACCTAACAATAATAATTTAAGGGCACAAAAATAACACTAGTGGGGTTTTATGCGGCACAATAATAAAAATATGGGGACTACAGGGGTACAAAAAGAAAAATAAGGGGGCTACACTAACAATAATAAGGGAATACACTAGCAATATAGGGACCTAACATAGATAAAAATGGATAAAAAGATAGTGAGAAGATCTCACACTGTCATTGGAAAATCCTGCACTGATCTGACTAGAGATGAGATCTTTGCGCTATCTCTCCGCAGTCTCTGTGTCTTCCCATGCAGTCGCTACATCACTACTGCTGGGAATGCACTACACTTCCTCCTGATCTCGTGCTCGCTAGAAACTTTGATCCTTTGGCCTGTCGGTCTCACATCCCGACTCTTGGCACTAGATCTTGACTGTTCCCCAGCAGAATTTTGGACTCCCTCTAAAGCTCCACGCTGTCACATCATAGCTCTACACTACCTCTGCATGGCACTGCAATGCCTCTCTGGTCTTCTCTCTTCCTTCTCTACCTTTCACTCTCCAGATCAGGAAAAACTTCCACCAACAAACTATCCCTGTCCCTCAATGTAAGAAATCACTTTGATCTTCCTCCGGCAACTGCTGCGATGCTCTCTTGAGAAATCAATCTCTTGATCTCTCACTCGATGTGTTTTCCGAATGCCCATCAAGCTCTTTCTTATAATCTCTCATTGATAAATCAACGGCTAAGATTAAAACATAATCAAAGGCTAAGCTTAACTGGGAGTTGATCCACTCATTTATCTAGAATATTCACACCCGATCTAATTAATACACTTAATTAATCACATTTCCTAATTTTAGAATTAGGAATACACTAAAAATTATTAATAATTTTAATTAAATCCTCTCCGAGTGGAATTTCCAAAAACGATTTCTGGGTATTTTTGAATGCATGTGTCTTAGCCTCTCTGTAAAATCTTGAGGCTATATCACATCTGATGCTACAAAAATCAACACTCCCTATTAGTGAGGAATGTGCTCAAGTTTTGCAACCTCCTGAAGCATCATTATGACTTCTGCACCATCCTAGTTGTGCTGATGATGTCTGGCTACTGCCGCCTACCAACTGTTCCGTAGGTCTCTCTGCGCTGCGTCTGTGCTGTTGGTGGCTCTGCATGTTGCTCTCAAGTACCGCATCTGCACTGGAACATTGTTGCTGCTTCCAATGCAACATCTGCAACTCCCTCTCATATGATGCTACTAAAACTGAGATATTTCCATCAAATGAACCAACTGTGTTCATATTGATGTAACTGTCCACAAATTTTTGACTGCTGCTAGCCTCCACACTATTTTTGACTCTACATTGTTCCAACTGTACTGTTGCCAACTATGGTATGTGCTGCTTAGTTCCTAGCACTGCTAACCACTGCATCTGTCACTCTGGCACCTGACTGCACCAACTTACACTGGTCTATCATGCTACTGCTACTATGGTCTCCCATAGCAAGAGGTGGAATCCTCATGGATACTGCTCAACCTATAGCTCTTTGAGGCTACAAAACCATATCACCCCACCTCTCCCCTGGAGGTATATGGGAAATCATGGAAAAATCCTCCTCCAATATGGAGGACAACCTATCAATATCTGTGGTAGAAACTTGATGATCCTATTCCTTCTCCTTGTCATTATTCTGAAGAGGATACTGAGAACTAAAGTGGCCCATCTCACTGCATCGGAAATAATTGATCTTCGAAATATCCTTCTTTTTCCTACTGCTCTTACTACCCCTTTGATGCAAGGGTTGAATTTACCTCTTCCTTCACATCTTCATTTTGCATGCTGCTACTGTTGCCTTCTAGGTTTCCCTTCACTAAGTCACGCATAATATGTTATTGTTGGAGATCATCCCACATCCTCTCCCACTCAAACAAATTTTTTCTCCCCAGAATGCTTTGGACGAAAAATTTCTATTATTCCGAGACACTGTTAAGGGATAATCTCACAAAATCCGTAGGCTAAGACGTTGAACCTAAAAATTCTAGCTGATCCTGAATATCCCGAAGCCTTGTAAGGAATGTGTCTATGCGCTCCCCCTTCGACATTATCGTGCATCTCATCTTCTCCTACAAGTACATCTTCCACTATTCGGAAGACCCTTGATATAACGTTGCCAATGCATCCCACATATCTTTGGATGTGTCTTTGCCTTCTATATGATATACAATTTGATCTCTTGCTCCGTCGAGAATCAGCCTCTTGGCCTTCGCCATCTATTTATTGTAGGCCTTAAGTTGATCTACATATGTGAGCTCAACTACCACATTAGTGATATAGTTTTTGAGATCATGCTCGTCTATAAGGAAGGAAGCTCTTGCCTTCTAGATAACATATTTGGAGGCATCCTCCAATCGATATTGATCTCCCAACCCAACTGATTTAATCTCACCAATCAAATGTAAAATTGCCTCCTCTCTCCTCTGCGCAACTGCTGACTGGTTCTATGCACTCTCTGCTAGAGTAAGTAGATCTACTCCCAAATACTACTACTTTGCAGTGAGAAATCAAATTCCTTGGCTTAGAATTCTCTGAGGAAGGAATTCCCTCAGTATGTGACCTTCTTTCCTCTTCTGACGCTTTTATGTCCCAACAAAGTGATATAGAAAAATGTGTCCTAGCTGAAGATCTACTCAACACTGAATCTGCTGCGCTTTCCTATAACAAGATATCAATCCGGAAAATTTACTCTCTGTTGACTCACTCGGAGAATTATTTTTCTATGAAAATCAGGCTTCCCGGCCAATATACTGCACAACCCCTTTGGGGTTTGATCTAATGCTTACGCAGTCGTTCAAACTCCTCCTTTTGCTCAGTGTTGGTCTCTCCCTGATTTTCTCTCTTGCTTCACCTATGCTCCGATACCATGTGAAAATTCCAAGATTGGAAGCCATAATGCAACAATATGAAGTTATTTCTTCTACTTGTTAATTCCGATACAAGCTATTTATGGTGTTACACATTAAAATTGAAATAAATACAACTGGAACCTTCACAACATAAAAAATATCGTGGAAACAAGTATTGAGTAGGAAATAAATAAACACACACATATACACCATTGTTTTCGGAAAATGTCCTCGAAAAAATCAATGTGGGAAAACCAGTGCAGTAGCTAGGTGTTTTAATTATTATGCAGTAGTTCTTGAATACAAGTCCTTGGATGCCCAAACTATCAATTCGATATCGAGATGAAATTGGACAAAAATATAGTGAAGTTCTCAAACTGTCAAAATCAGACACTGATCTGACTAGAGATGAGCTCCTTGCATTATCTCTGCATCTGTCCACACAGTCACTGCGTCATTGTTGCTGGGACTGCATTGCACCTCCTCCAATCTCTTGCTCGCTAGAAAATTTCACCCTCTGGCCTCCCGATCTCACACCTTGACTCCTGACACTAGATCTCGAATGTTCCCTAGGAGAATTGCGGATTCCCTCTGAAGCTTTGCACTTCCACAATGTAGCTATGCACTGCCTCTGCACTACCTCTCTGGAATTTTCTCTACCTTCTCTACCTTGCACTCTCTGGATCAGAAAAAATTCCCCAGAAAACTATCCCCGCCCCTCATTGCAAGAAATCACTTCAATCTTCCTCCATCAACTGCTGCACCACTCTTTTGAGAAATCAATCTCTTGATCTCTTGCTTGACGTGCTTTCCAAACTCCCATCAAGCTCCTTCTTATAATATCTCATTGATAAATCAACGACCAAGATTAAAACATAATCAAAGGCTAAGATTAATTGAGAGTTGATCTGTGTCTTTATCTAGAAGATTCACACCCAATCTAATTAATAGACTTTAATTAATCAAATTTCCTAAGTTTAGACTTAGGAATACATTAAAAATGATTAATTATTTTAATTAAATCCTCTCTAGGTGGAATTTCCCAAAAAAATTTCTGGGTATTGTGCAATGCATGTGTCTTAGCCTCTTTGCAAAATATTAAGGCTAGAGCACATACAATGCTATAAAAATCAACAATTATAACCCCTATTCAAAATGGAAGAGAAGGTCGATATCAAGTCGTACCACGACAATATAGAATATTTGAAACTAAATCATTGGTTTCAACAACTAGAAGTGTATTTCAACGACCATCAAATTCAGGAAGAACAAAATATTTCATTTGTGTGTCTTAAATTGGAGGTCCATGCCCTAAATTGGTGGGAAAGCCACACTGAGACCTTGAAGTTGGAGGGAGAGCCACCAATGACTAAGTGGGATGAATTTAAAACCCACATTAAGTCTTAGTTTTACCTTATTGGGTATGTAGAGGACCAGTCAATCCGATGGCACTACTTGAGGTAAAAGCCAGGGCAAAGCGTGCGAAAGTATACCATAGAGTTCAAAAATATGTCTGTAATGCTTGGTCTCTCCCTAAAGAACCCATATGCACTCCATAAGTATTTGGGGGGTCTACACTGCCATTTGTAGGAGCAAATGATGTTGTTAAAGCCAAAATCAATGGATTAGGCTTGTGATAGGCACAATACCTAAAGAACATAGGCGCGGAGAAAGAAAAATCAAGTGATTGAAGTAGGAGCAACAAAATGGTGCTTCTATGGAGGGGAAGAAGAAGCAAAAAGGGGGAAAATATAAAAATATGACAACCAAAACACACCAGTGCAAAGATCCCAATAACCACTGCAACCACTATAACATTGATGACCATATAGAGAAGTGGTGGAAGTTGCATCCAGAGCTTGACTCGAAGAACAAAAAGAAAGATACAAGGAAGAAGAATCTCATGACCATTGATTCAAGCAACGAAGTTAAAATCAACTAGGATGTGGATTAGAATATTTTTTGTATGTCAGTGTAGAAGGAGGTGAATCTGAGTAGCTTTCAACAACATGAAGAAAATGAAATGACCAAACTATTCCATATAAAGATATAGGTAGAGAAGACCAAGATTGATGCTATGTTTGACTAAATATCGTAGGAAAATATCATTGTAGCAGACCTGGTTAAGAATTTGGGATTGGAAGTTCATGATCATCCAATCCTATATACATTAGGATGAGTAAATAAGGATGCAAAGATGAAGGTAAAAAAAATAGTGCTCAGTGCTAATTTTATTGATGAAGTGTTGGGTGCATCCCAACTTTGCCTATGTTTTGGCTAAGACTTCACATTTTGAGGAGTAGAGCACAAAGTGGAATGCACAATGGAGCAGTTGAATGTACTGTGTGATGGCATAGGGGCTTCACATCGGGTCGAAGTCCCTTGTTTTTGTAACGTTCACTATTTTGTAATGGGTTTTGCGCTATAGTTGCATGTTTTAGGGATTGTTTGGTCAATTTAGTGTGTCCTAAATTGCTGCATTTAATTTGTCAATCCGGGAATCGTAAGCTGATGAAGTGCGGCGCACTATATGTGCAAGATAACCTATTTCTTAACTTTTTGTCGTTTTTGGTTTCTCTAAGGTGAAATGGAAATTCTAAGATGAAAACAAGTTTGGTTATGTTTGTTCAAGGAAGTGATATCCCCTATAATGATTTACCAACTTGAAACTTTAAAAAGAAATTTGAAATTTACAATGACAAGACTTGAAAAAAAAGTAAAAATGTACTGCTGAAATGAAAAGGTGCTGCTAATCTAATGAATCAAAACAATAAACTAGTGAACATGAAAACCAAACTATTCTTGCTGCCAACTAAACACAAAAGAAACTATGCTTAAGGAAATTCAAAATTGCAACAAAATAAATCTAAATCAGATTACATCAATTCATTTTCCGACCCTTCATCATTAGACCAGCTATGAATTTCGGAAGTAATCATAAACAACTTGTGTGCTTCTTTGGACGAGTTTGCTTGAACCAATAGGACACGAACCATGTCCACATCATTCCTAGCCTGCCCATGTGGCTCGTTTCCCTTGTAGACACCTGTAGCATATAGTTCCACAAAATAGCTGCGGAAAGTTGCAGCAGCTGCGGAAAGTGGCAAGTTTCCGCAGCTGTATGAACAAAATCTAGATCAAATAGAAAACACAAAACATAATTAAAAACCATGTTAGATACCCTTTTGCACATGATATTGACAATTTTGGAGGTTTAGGTGAGTGAAAAAGGTATGGAAAAGTGTATGGAAAAGATGCAAATTCGGGACTCAACAGGGATACCATGGTATTGTAATGATGTAGCCCCACGATGTAATAGTATATAAAGGATTGAAATGCTAAGTTTATCATCATGAATGTTATGGGTGAATTATAATCTGTATCTTGTAGCGAAAGGATAGGCTCTGCAGCTGAGTGCACAGATACCTTGGAAGATACCGCAACTTAGTGTGCAGACCACCTGCAACTTAGTGTGCAGGTCGAGATTGGATGTATTCAAATAATTATCATAATATAGAAGAAGTTTTTGGGATGATATTCTGATGTTCTTATGTGTTTTTTATATCTATTTTCTTAATAAATGTTGTTGCAAATTCGTTGCTATAGTTGCATGATATGTCAGCGTAGTAATGGTTTATGGACTTATATGATATGTTTCTGTGATTTATTGAATGTTGTGAAGTGATTTAAAAGATGTAAGTAGAAGATAATAGGAAAAAAACCACATCTTGGAGTCCCTCCAGCCTACAAAAACCCGATATTGAATCCACCCATAGTTACTTTGCGTGAGACTGTGATCTATTTGCAAGTCGTTGCCGAAAGGGCCAATGATCAAGGGTTTTGTTGGTGCGTAGTAAGATCGAACCTGGGTCAGCCCAAATCAAACAAAAAAATGGTTCTGTTGCTGGGACCAAGATAGGTTTGAGGGATATGTGGATGTGGCATCTGTCAAGGAAGGAAATTCAAGATTGGATAGTCCTAAAAGAGTGATAATTTGCATATCAAGAAAACAAAAATCCTTTTTTGACATCCAAAGCTTGGTTATAGAAGTATATTTTCACAGAGAAATACAAAATTTTCTTCGGTTCCTTTCTTATTGATATTTATGAGTGTATATCAAGGTTTTCTGAAATAAATTATTGTTTTAAGGGTGATGAACCTATGATGTGAACTCCTGAGCTGATACAACGACTCAAGAGCACTGACAATAGGATTTCAAGGGCTGTTGATTTATGGATTGGTAGCATATTGGGAGGATTCATTACTGAGTTCACAGTAGTCTCAATTGTTTCCTACAACAAAGTGGAACGAAAATTCTTAAAAGGACTGCAAGGTAAGTGTTTGAAAACTTTAAGACTATGGATTAAGATGTTTCTATGTGAAAAAGGTGTTTTACAGATGTAATAAAATTTCTAGTTTACTTATGTTTGGAAGAAGAGAAAGTAAAATTGAGCAAGACAGCAGTGAAACACAAAGTGGAAAGAGATACAAAGTAGATACCAGAAATAGGTATCATGGTCAAGACCCAAAGACTTTTTTAGAGACTAATTATTGCCCTCTGTTGAGTGAATCTGAAAGTGAAAAAGAGGAAATACAACCCCGGGAAACTTCGCAGTATTCCCCATTCCATCTTGAGAGTTCACATAAAACATAATCTAGTAATAACCGAGGTATCTGTGTTTTCCCTGCTCCCCCTACCCCTCCTACCCCCCACCCCCTCCCCCTCCCCCTTTCCCCCCAAGAAGAGGTATGACTAATGAAATTAAGCTACCTGTTTCCAGAGGAACTGAAATGGAGGATCCAGAGAAATTTTGATTTTTATACAAAGTTGTATGGGCAACAAAGTAGGTCAATGATGGGAATATAAAGAAGGTGCAACTCGTTATGACACGGTGTGATAGAGAATTGACATGAAATATGAAGTATGCAACTAATCATAACAGAACATTTGTGAATATCAAAACATCAGTGGTAGGAGAATTTAAGAAGCTGAAGTCTCAGTCGCAGTGCATCACTAAGTTGAAATAAATCAAACAAAAACCTACTGAGTCTGTTTAGGAGTTATATCAGAGGTTTAAGCTGCTATTGGATCAGTTAAGCTTTGACATAGATCCACAACAACATAAAGAGTGGTTTATAGCCATGCTGCTACCGCATATCCGATTACCATGGATGCAACAAAAGATAGGAACTCAAGTCAAATCTCTGGACATCACAATGAAGTTGGAAGCTTCACCCATAGGAGATACCAATGCAGGTATGTAGTAGATTCAGAATTAGCTGGCGAACTTGACCCTACAGATCCAAGATATCATGAAAATCAAGGAAGTTAGAGAAGAAGTATGTTGTACAAAGTGCATATCAAAGGGCCTTTCTAAAGAACAATGCTCTGTCTTCAAGGATTACCTGGCTAGTGGAGTACCTAGTCCCTTAAATGCAGGATCTAGCCTGTGGTGCGAGATATGTAAGGATAAAGGACAATATCACTTAGAAGAATGATACTTATTACATAAATATGTGTAGATTCCAAGGAATCTATTTTAAAAATTCTGTAAATCAGTAGGACATGATGAGAAAAATTGTCGAAGGTATGACCTAGTGATGGAGCACAATGCTGACACTTATAGAATGCAAGAAGAAGAGCATGGACATGAGGATAATGGAAATCGTAAGGGTTGAGGAGGTTACCAAGGAAGATGTCAAGGAGGTGGAGCTGGTCGAGGAATCAGTCAAATCATTTGCTATAACTACTACAACATGTAAGTACTGTAAGTATTTTGACCATGTAATTGAAGAATGTACTGTACTTATGGAAAATATGCAAGAAAAAAGGAACAAAAAACTGATGCAGAACATTCAAATGATGATTTCTGAAAGGAGGACCAATGAACCTCAAATTAGTATTGTTACTAGAAGTGGAGCTATGACCGGTAGTGATAAGAAGGATGGAAAAAGGGAATTTGAAAATCTAGGTGCATGGGTTATAAATGCTACAGAGAAAGTTCCTATTTTTAATATTAAAAAATAAAAAGGAGTATTTATGGAAGCAAAGTGAAGTTTTATAGATGTTGGAGCTTCGACCTCTAGTTCACAACGAAAGCCCAATCAAAGAAGTAACTCCGATGTATCATCACCTTTGGTGAAGGATCGAGCTCCGACACATGATCAAGCTTTGAAACAAGACCAGGATGCAACAAGCCAATTATTTTAAGGTCTTTTCTACAGAATTGGATGAAAATTTTAAGGTATGAAAAGGCTGTAGAAGGGTTGCAGGAGTTGATAGATTCCTGTGCATAAAAAGTAACACCGCGAAGTGATATGCGCGCAATTAATAATTTGCATCGACATAAGAGAAATGGAAGAGAGATGAGACTTAGTGCGCAGATATGAGAATATGAGATGGACCAAGTTATTCTGGATATTGGATTTGATGCTAATGTCTTGGCGAAGTAGACATGGGAATTTATGGGTAAGCCAAAGCTACAATTGTCACCTATTCAGTTAAGGATGGAAAATCAACAAAAGGTATTTCTTATGGGAAGACTACCATGAGTCATAGTGGATATTGAAGGAGTGTGCACTAGTGCTGATTTTGAAGTAATATAGATTGCATTTGATAATAACCCTTAACCTGCATTTCTTTGACTTGACTGGAAATTTTCTAGTATGGCCATAATTAATATGAATAAGAGACATATGATATTTTAAGGTAACAATATGAGGGTGATTGTTCCCTTGGATCCATCAGAAGGAGCAAGATACAAAGAGCCAGTCAGAGAAGAATACTGCACAACAAACATAGACAACATTTATCGAATGAAAATGAAGGAGAAATATTGGGTTAATGCTACTGTAGAAGGAAAGTTGAGTTGGGAGAATGATGGTTCTTGTACCTCAGATTCAGAATAAGAGTTGGAAAAATGGCAGAATAGGCTGCATGAAGTACCCACAATGCATTATTTAAGAATTACAAAATCAGTTCACTGTATCATGTCTGAGGTATGTGAGCTACCTTCTTATGATGGCATAGGAGATGTGAATACTTTTCTTAATAATTTTGAAGAATAGGTTCAAGAAAATTAAAGGCTTTTAGCTTTGAACGTAGCACTGAAAGATACCCTTTCTAGATGGTGGAATGCACATAAGAAGGATATATGAGGTTGGAAGGAATGTAAAATATTGATGTGGATAATGTTTGGATAGATAGAAACAGAAATGGAGATAAATTATGAGGCTCAAACTAGTCCTAGGGAGCATATCCAGTTATGCACTTCAACATGGAAGGAGATTCCACAACAAGAGTGGGTATATGGATTCATTCATTCCATTGGAGACAATTCCTAAGAACTGGTACTTGGAAGCATAACTTCAACATGGTATCGAGAATTGGGTAGACATGGTTGATGGCTTCATATTAACATTCAGCTTTCAGGATGATTTCCCACACATATATTTGTCTCTTTAGGAAATCAATATGAATATCTTTGATAATGTCACCTCGGTGGCATGGAAACAACCTGATTGGGTTGCACATATAGAACATGCACTGGAATTATATAATATTATCGTAGATGGAGAAGAAGAAGATCCTCGCAACATCGACATAGTAGAATCAGAAGGATATCGCGAAGTCACTGGAGCTAAGATACATATACTAGACATAACGAAGCCACTGAAGATTAATACGGTAAACATAGGATCAGAGGAGGATCCCATGTTTGCAATTATAGGAGATTACTGGGATGAAGAAATAATCAATAAAGTTAAAAATATACTTCATGAATATCAAGAAGTGTTTCTTACCAAGTTTTCAGAGATGAAGTGTTGTGTAACCAGCTCCAAAAATAGAAGAAAAGAGATATCAACGCCTTATAAATGAGCCACTTCGAGGGGGAAACCTCCAATACAATACATAAATGAACAATTCTTGGATGATACAATTTACAAAACCTCCTTTCTATATATAGGAGTCCATGGGGCCATAATGTAATCCTAGTGGGCCACAATGTAATCCTAGCCGACCTAACAATAATAATTTAAGGGTACAATAATAACAAAATGAGGGTTACAAGGGTACAATAATAACAATAAGGGGGTTACACTAACAATAATAAGGGACTATACTAGTGATATAGGGACCTAACATGCCCCTCTCCTTCAAAAAGTGTTGTCCTCAACGCTTGAGTAGCTCTGGGTGCTTCTGTATAAAATTCTCATCCTCCCATGTAGAATCTTCAGTGGGTAAGTTCTTCCACTTGATGAGATACTCTGAAATTGATCGATTCCGTAGTTGTCGAGTTCTTTTTTCCATGACTGCTTCAGGTTCCACTATGATTTTCCCTTCCCCATCAAGTTCTGGCAATACTGTTTGAACTGGAAGATTTTCACCTATAACCTTCTTTAAGCATGAAACATGGAAAACTGGATGTACTCGCGAAGAAGCAGGAAGCTCCAAGTTGTATGCCATAGTACCAATCTTTTGCAACACCTTGTAAGGACCATAGTACTTTGGCGATAATTTATTATCCTTCTTTGCTTGCTTGAGGGACATTTGTTTGTATGGTTGTAGCCGTAAAATACCCAATCTCCTACATCAAAACTTCTCTCGCTACGATGTTGATCTGCCTGTTGTTTCATTCGATTTTGTGCCAAATTCAGGTTATCCTTTAAGAGTTGGAGAACTTCTTGCTGATGCTCGATGTGATCTTCCACTGCTTGAACCTTCGAATTTTCCTTAAAGATGATGTGATGGATGGTGGATGATATCCATAAAGTGCCATAAATGGGGTCATTTTTGCTGCAGTATGGAAGGAAGTGTTATACCACCATTCAGCAAGAGGTAACCACTTGACCCATTGTGTTTGTTTAACAGATACAAAACAACGAAGATATCCTTCCAAACATTTATTTACTATCTCAGTTTGACCATCAGATTGAGGATGATAAGATGAGCTATGAGCTAATTGAGTACCCAAACAAGAAAATAACTCCGTCCAAAAATTTCCAGTAAAAATGGGATCTCTGTCGCTCACAATAACCCTTGGCTTCCATGTAGCTTTTGAATTCTGTCCATAAATGTAGTAGCAACTGTACTTGCTTTAAATGGATGAGATAATGCACAAAAGTGTGCATACTTGGTAAGTCTATCAACTACCACCATGATGACATTATTTCCTTCGGACTTAGGTAAACCTGTGATAAAATCCATTGAAATCTTCTCCCAACGTTGACTTGGAATGGATAAAGGTTGTAGAAGTCCCGGGGTCTTAATTGTCTCAACTTTATTCTGCTGGCAAACCAAACATTCCGCCACAAACTTTTGAATATCAGATTTAAGGCCATCCCAAAAAAATTCTTTCTTCACCTGTGGTAAGTTTTTAAAAATCCTGAGTGTCCTCCTAAAGGAGAAGTGTGCAATTCCAGAAGAATCTTTTGTTTTAGTTGGGAATTCTTACAAAGATATAAGCGATCTTTGTACCATAAGGAATCATTTTTCCAACTAAATGTATCAGAAGTACTAGGATCTTGCTGCAAATTTTGAATGAGTGTCCATACATCTTTGTCCTTCTTCCATTCATCTTTTGCTTCGGTTATCCAATCTGGTTGGATAATAGAAATGGCACAAAGCAATGCTTCCACCTCTTCATTCTTTCTTGAGAGTGCATCTGCAACAACATTAAGCTTTCCTTTTTTGTAGATTATTTTAAAGTCATAACCCAACATCTTTGTGACCCATTTTTGCTGCTCTTCTGATGATAGTCTTTGTTCCAAAAAGTGTTTAAGACTATCATGATCAGTTTTTTACCTTGAAGTGTCTTCCCATTAGGTAAGTTCGCCATTTCTTTAGTGCATGTAGTATTGCTAACATTTCCTTCTCATAAATAGGTTTCTGTAAATACTTTCCTTTGATTGGACGACTTTCAAAAGCAATGGGTCTTCCTTCCCGCATTAAAACTGCACCAATTCCATTTCCTGAGGCATCACATTCCACAATAAAGGTTTTTGTGAAGTCTGGCGTAGCTAAGACCGGTGCTAGGCATATTGCCTCTTTAAGATGTTCAAAGGCCTTAGTTGCTTCAGGAGTCCATGAAAATTCATCTTTCTTCAATAATGTTGTTAGAGGTGTTGCTATTCTCCATAATTCTTAACAAACTTGCGATAATACCCTGTTAACCCGAGAAATACTCGCAACTGCTTTATGGTCGTGGGGACTTTCCATTCCTTAATGGCTTTAATTTTGTTAGGGTCTACTTTAACACCCTCGTGAGATATAATATGACCCAGATATTCCACCTCTTTTACTCCAAAGAAACATTTGGATGTTTTTACATATAATTGTTTCTCCTGCAATAGTTTGAGCACCCTGTCAACATGTTCAACATGATCCTTCCAAGACCTGCTGTAGATTAGTATATCATCAAAAATACTAGCACAAATTTTCTAAGGAAGGGTTTGAAAATGGAATTCATCAACCCTTGAAATGTAGAAGGTGCATTGGTAAGGCAAAAGGGCATGACCAAAAATTCATAATGACCCTCATGAGTTCGAAATGTTGTTTTTGGAATATCTTCAGTCTTCATTCTAATTTGATGATATCCTGAATGAAGATCCGACTTGGTAAAATAAATTGCTCCATGTAATTCATCCAATAATTCATCAATCACAGAATGGGAAATTTATCTTTAATGGTGAGCTTATTGAGCTCCCTATAATCCGGACACATGCGCCATGATCCATCCTTCTTGTGTACCAATACTACAGGAGCAGAGAAAGAACTTTGACTAGGTTGAATTATACCCGCCTCTAACATTTCTGCAATCATACGTTCAATTTCACTCTTTTGGACGTAAGGATATCTATAAGGCCCGATGTTTGGAGGAACACTTCCTAGAATCAAATGAATAGCATGATCACGATCACGAATAGGTGGGAGTCCTTTGGGAGTTTCAACACCTTGGAGTGATTGTCCAAGACTTGTTGGAGATCTGCAGAAATAGATGATTTTGATGTCGGAACTTCTAGTGAGCATAATTGTGCAATTACGCTTCGTTGTTCTTTCTTTAGAAGCTTTGTCATGACATTAGAGCTTATTATCCTTCCCGGCTTCCCTTCAATACCCCGTAATTCGACTTCCTTTCCTTCTCAAAAAAATTTCAAGAAAAGTTCTTGAAAATTAAAAGCTATCGTCCCCAAAGATTGTAACCATTGTACTCCTAGTACAACATCAGCACCTCCCATAGGAATGGCAAGCATTGGACTAATCAATACATATTCCCCCATGGTTAGCTTGATATTATGGCATGTTCCAGAGCAATTTATAGTTCCTCCATTTGCAACCATCACTTGACATTCTGGTGCTGGGTATAGGAAACAATTTAATTCCTTGGCTACCTTACAATGAATAAAATTATGGGTGCTACCTGAATCAATCAACACTATTACTTTTTTCTTCTTGATTTGTCCTTGTATCTTGAGAGTTTGAGGAGTGGTAATTCCTGCCAGTGCATTACACGATATGGTCGGATTCATTTCTTCCTCTTCTAGGGTTGGTTCCTGGTGTATATCCTCTTCTTGTTCATTTTCTTCTTCCTCTTCACAATCTATGTAAAATAATTTCTTCTCAAGACACTTATGACCTTTAGTGTATTTGCTATCACAACTATAGCAAAGCCCTTTTTCTCTTTTTTCTTCCAATTTTTGTGGTGTCAACCTTGTAGGTTGTGGAAATCTAGACGTAGCAACACTTCCTTCTTTATAGAATTGAGTGGTAGGCTTCCTTGCCGCCATTATTTTACATTCAACTTTTCTTGCCAACCTGAATGCCTTCTCCAATGAATCTGGTTCCAAAATGCAAACTTCATGTTGGATATTATCCTTTAAAGTGCCTATGAAGAGATCGATCCTGTGTTCCTCTGGAATATCAGTTACCCTTATATTCAATTTTTGGAATTCCTCAATGTGCTTCCCCACTAAACCCTTTTGTTTGAGATTTATCAATTGGCTAAAGAAGGTGTTGTTCTTTGTATCCTCATAATGTGCTATAATTTCTTCCGTAAAAATTTACCAAGTGACAATTTTTTTACGAGAGCAAAGCCATCGATACCATACAAATGTATTTTGTTCTAAATGTAAAGTTGCAATGCATACCTTTTGTGTGTTTTACACGTTATGGAGATCAAAATATTGCTCCATTTGTAGTATCCATGTTACAGGATCCTTTCCATCAAACTTCCTCATATCCATTTTTGGAATATGGTGGTTCTTTCAGCCAACATTAGAGTTTATGAAATCACGATTAACATTGATTTTGTTCTCATCATGAGGTTCTTCTACTATCTTTTCGCCATGAGGAAACATTTATTGTATCAACTTTGTCAAACCTTCGATGTCTGTTTTTAGATCATTCTTCATGTTTTCCATGTTGGATTTCATGTCATCCATCTTAGCTTCCATGCCATCCATCTTAGATTCCACGCCATCCATATTAGCTTGCAAGCCATCCATATTAGCTTCCACGCCTTTCTTCAAAACTTCCATTTCATTTTTTGTTGCTCTTTGCGAGAGTGAAATTTGTTGCACTTGCTCTTGTAATTTTGATAGATCATGTTGCAATTCTTCATCTTCATGAGTCATAGTAGAGCCTTCTGAAGGCTTAATGGGTATTGAATGATTTTTACGAGGCATCTTTTAGAACCCAATACCGATATCTATTCTACAATATGCCCTTGGAATCAATTCAAATTGATTCTTCAAACAAGACTTATGCAATTCGGAAAAAAGAAATACACACCTTTTTCTTGCTTTTGAGGAGCTCGATATCGAAATTGGATTATATTTGTGATTGCAGCACTTCAATATTTTATTTTCAGTACCAACGTATCCCTCTGAATTATATTTCGAATGCCACAGGTCTGACCTGATTTGGATTCTCCAAGACAAAGTTGTGTCCAATCTCCCACAATGACCTAATTATGGACTGGTTCAGTAGAGCGAACTTGTACGACTTGACACGTGTCATTGTTTCGTCCTTTGTTTCTAAAATTGATAGCCAAGAAACTAAAATCCCTTTACTTGTGACCACTTTTTACGGCACTCCAATCCGATGCCCAGAGAGAGAGTTATTGAACTTTTCCCACGATCACCTCTTTGAGATGAAATTCAGGAGCCTGAAAAAGCACTACCTTCCACAGATCATATCTCCAAAAATATTTCGAACCAAGCTCTGAAATTTTTTGAAGAATTTCCTCAGGATTTCAGCTTCGCACCATACGAATTTCAGATTCTGAACCTTCGTAGAAAAAAATTTATAGCGAAAATTCCACGATGACCTGTTTAGGAGCTTGAAAAAATACCTAACTTCCACAGATGATATCTCCGAAAATATTGCGAACCAAGCTCTGAAATTTTTAGACAATATTCCTCAAGATTTCAGCTTCGCACCCTAAAAATTTCAGCTTCTGAAACTTCGTAGAAAAAATTTTATAGCGAAAATGCCACGATGACCTGTTTGGAGCAGCGAAACCCTAGAATCCAAAGCTCTGATACCAAATGTTGTGTAACCAGCTTCAAAAATAGAAGAAAAGAGATATCAACGCCTTAGAAATAAGCCACTTCGAGGGGGAAACCTCCAATACATTACATAAATACACAATTCTTTGATGATACAATTTACAAAAACTCCTTTCTATATATAGGAGTCCATGGGGCCATAATGTAATCCTAGTGGGCCACAATGTAATCCTAGCCGACCTAACAATAATAATTTAAGGGCACAATAATAAAAAAATGGGGGTTACAAGGGTACAATAATAACAATAAGGGGGTTACACTAAAAACAATAAGGGACTATACTAGTCATATAGGGACCTAACATGAAGGGTATAATAGGAGATCTAGGAGTCATGAATATTCCTCTGAAGCATGATGTGAATCTAGTCAAACAAATACCTTACAGATTGAACCCGAAGTATAAGAAGAAAGTGAAAGCCGAGATTGATAAGATGATACTAGCAGGAATTATTGAACCTGTAGAAGAATCAAAATAGGTGAGTCCTATGGTGGTGCAAGAAAAGAAGACTCAAGGAGAGATCAAGATATGTGTTGATCTGAGAAATTTGAATGATGCATGTCTACATGATTCCTTCCCTACCCCTTTCATAGATGAAGTGCTGCACAATGTAGGAGGACAAGAAGTTTACTCATTTATAGATGTATTCTCAGGTTATCATTAGATTAGGATTGCACCTGAATATCGACATAAGGCCATATTTGCTACAAAATGGGGATCATATCAATACATAGTACTGCCTTTTGGATTGAAGAATGCCCTTGCTATATTCTGTAGGGTGGTGATTGCAAATTTTAAGGAGTACATTCACAAGTCTTTGGAGGTATACTTTGATGATTGGACAATATTTGGGTTATTGAGCAAAAATGTTGGAAGTTTGAGACTCAGGCTCAACATATGCAGAAAGTAGAAAATATCTTTGAACTTAAAGTTCATATTTTGTGCACCCTTTGACATATTGTTGGGACATATTGTTTGCAATCAAGGAATAATGTTGGACACTGTGAAGATTGCTATCACTATGAAATTTCCTCCACCTGATACAATAAGAAAATTTCACACTACGTTGGGACATACTAGGTATTACAGGAAGTTCTAGGTAGGAGACCTCTTCCTCCTTTATAAAAATAAGTTTGTGAAGTTTCGAGGAAAATTCAAGACACACTGGTTGGGTCCATACATTATAAAGAATATCAATGATGAAGGCACAGTTCAATTAGCAATTATGAATGGAGAATTGGTTCAAGGAATAGTAAATGGCAGCAGGTTGAAGTTGTACAGGGACAACCCTGCCCCTACAACTTTGCTCTGAAGAAGAAAGGATAAAAGTCTTAGTGCCACCTACAGTTGAAAGTGGGCACTCGACTATAAACTACGTTGTAGAGAGAGCTTCGACGAAGGAAGTTTCTTCGCTACAATCTGGATCAGGTTGAAGTTCGATTGTTCACTACAATATGGGATGTGTCGAAGTTCACTAAAAAAATATGACCGTTAAAAGGGATATTTTCCTTTGGAAGGCGTGGGAAGATGCATTTATCAAGACATATTGGTAGGATCTAGCGGAAAATATGCAGTTAATAAATAAGATCTGAGCTAATGATGGGGTTGGAAGTTCAAAATTGTTATAAAAGGCCGCGTCCTGCCAAGATTTTAACACTTTTCTATCTAAGAGCTCAAAAATTTCTAAGTGTCGAGAAGTTGCAGAAGTTGCGCTACTGTATGAACAATGAATATTTCATTCGTATATTTGAAGAGAAAAGTATAATAGGAATCATGGAATTTTTTGGGTGTGTGCTATATTATTTTCACGAATAGAAGTAGGATGGAAGCAGGAGCCACCTACGCTTGTGTCGGGTGCAGCAGGGGGTGGTAGCCTCCCTACACAGGGTCTAGGGCAGCGCCCCGAGAATTTTTTTGGGACCCTATATTAGGTGGGTGGACCAACCTATGGTTTTATGCATGGGTTTGCACATGTTTTTGGGCATGATGGTTTTCTTGTCATGGTATTTTGTAGATCCATTCAAAGGAAATATGGTTATGTTATAATCTAGGGTTAATGGATTAGGGTTTATGAATGCTTCAACATGTATATATATGTGTTGTAACATTGAAAGTAATATAATGAAAAATAAAGCTAATAGTCCCGGTTTGGGATACAGGGGAAAATATCTGTGTAGATATGTTTTATGTTTTATGCTCTCGCTATTGTTTGTTTTCTATTTTTAAGAATTGTTTTGCAGATAATTTATGTACAAGGTTAAAACCTACAGAAGAAATAGAACCATATAATACACCCGCAACATCACCATCACCCGTAGTGGCATCAAGCATTACACAATGGAGATATCCACAGAAGAACCATCCAAGGAAAAAATAATGAAGAAGAAACAGAACAAGAAACTTGTCAAGTCACAACCAGAACCCCAACCTATAAGAGATAATGAGGAAGAAGCATAGCACAAGCACATGGAAACGAAGGGCGCAACGTTTCCATCACCTCTCCCATCATACATTCCACCTAGAAAACCAAATGCAAAGCCGATAAAATATTTGAAGGATGTGAAGTATGGAACCTTCACACCCCTATTGCCAGAATCAATACCATTCACTGGAGAAATCCTTGGGAAAATTCTGTAGATAAAGTTTGTGGACTGCGATTTCAACGATAGGAAGAAATACCCATAGTTTACACCAGGCATGTATCTAAAGTAGGTGAATTACCTTGACAGTGGAGTGAAGAGGTTGGAACCACAACAATGGGCGACTTGATTAGAGTGCTTAGGGATATTAAACATGCTGAACATGCCACACTTCAACAAAATTCCATCAAATACAACCTATATCATACAATTGATAGTGATGGTGCACGACAGATACCATTGGACTGGAAAGATGATACATATTGAGGAAATGCTGATATGGAGAATCACAAGATTTCCATATAAAGGACAGAACCCCGCAGAAGAATTTGTGGGAAAAAACCAAGACAAGGAAATAACAGAGAACATGAAGAAGAAGTTCGGGCTCACAAAACGGAAGAGAGGATACATCATCAATTCAACCAATGACCAAGCAGTTCACTTCACGACACACATAGTAGATGGGAAGCTCATGAGAAAGTGCTGGGCCAATGAAGTCCCTACAATAGTAGTTTCACGAGCTGCATAGTGCGCCAAAGGGGTTCAGTAAAACTGAGCCGCCTACTTGTGTAAAGAATTTATGGAGGACTATTTTGAGGTGTAGGAGAAAGGTACCTCATTTCATTATGCATGGATAATTTTGATAATAGCAATGTTGGCATGGAAAGAGACAGAGGATTCATAATTTCCTCCAGTAGAAGCATATGTGTGTGAAGCCATGCGGTATGCCTTGCTGTGGTATATCACTTAACCATCGTGAACGCAAGAGAACAAGATATTTTTTTTTATTGTATCATAAGGATTTTCATATGTTGGTAAATCAACATCCTCGACTTTCACCGAGTCTATACACGCAGTATAATTCTGTTGCAAAATTTAAGGCTGATTTTCACAGAGTCTATGTACAAGCTTGAAAGGATGTGATGAAGCATTGGTATCGTTTTCCATATTTGCTAACGAAAGATGATCTCTTTGCACAAGCACAATAGTGGCCCGCAGAATGGATGACTGCACCGGAGACAGAGGCAAGAGAGAATTTGACAGAGGGAGAAACATCACAACTTGGGGAACCAAGTGGAAAGGATAAGGAGAAGGATGAGGAAGAGGAATAAGAGGAGGAGCATCATGACAAGGAACCTCTTGGAGGGGATGAGCACAATAAAGAGCCTAAAAAAACTGAGACACACCCATATGTCACAGAATAAAGGAAGGCAAGTGATGAAGCTGCTAAGAAACCTAAGAAGAAGCAGAAGGCAGATAAATCAAAGGATATAATGACATTGGTCCTTAATGATGAGGAACTGGATAAAATTGGTGACAAGGTACATGAAGCTATGACAGAGTCATGGAGCAGGATAGAGGATCGCTATGGTGCACTTATATCAAGTGTCAAGGAGCGGATTGCAGAAGTAAAGATATTGGCACAAATGACTAGACAATCAGTACATGTAAAGGAAGGCCTTTGGGAAGAAATATTAATAGAGCCACACTTGGGGTACATTTAATGTAAATACCTGCTAGAGCCTTAAATTTCGACTCAGTCGAAGTAAAGCAGCAGGTGAAGGGATGGAAGTATGTAAATATGAACATCGCAAAACTACCAATGTAGATATTTCAGGAGCTTCATCAAGAAATCATTGATGAGATGAAGCAACGAGAACAACTCATTGCAAAATAAAATATTCAAGTAGAACAAGAGCGAGCTTTGCTGAGGTAGAAACTCGACCAGGCCATTCAAGATAATGACAAGGCAGTGCAGTAACAATAAAAGTTAAAAGAGGTGGCCAAAGCCACATGCTGAGAATTTCCAGACATGGATGCCCACGAGGATGTTATGAAACCAACTCCAAAAATAAACGAAAAGAGAGATCAACTCCTTAGAAATCAACCACTTTGAGGGGGAAACCTCCAATACATTACATAAATGAAAAATTCTTGGATGATACAAACGACAAAATCTCCTTCTATATATAGGGGTCCATAGGGTCACAATATAATCCTAGCCGAACAATAATAATTTAAGGGAACAATAATAACAATATGGGGGTTACAGGGGTACAACAATAACAATAAGGAGGCTACACTAATAACAATAAGGGACTACACTAGTAATATGGAGACCTAACATGCCCCTCTTCTTCAAAAAAGTGTTGTCCTTAATGCTTGAGCAGCTCTAGATGTTTCTGTATAAAATTCTCATCCTCCCACATAAAATCTTTAGTGGGTGAGTTCTTCTACTTGATGAGATACTCTGAAATTGATTGATTTCGTAGTTGTCGAGTTCTTGTTTCCGTGACTGTTTCATGTTCCAATATGATTTTTCCTTCCTCATCAAGTTCTGCCAATATTGTTTGAACAAGAATTTTGTCACCTATAACCTTATTTAAGCCTGAAACATGGAAAACTCTATGCACTCGCGAAGAAGCAGGAAGCTCCAATTTGTATGCCATAGTACTAATATTTTGCAACACCTTGTAAGGACCATACTATTTTGGTGATAATTTATTATCTTTCTTAGCTTTCTTGAGGGACATTTTTTTGTATGGTTGTAGCCGTAAAAATACCCAGTCTCCTAGATCAAAAATTCTCTCGCTGCGATGTTGATCTGCCTGTTGTTTCATTCGATTTTGTGTCAAATTGAGGTTATCCTTTAAGAGTTGGAGAACTTGCTGTTGATGCTCGATGTGATCTTCCACTGCTTGCACCTTAGAATTTTCTCTTAAAAATGATGTGATGGACAGTGGATGATATCCATGAAGTGCCATAAATGGGGTCATTTTTGTTGCAGTATGGAAGGAAGTGTTATACCACCATTCAGCCAGAGGTAACCACTTGACCCATTATGTTTGTTTATCAGATACAAAACAATGAAGATATCCTTCCAAACATTTGTTAACTATCTCAGTTTTACCATCATATTGAGGATGATAAGATGAGTTATGAGCTAGTTGAGTACCCAAACAAGAAAATTAATTCCGTCGAAAAAATTTCCAGTAAAAATGGGATCTCTGTCTCTTACCATAATCTTTGGGTTTCCATGTAGCTTTTGAATTGTTTCCATAAATGCAGTAGCAACTGTACTTGCTTTAAATGGATGAGATAATGCACAAAAGTGTGCGTACTTGGTAATTCTATCAACTACCACCATGATGACACTCTTTCCTTCGGACTTATGTAAACCTGTGATAAAATCCATTGAAATATCCTCGCAACATTGACTTGGAATGGATAAAGGCTGTAGAAGACCTGGGGTCTTAGTTGTCTCAACTTTATTTTTTTGGAAAACCAAACATTCTGCCATAGACTTTTGAATATAAGATTTAAGGCCATCCCAAAAAAATTCTTTCTTCACCCTGTGGTAAGTTTTTAAAAATCCTGAGTGTCCTCCTAAAGGAGAAGTGTGCAATTCCAAAAGAATATTTTGTTTTAGTTAGGAATTCTTACAAAGATATAAGCGATCTTTGTACCATAAGGAATCATTTTTCCAACTAAATGTATCAGATGTACTAGGATCTTGCTGCAACTTTTGAATGAGTGTCCATACATCTTTGTCCTTCTTCCATTCATCTCTTGCTTCGGTTATTCAATCCGGTTGGATAATAGAAATGGCACAAAGCAATGCTTCCACCTCTTCATTCTTTCTTGAGAGTGCATCTGCAACAACATTAAGCTTTCCTTTTTTGTAGATTATTTCAAAGTCATAACCCAACATCTTTGTGACCCATTTTTGCTGCTCTTCTGATGATAGTCTTTGTTCCAAAAAGTGTTTAAGACTATCATGATCAGCTTTTACCTTGAAGTGTCTTCCCATTAGGTAAGTTCGCCATTTCTTTAGTGCATGTAGTATTGCTAACATTTCCTTCTCATAAATAGGTTTCTGTAAATACTTTCCTTTGATTGGACGAGTTTCAAAAGCAATGGGTCTTCCTTCCTGCATTAAAACTGCACCAATTCCATTTCCTGAGGCATCACATTCCACAATAAAGGTTTTTGTGAAGTCTCGCGTAGCTAAGACCGGTGCTAGGCACATTGCCTCTTTAAGATGTTCAAAGGCCTTAGTTGCTTCAGGAGTCCATGAAAATGCATCTTTCTTCAATAATGTTGTTAGAGGTTCTTCTATTCTCCCATAATTCTTAACAAACTTGCGATAATACCCTGTTAACCCGAGAAATCCTCCCAACTGCTTTATGGTTGTGGGGACTTTCCATTCCTTAATGGCTTTAATTTTGTTAGGGTCTACCTTAACACCCTCGTGAGATACAATATAACCCAGATATTCCACCTCTTGTACTCCAAAGAAACATTTGGATGTTTTTGCATATAATTGTTTCTCCTGCAATAGTTTGAGCACCCTGTCAACATGTTGAACATGATCCTTCCAAGACCCGTTGTAGATTAGTATATCATCAAAAAATACTAGCAAAATTTTTCTAAGGAAGGGTTTGAAAATGGAATTCATCAACCCTTGAAATGTAGAAGGTGGATTGGTAAGGCCAAAAGGCATGACCAAAAATTCATAATGACTCTCATGAGTTCGAAATGTTGTTTTTGGAATATCTTCAGTCTTCATTCTAATTTGATGATATCCTGAATGAAGATCCAACTTGGTAAAATAAATTGCTCCATGTAATTCACCCAATAATTCATCAATCACAGGAATGGGAAATTTATCTTTAATGGTGAGCTTATTGAGCTCCCTATAATCCAGACACATGCACCATGATCCATCCTTCTTATGTACCAATACTACAGGAGCAGAGAAAGAACTTTGACTAGGTTGAATTATACCCACCTCTAACATTTCTATAATCATACGTTCAATTTCGCTCTTTTGGACATAAGGATATCTATAAGGCCTGATGTTTGGAGGAACACTTCCTGGAATCAAATGAATAGCATGATCATGATCATGAATAGGTGGGAGTCCTTTGGGAGTTTCAAACACCTTGGAATGATTGTCGAAGACTTTTTGGAGATCTGCAGAAATAGATGATTTTGATGTTGGAACTTCTAGTGAGCATAATTGTGCAATTACGCCTCATTGTTCTTTCTTTAGAAGCTTTGTCATGACATTAGAGCTTATTATCCTTCTTGGCTTCCCCGCAATACCCCATAATTCGACTTCCTTTCCTTCTGAAAAAAATTTCAAGAAAAGTTCTTGAAAATTAAAAGCTACCGTCCCCAAAGATTGTAACCATTGTACTCCTAGTACAACATCAGCACCTCCCATAGGAATGGAAAGCATTGGACTAGTCAATACATATTCCCCCATGGTTAGCTTGATATTATGGAATTTTCTAGAGAAATTTATAATTCCTCCATTTGCAACCATCACTTGACATTCTGGTGCTGGGTATAGGAAACAATTTAATTCCTTGGCTACCTTACAATGAATAAAATTATGGGTGCTACCTGAATCAATCAACACTATTACCTTTTCTTCTTGATTTGTCCTTCTATCTTGAGAGTTTGAGGAGTGGTAATTCCTGCCAGTGCATTACATGATATGGTCGGATTCATTTCTTCCTCTTCTAGGGCTGGTTCCTGGTGTATATCCTCTTCTTGTTCATTTTCTTCTTCCTCTTCACAATATATCTAAAATAATTTCTTCTCAGCACACTTATGACCTTTAGTGTATTTGCTATCACAACTGTAGCAAAGCCCTTTTGCTCTTTTTTCTTCCAATTGTTGTGGTGTCAACCTTGTAGGTTGTGGAAATCTAGGAGTAGCAAAACTTCCATCTTTATAGAAGTGAGTGGTAGGCTTCCTTGTCGCCATAATTTTACATTCAATTTTTCTTGCCAACCTGAATGCCTTCTCCAATGAATCAGGTTCCAAAACGCGAACTTCATGTTCGATGTTATCCTTTAAAGTACCTATGAAGAGGTCAATCCTGTGTTCCTCTGGAATATCAATTACCCTTATATTCAATTTTTGGAAGTCCTCAATGTGCTCCCCCATTAAACCCTTTTGTTTGAGATTTATCAATTGGCTAAAGAAGGTGTCGCTCTTTGTATCCTCATAATGTGCTATCATTTCCTCCGTAAAAATTGACCAAGTGACAATTTTTTTACGGGAGCAAAGCCATCGATACCATACAAATGTATTTTGTTCTAAATGTAAAGTTGCAATGCGTACCTTTTGTGTTTTTTGCACATTATTGAGATCAAAATATTGATCCATCTGTAGTATCCATGTTACAGGATCCTTGCCATCAAACTTCCTCATATCCATCTTTGGAATATGGTGGTTCTTCCATCCAACATTAGAGTTTATGAAATCACGATTAACATTTATTTTGTTCTCATCATGAGTTTCCTCTACTATATTTTTGCCATTAGGAAACATTTCTTGTATCAACTTTGTCAAACCTTCCATGTCTTCTTTTAGATCATTCTTCATGTTTTCCATGTTTCCTTTCATTTCATCCATCTTAGCTTCCATGTCAGCTTCCATGCCATCCATCTCAGCTTCCACGCCTTTCTTCAAACCATCCATCTTCGCTTCCATGCCTTTCTTCAAAACTTCCATTTCATTTTGTGTTTCTCTTTGCGAGAGCGAAATTTGGTGCACTTGCTCTTGTAGTTTTGATAGATCATGTTGCAATTCTTTATCTTCATTAGTCATAGTAGAGTATTTTGAGGGCTTAACGGGTGTTGAATTATTTTTAGGGGGAATTTTGGAACCCAATACTGATATCTATGCTCAATAGGCCCTTGGAATCACTTAAAAATAAGATTTTTCAAACAAGACTTATGCAATTTGATAAAAATACACACCTTTTTCTTGCTTTTGAGGAGCTCGATATTGAAACTGAATTATCTCTGTGATTTCGGATCTTCAATATCTGAAATTCAGCCCTGTAGTAGCCCTCTTAATCTTCTTTCGAATTCCATAGGTCTGACCTGATTTGGATTCTTCAAGTCAAATTTATGCCCAATATCCCACAATGGCCTAATTTTGGACTAGCTCAGTAGAGGAACTTGTTCGACGTGCCATGTTTCTCCGTTTCCTCATTCGGCTCTGAAATTGATATACATGAAACTACATTTCGTGTACTTGCGAACCTTTTTATAGAATTCCAATCTGATGCTCAGAGAGAGAGAGTTATGAAGATTTTCCCAAGGTCACCTCTTTGAGATGAAATTAGGGAGCCTGAAAAGACCCTAACTTCCAAAGATCATATCTCCGAAAATATTGCGAACGAAGATCTCAAATTTTTTCAGAAAGTGCTTCTGGATTTTGGCTTCGCTTTGTAAATTTTTTAGCTTCTGAAACTTTGTATAAAAAAATTTATAGAGAAAATGTCACAATGACATGTTTAGGTGAAATTCGGGAGCCTGTAAAAACCCTAACTTCCACAGATCATATCTTCGAAAATATTTCGAACCAAGATCTGAAATTTTTGCAAGATGTTCCTCAAGAAATCAACCACTTCGATGGGGAAACCTCCAATACATTACATAAATGAACAATTCTTGGATGATACGAATGAAAAACCTCCTTCTATATATAGGGGCCTTGGGGTCACAATATAATCCTAGTTGACCTAACAATAATAATGTAAGGGAACAACAATAACAGTATGGGGGTTACAGGGGTACAAAAATAACAATAAGGGGGCTACACTAATAATAATAAGGGACTACACTAGCAATATGGGGACCTAACAGATGAGGAATCAGTAGAAGATAAGGTCGTGAAGTTTGACCTTGTAGTGAAGGAATCCAAGAAGAAGATCACAGATGTACAATTTGAGTACGAGTTAAAGATAAATGATCTAATGATGAAGCTACTTCCAACCATGCCACCAAAATTACGAGAGAAGAGGGAGACCAACCTAAATATTGTAGTGGCTAACATCTCTGCATCAGTGGTAGATTGTGGAAGATTGTTGGATGAGAATTTACATATTTGGACCTCGCTGTAGGAAGGTCCAAATATGAAGAAGCTAGAATAAGACATTAAACAGAAGCAGAAGCAGTTGGAGGAGATTTAGGAAACTGTGAAGACCTTTCCAATCTCACAGAGGCTTGCCAAGACCAATTAGGGAAATTCCTTCCAAAATAAGCTATAGGAGCTAAGAAAGGAAGAATAGTATTTGGCAGAAAAACTCAACCATGGCAAGATGAGGTGCTGAAACTGTCTCAGGAAGTGGATGGGAAGCTTCAAGAGCTTTGACAGAAAGAAGAGGCAGTATTGCAGAGGACTACAGGGTTAGCACCATAAGCACTGTTGGAAGAAGTGCACAACAAGGAAAAGAAGATCACAAGGATTGTGAAAAAGCTCAATAGTGCCTATGACAACATAGCAACAAAGATAAGAGGTAAAGTAGCTGACTGACTCAGAAGGATTCATAGGTGAGTATTGGGGGCCTATTAGGCGCAACCCAACTTGGCCTAGGTTTTGGCTAAGACTCCACATTTTGAGGAGCAGAGAGCGAAGTGGACTGCAGAGTGGAGCAATTGAATTTACTGCGCGGTGGCATAGGGGCTTCAGGGCGGGCCGAAGTCCCTTATTTTTGTAAAGTGCACTATTTTGTAATAGGTTTTGGGCTATAGTTGCATGTTTTATGGAGCCGATGCTATTGGACCATGGAATTTTAATGATGTAGCCCTGTGATGCAATAGTATATAAAGGATTGAAATGTTATGTTTAGAATCATGAATGTTATGGGCGAATTGTAATCTGTATCTTGCAACGAAGGGATATGATGTACATATGAGTACGTAGAGACCTGGGAAGAGTCTGCAGCTTAGTGCGTAGACCACTTGCATCTTAGTGCGTAGGTCGAGATTAGATGTATTCAAAGAATTATCATAATACATAAGAAGTTTTGGGGATGATATTATGATGTTATTATGTGTTTTATGTATCTATTTTCTTAATATATGTTGTTGCGAAGTAATTGTTACAGTTGCATGATATGCCAGCGCAGTAATGGTTTAGGGACTTATATGATACGTTTCTGTGATTTATTGAATATTTCAAAGTGATTTATAAGATATAAGTAGAAGGTAATATGAAAAATACCACATCCCATAGTCCCTCAAGGCTGCAAAATCCTGGTTCTGCATCCACCCATAGTCACTTCGGGTGAGAATGCGATATTCTTGCAGGTCGTTGCTAAAAGGGCAAGTGATCAAGGGCTTTTTTGGTGCGTAGTAAGATCAACCTGAGTCAACCCAAATAAAACAAAAATGAAGGAGAACTAGATGTGGCTCCCCTTGATGTAACTGGAGTCATGTTTGGGAGTCCCTACATGTACATGAAAGATGAATTTCCATGTAGAGAGCTAACCAATATTGGCTCATCAAGGATGGAAAATCAATCACCATAAATGTGCACAAGGGAAAGCATAGAATATCGCTGGTAATTTCCAACCAAGCCAATAAATTTATTAGTTACAACAAGAATTTTGTTTTATTTTTTGGAAGAGAAAATTAGTCTGTAGAAGATTCAGTAAGAGGCAAGGCATCTCGGGAGGGGTTTACTAAGAAACATAAAAAAAAATAGAAGAGTTTCTATAGGTATACAAGGATGTGTTTTGAGATCCTAAAGGGTTACCACCTAAGAGGGAAGTGAAGCATGAGATCCAAATATTTCCGAACTCTCCATTTCCAAACATCGGGATGTACAAGAAGTCTGTAATAAAAGCAAGTGAGGTGAAGAAACAACTGTAGTAACTGCTGGAATATGGTGTCATTTGACTGAGTACATCACCATGTGGGTCACTCATCATCATTTTACCAAAGAAAGATAATACTTGGTGGATGTGTATAGATTACAAGGCATTGAAAAAAATCACACTCAAGAATATGTACCCCCTGCCTAGGATAGATGATCTGCTGGATCAACTGAAAAAAGAAAATAAATTCATCAAGTTAAACTTAAAGTCTGGATATTATCGGGTTTGAGTCAAAGGAGGAGATATATGGAAAACTGCCTTTAAAACATGCAAGGTTTATATGAGTGGTTAGTAAGGCCATTTGGCCTATGTAATGCACCAACTACATTTATGATATCAATGAATGATGTACTGTGCCCTTTTATAGATTCATTTTTTATTGTCTATTATACTGGTATACAATGTTACTTGGGAGGAGCACATCTCATAATTGACGCAAGTGCTGGAGACATTAAAGAAGCACCAACTACTAGAAAATCCCAAGAAGTGTGAGTTTGCATAACAATATTTGGTGTATTTGGGGTATGTGATAGGTGGAGTAGAGATGAAGATATATTCTGCCAAGATGGAGGCCATCATGAAATGACCAGTTCCTACTAATATTTTTGAGGTCAAGAGTTTCATTGGGGAAGCACAATATATGAATAAATTCACTACCTCATTTTCAGTGGCACCGACACCACTCCATGCCATAACAACAAGTGGCAAGATTTTCTAATGGGAAAAGGGTCAACAAAGGGATTTCAAGGATCTAAAAAAGAAAATTAGACAAGTGATATTTTTGGCATTACAAAACTTGTAACATTCCTTTGAAGTGGAGACACATTTGAGTGGGTATGAAATGGGAATGGTATTGATGCAGGGAGGAAGGCCTATATCCTACCATTCTGAAGTAGTTAATGGGGTAGTTATTAACTACCATAACTATGACAAGGAGATCTATGCCCTAGTGCAAGCTATGAAAAAGTGGAAGCACTATCTGACGATAAACGGAAAAATACTCCACACAAATCACCAACCAATTTAATATTTGCAGGTCCAAAGTAAGCTACAACATACCGGGCATTAAAAGTGAATGGGGTTTCTACAACAATTTCATTTGGTGATCAAGTACAAGAAGGGAATAAAAAACAAGTTTTCTGACATGATTTCAAGGCCACCCACATCAAAGATCACAACTTTGGGGACCCTTATGCACATGGAACCATTCACCCATGATGCATACAAAAAGGCATATTTAAAGGAAAAAAAATTCAAGTAGGTGTTTCAATAGTTGCATTGTCAAATTCATGTGCATGATGGAAACATCACCTTTGACTACCATTTCTAATATGGGTTAGTATATAGGTTGGATACGATATGTGTTCCTAAAGGTGAGTCATTGAAACTGATTAGAGAGGCTCACATCTCCAAGGTTGCAGGGCACTTTGGTGTAGGGAAGACCATGACCAAATTGCAAAGGTATGTGTATTGTCAATAAGAAATAGGGTCTATATCATCCCTTACCTGTACCCACTCATCCTTGGGAAAGCAATTCCATGGAATTTTTGGGAGGTTTACCAAAAACCAGGAAGGGGCATGACTACTTGTTCATGGGAGTTGACAAGTTCAACTTGGTGTGTGTTCTCATGCCCTATAAGAAGACGATTAGTGGGAAAGAAACAACAAAATTGTTCTTTAGATAGGTCTGGGTGCACTTTGGGATACCAAGGAGCATCATTTTAGACAGAGACACAAGATTTATTAGTGCATTTTGGACTACATTATGGGTGAATATATAAACAAAGTTAAAGAGATCTACAACATTCAATCCACATGCAGATGGGCATACAGAAGTAGTTAATAGGACTTTGGTGAAACTTCTAAGCGGATACAACTAGAAGCATCCAAAGACCTAGGATGAAAAATTGGTATATTTACAACATTATTACAATAGAGAACTCCACACTTATATACGAAAGTCCCCATTTGGAACTCTTTTTGGATATTTTCTACCTTCACCTTTGGACATTGCATATGGGAAGCAAGGAAGAGTAGGTGAAGATATTACAGGAGACACATTGAGAGATGAAAAATTTATAGAGAAGATAAGCCATATTCATATATAGGAACAAAAGGAACTGCAAAAGTCACAGGAGAAATATAAGGCCAGACATGATCAACATACGAATAAAGAAATCATTCAAGGTGGGAGACATAGTATGGCTACAATTGAACAAAGAGAGGTTATAGGGGCTTGGTAAGAAAATCAAGGCATAAAGGTATGAATCCTTCAAGTTATGGGAAACAATGGGTGATAATGATTATTGCCTCAATTTAACACCATATATGTGCATTTACTCAATTGTGAATGTAGAAAATTTGTAACTCTATGAGCCTTCCATGCTAGATCAAGAAGAGGAACAAGTCCTACTTTATGTGGAGGCTTTGGCACCAGATGCTTAGGCAGAGTTGACGAAAGATATGTTTTTGAAAAATAGGTCCATAACTACAAGAAAAGGGTAACATGATCTTTCAAAAATTAGGTTGAAAGGAAAAATTCTAGGAAAAGCTAAATAGCACACAAGGGAGAAGGTGGACGAAAAATTTCCTCACCTCATTCAGTAGAATTTTTTGTGACTGAGCCCCAAGGGATAGCTCAGTTGGTCGAGTTCCCATTTCAAAGTACCTTTAAAATTGGTAGGCCACGAGGTCAAATGTCCTCGATGACCTTGGGTTTAGGCCTAACATATTAGGTCGATGGGTAGATCCCTTCTGGTGGATCTGCCTGGATGATTTCCCGTGGATGTAGCGGTTAATTAGTGACCGCGAACCACAATTGGAAATAAAATTTTAGGGACCAAAATCCTCCCAAAATGGAAATGTGTGATCTATATTGTTTTTCATCCATATTGATCCTTTTAGAGTGGAAAAAGTGGAGGAATAAATTCTTAGGACCATTTTTACCAGCGTGACCGAGTTTGGAAAATTGGGGTTTGAAACCTCCCTGGAGAATTTTGAGGCATTAAATGACATTTTTTGGGGGAATTTTTTTCCAAATTAGCTCTAGACATTTATTTCATATTCTATACATTGATACCTTTCCAATGGTGCAAGAATCATATTAATTGGATTTCGTACGTAAAAGTTATGCCTCAGAAGTTGACCTTCCTTTTTTCACCACCATAATTCAAAAGGATGCCACGTCAAACCCCATTATTCATAAAAAAAGGGCTATCCACGTGAGTATGATGTAGAATACTATAGAAGAGTCTATAATGTAACTCTATTTAAGAGTTTAGGTAGTCAAATCTAACCAATAGTAGGCTATTAGGTTGTGTTATAACGAGGCCATTAGGAGGAAAAGGGGTTCCATTATTTTGAGTGCATTTGTTCCATAATTGAGAAAAATAAATGATGGGGATAGGAGATAGAGAACACAAAGAGGATTTGGCCCTGTAGTAGCCCACAAGCCACATGCCTTACTTATTTTTACTCACATACATTTTCTATTTAGAGAAAGAGAGCACAACGACCTTACCTTCTAGCTAGGTTTTTCTCTCGAAAGGGTTTCCCCGGTTATATCTTGTGTCAAAAATGTGTGTGAGATTTTATTTCACCGTTCTATATTTTTTATATAATTTTTCATTCACATGCTTGCACTATTAACAATATTCTACAAATCCATAAATATAAAAAGTAATACAACTGTAATAATGTTAAATTTTAGATTTTAAATATAATTTTATTAAATCTAGTGGGATGAAATGTCCAATGGAATATCCATGGTATTTTACATATCAATAAATTTCAATTATGGAAGCAAAATATGTGGTATATATTAGTGCAACAAGGATTGCAAAAGGCTTTGGATGTAAAGAGAAAGAAACTTGTGGGCATGTATGATGAATAATTTTGGGAAGATATGGATGCAAGATCTCTCAACACCATTCTATTGTGCTTTGCAAATAATTTAATTTTCAATATTATTGGTGAGGAAACAAAACCAAGTCCATGGAGTAAAATGGAGAGCCTCTATATGATGAAATCCATGACAAATAGAATCTACTTGAAGAGGCATCTGTAAAGTCTATGAATTAAAAAAGGTACCAAAATTATTGCTTATTTGAAAGTATTTAATACTCTTATATTACCATTAGATAGTATGGATGTAAAGTCAATGAAAAAGATAAGGAAATTTGTTATGAAACCTGCTCACAAAAAAGAATAAAAGATAGATCAAAGACTTAGAAATCAACCTCTTCGAGGGGGAAACCTCCTTTACATTACATAAATGAAAAATTCTTGGATGATTCAAATGAAAAAAAATCCTTTCTATATATAGGAGTCCAAGGGGTCACAATATAATCCTAGCCGACATAACAATAATAATGTAAGGGCACAAAAATAACAATAGCGAGCTTCTATGGGCCACAATAATAACAATATTGAGACTACATGGGCACAACAATAACAACTACATGGGCACAACAATAACAATAAGGGGGCTACACTAAAAATAATAAGGGGCTACACTAGTATTATGAGGACCTAACATGACCCTATCCTTCAAACAAGTGTTGTCCTCAACGCTTGAGTAGTTTTGGATGCTTCTGTATAAAATTCTCATCCTCTCATGTCGATTCCTCATTGGGTAAGTTATTCCACTTGATGAGATATTCTAAAATTGATAGATTTTGTAACTATCTAGTTCCTATTTCCATGACTGCTTCAGGTTCCAATATGATTTTTCCTTCCTCATCAAGTTTTGGAAATATTGTTTGAACTGGGAGCTTGTCATTTATAAGATTTTTTAAGCATGACACATGGTAAACTGGGTGCACTCGGGAAGATGCACAAAACTCTAATTTGTATGCCATAGTACCAATATTTTGCAACACCTTGTAAGGACCATAATAATTTGGTGATAATTTATTATCCTTCTTTTCTTGCTTGAGGGACGTTTTTTTGTATGGTTGTAGCCGTCAAAATACCCAGTCGCCTACATCAAAACTTATTTCGCTGCGATTTTGATCTGCCTGTTGTTTCATTCATTTCTGCGCCAAAGTGAGGTTATCCTTTAAGAGTTGGAGAACTTGTTGTTGATGCTCTATGTTATGTTTCACTTCTTGAACCTTAGAATTGTCTCTTAAAGATGATGTGATGGACGGTGGATGATATTCATAAAGTGTCAAGTGATGGTCGCAAATGGAGGAACTATAAATTGCTCTGATACCAAATTTTATGAAAACAACTCATAAAATAGTGACTTAGAAATCAACCTCTTCAAGGGAACAACCTCCTTTACATTACATAAACGAAAAATTCTTGGATGATTAAAATGAAAAAACCTCCTTTATATATATAGGATTCCAATGGTTCACAATATAATCCTAGCCGACATAACAATAATAATGTAAGGGCACAACAATAACAATAGTGGGCTTCTATGGGGCATAATAATAACAATATGGGGACTACATGAGCACAAAAATAACAATAATGGGGCTACAATAACAATAATAAGGGGCTACACTAGTATTATGGGGACCTATCACAATTGCATTATTGTGTTCATTGCCTAAATCTTGGGACCATCTAGTCACTTCCATTACCTTTAGTACAACTATTTCTCTTAACTGAGACTTTGTTTTTGGACTATTGTTTATGAGGAGGTGTGCACTATGGAGGAAATCAAGTATAGAAACTTCCACAATTGAAGCATTGGGTGGCTAGAGGCTGATATAGAGAAGGAGGGGTTAAATTAAGAGGTACATCCATATATAAGTTGATAGGAAATATGGGTAAGCTAAAATGTTGGCATTGCAATAAAATAGGGCATCTTAAGAAAGATTGTAGGAAGTGGCATGAATCCAAGGAATACCCCAAAAAGGACGCAAATTAGGCTAAATAAAGTTCAGGAATGGTTGATGAAGTTTTGTTTTTATAATGTCTCCCAATTTCATGACGAATGGTTATTATATTTTGGTGCTTGACATCACATGTGTCCACATAAAAGCTTGTTTTTTGTCTTATCAAACTGTTGATGGCAGTATTGTTCTTATGGGGAATAATGCATTTTATAATATTGTTGGGATTCATAGCATTGAGATTAAAATCTTTGATGATGTCTTAACGATGTTAGTAGAAGTGGGAAATGTACATGAATTTAAAAAGGATTTAATTTATTTGAGAGTTTTGGATTCTGGAGATTACAAGTTTGTAGTTAAAGTTGGATTATTGAAAGTATCTAAGGGAGTCCTAGTGGTTATCACAGGATATACAGTTTGGAAACCTTCACATGTTGGAAGGAAGCATTTGAAAAAATGAAGTAATACTGATATTTGAAGAATTTAATGATTCTAGTTGTTTATGGCATTACCAATCCATTCATGCAAATAAGAAATGACTAAAGATATTGATAAAACACAAATTTACTCCCAGAAATAAAATTTTTGTATTTGAATTTTTACAAAATTGTGTTTTTGGGAAGCAATGTAGATAAAATTTTAAAATAGGGATTCATAGAAGTAAATATATTCTTGATTATATCAATTCTTATGTGTGGGGACTATCTCGCACAATTTATTTTGGTAGAGCCTCTTAATTTGTAACCCTTATTGATGATTAATCTAAGAAAGTGCGCGTCTATGTTCTAAAAATGAAAGTTGATGTATATAATGCATTTTAACAATTTAAAGTTTTGTTTGAAAAGATATTTGGTGGGGAAATCAAGTGTTTAATAATATAAAATGGAGGTGAGTTCACATATTTGGAATTTGAAAAATATTGCAAGAAAGCTGGAATTTAAAGGCACAAAACCAATATCTACACTTCCTAGAAAAATGGTGTGGTAGAGCACATGAACACAATTCTTCTAGAGAAAGCAAGGAGCATGCTCAATAGTTTTGATTTGCAGTAATAGTTTTAGATAGAATAAATCACCACTCCTTCCTATTTGGTGATTTGGTCACCATAATTTTTAATAGATTGCAAACTATTAAAGAGGTATGGACAATTCATCCTTGTGATTACTTAGTTTTAATTTTTTTTGGTTGTGAAGGTTATGCTATTACTCCTAAAAATAAACATTCTAAGTTAGATTCCAGATCAAAGAAGCATTAATCTGTTGGTTATGATGATGTAGTTAAGGGACATATATTGTGGGATCCTACTGCCCACAAGATCATCATTGGCAAGGATGTAGTATTTGATGAATCCGCTCTCATAAAATCATAAAATGTAGAAGTTGAAGTGAAATAGGAATAGGTACAACAACATCAAGAATTTTAGTTGGAAATTGTAATATTCCTAAATTAGCACACAACTAATTGGAATATTAAATTTTGATTTTACACTTAGTTAGAGGAATAAGAGGGTATGGAGACCCATACATATACTTAGTAGGAATAAAAGCACTCCTAATGTGAAAGGAGGTCATCTAAAAGCTCGATTTAAGACCCTTATGTGTGAAAAGGGGTTGGAGCAGGAAGACTGGGTCAACCTTGACCAAATCAAACAATGCTGGTATGGAAGGAGTGGCATTCATTATGCGATAGCACAGTTTTGGAGGGAGAATCCATGCATGGAAGTAGTGTCTTTAATGAGTGGGGCCCAAGGTGAGGAAGTTCACCAAGAATATAAGGAAGGGGATGGCAACCATTTTTGGGATGATTGGATTATTATTTTGTTGATGGTCTGTTTAGACTTGTTGCTCTCTTCAGCTGTTTAGCTAAGATTGCAGTGCTGTTTAGCACAGGGTGTTCCTGAGCGGTAATCCAACCTCTATTATTGAGGGACTTATAGTGTCCACTCAGGAGGATTATTTGCACTACATTTCCACATTTCGGCATCAGGCCAAGCTTCATATTTCTTCAACAACGCAGTTTCTTCTTAGAGTTGTGCTGTGTTATAGGGTGTAGCAGTGGAGGTTTGTATTGGGTGTTTTCTGAGCTAGTTTTGTAGTGGAGGAAGGTTTCCTTCCATTGGTAGGCCAATAAGGAAGCCCTTGGGATTTATTAACATATTTGGTAGCAAGCCAAGGAGTATTTATCCCCTACATCATAGTTCCAGTCCAGATCTACGTTATTCTAGGGAGGAGTTGCAAGGGTAGTTGCAGTATGTGTTTTGGGAGGTGATTTCTTCAATGGAGGGGACATCCTTTCATCCGAAGGATATATTGGAGAAGAGATATAGAATTCTAAATCAGCTTCATCCATATCTTCTCATTTATTGTGTTGCGGCAAATATTCATCCCTAGGGCTACTACTCACATTTGTATATTTTGTGTATTTTCTGGAAACCCTCTTGGGTTGTCTAGGAAAAGTGATATAGTGCCTAGATATATATGTGTAGCATCTATTGTGGCATATATCAATATTTTTACATCATTGTATGATCTCTAGCTGTAGTTATGATTAATATGACTACGCTGTAGCAGCTCTTCGACATTCTGTATTGTAGCAACATCTCATATTTGGGAGTGATTGTTTATGGGAGGCTTGTTTTATCTTGTTATATGATTTGTGGCCCATTATTTTATACATATATGCTACTGTTATGATGAATGGAAAGGCTCCATATTTGTCTCATGTTTTTATGTGATGTTTTACATTTCTATTCTAGCATTTTGTTCTATATTCCCACTTTTACCATTTTGGAATATTACAGTGGTATCAGAGCATAATCTTGGTTGAGCCTGTGGATCTCAACCATTATGCTATCAGGAGAATAAGAAGAAGGAGAAAGAGATCAGAATGATGGAAGGAATGAGTTTTATCTCATCTCTTTTCAGATCTACAAGGGACCTCACCAAGGAGGTCAAGCAAATAAAAGTGGAGAAAATCAATGAAACAACATTAGGGTTTCAAGATGAGGAAGGCCCATGTACTTCCTATCAGCAGAAGAAAGAACCACTATTGTATAGACTCCAAAGAAATATACTATGCCATTTCATTTTGAAGAAGATAAAAGGCGTGGATATGGAGGAAACTTAGACCATGAGGTTCTAAGTGAGTATCTTGTAGAATACAAATCTCAATCAAGAGCTTTCAAGGAGAATTTGACTCTCCCACAGTTTATTCAGCTCAAAGAAGAAAGGATACCTTGCAGCTATGGAAGGAGAAAGCACAATATATTTCTATTGTCTACATTTGATGGGTCATCCACATGCACAACAAGGGCTTGGGGAATGAAGTTAGATGTTTTCTTCTTGCTACATCCAATAGTAGAAAAAGAAGCTGTTGAGATTGAAGTGTTGCATCTAGAGGGTGAAGCAAACATTTGGTGGTTCAACCATTTGAGTTATGCAAGAGTGATTGCATATGAAAATTTTACTCGAAGGTTGATCAAGAGGTTTGACAAGGAGAAATCAAAGAAGAAGAAACTCCCACCACCACTTGCTGCAAGAGTATTTACATCAGGCGAAATAAAAATTGCACCTTTGCAAGGTGGTCTTGATCTCTTGACGTTTGGATTCCCATGCACTATTCTTGAGATGCATGGGGAGGAGGAGACTTATACTAGTGTTGGTGCAACCATAGAAGAGTAGCCATCATCATCAGTAGTTGGGTAAGTCATCACACCGGTGGGAGGAACCCTTGTAGCAGTACAAGATGTTCCCAAGAAAAACCAAGGTATGCAAATGTTTCCACTTTCTATTATTTCAGCACATCATATGGGAGGTTGTGGGGACATACCATTACATGACCAAGGGTCAAGATACACTGCTAATTTGGAGAAATAGACTACTAGTGTGCATAGGACCCTTGATAGAATCAAATAGGAGATATACATTCATCCTAGTATGTCATTTATGATCTACACACAACTCTTGGGGTTGGAGTGTATATTTTTCGAGTATAGGATGAGTATTGTCCTAAACAACCCAATGAAAAACTATATGTTCAGCACTGTGCATGAGCATGAGATAACAGATGCACCATAATGGAGATCAACAGTGCTGTCATTGAGCAGCAGTGATGAGTTGGGGGCCCAACCATTATTGGAGCATTCCAATGATCATTCTACATATGTAGTAGGGGATAGGCAGATGGTTGATGAGAGACATCTTATCTCCCATTATTATGATGGATCCTTCTTGATGAGCACTTCACAACTCAATGAGAAGATTTTTCCTTCAGTATACTTGGATCCTTATGGATTCAACATGGTTGTTTATGAGTGGTATTCATATGGATATTTCCAAGAGATTGCATTTCAACATCCCATGAAATGACAAGATAATGATTTGATTTGGGAGGATGGTATTCTCCATTGGAGGGATAGCAATTGGGAACATGATGATAGACACTTACCATTGGTTGGATAGGTGATGTAAATGAGAAAGAGGCTGGAGACTCACTTGCAGATCTATGACACAGGGAAATAGGAGGCAAGGCCACGCTGGCTACTCTTGAAAGAGTTTGGTCTGTTGAGAATTTGTAGGGCTTGAGATTAATACAAAAATTCTCTTCTTGATAACTACTTGTGAGCTTGCTTATGTATTCTCTTCTTTAACTTAGTTAATATTTCATCAAGTCAATTAACAAAGTACTTAGTCAAATGTAGAGACATAATTATTTTCACTTATATCTGAATATCTTGAAAATGTAGTTAGGAAGGTAAATATCTGATTTACCTTCCTCACTTTCTATCACCTTAAGATCACTGTCTTTTTATTTTACAAATTATTTCCTTAGATGTTATAAAATCAGAGATATCCTTATTATATCCTTCCTACACCTTTCACAAAGTTACTACACCAATCCTGTACCTTATTGTATCTTTTCGCAACCTGTACCTTCAGCAATCTATATCCTTCAGTCACTTCCACAATCCTTTAGTCACTTCTTCCTTAAGATAAATCCGCATTCAATTATGTCCCGCTCCCTTTAAACGATGTCAACCTCAGACTCATCCGCAATTGTTCTACCTTGAGTCTGTCTGCTATTCTATTAGCATCTGCAATCCGCATTTCTTGTGTTATTATCTTCACAGTTGAATATCGTCTGAACTACGCAATTTGTTGTTGGAAAAGTCCGCAATTTCTTCATAGAGAAGTTCGCACTTCTGCTCTGCCTTCTTCAAAACTGACCGAAAAACTTGTCTCTTGAATGAACTGCAGCAAGGAGTATATATATTAGAACACACTCAGTTTATTAGGCTGAATATTCAATTGTTATGTAGGCCGACCACTTCAACAGTTATATAGGCCAACTTTAATATAAAATGAAAACTCTATTTTCCTGTGTGTTCTTCATGGTTTATATATCTTGACTTTCATCGATGTTTGAGAGTTGTTTGTGAGGTTGTATTTTCAGCTTGAATTCCATTCTTATAGGTCTTGGAACATGTATTTCTAGACCCTTCATATATGACACTTATTTATATCTAGAAGACAAAACATTAGCATGTACATTTTTGTTATATTTGTCTTCTCCTTTATAAAGTTCATAATTACATAGTCAATATGAAGACCGACCTAGTTACATTTCTCAACATGGTCAGCATGTGACATATCCTATTTCCAAGGGCATGTTGGTGGTTGGGACTTGGCATGACACTTGCATTATATGGCAGTAAGGAGTTTGGTTTCATTGGGGTGATGTGAAATTTTCCATGTCAATCATCATGTTTTAACTCCATGGTCTATATGATTGAGATGTGAGGAGGCAGCAAGAGCTATTGTTGCTTTGGTTGATCTTGGGAGAGTATGGAATGATATTTTCCCATAATTTGCATAATATTACAGGAGTAGATGGGGGCAAAATCATGGTGCAAAGGGGCTATTATTTAGTTTTGAAAAATCAGGGGGTGATTCCACATAGGAAGGAATATCCCGCTTATAGCAGCATCAAGGTGGATGACTTTGTCATGTGGCATATCAAAGAATGGAGTCATGAGGTGACAAGAGCCTTATCACAAAGGCCAACATTGCTGTCACTTGGGAGTATGTATCTATTGATGGAATGTTCCAAGGGGAGTATGCATCCCTTCATTTTTCAGACCACTATGAGGAGATTCTCTTGGGAGGGCTCATCCATGGACCTCATTTTCACCTACTCACAATGCATGGTAAGAATGTAATTTTTGTGTTTATTGTTCACTTAACAAAATATTTGCATTCTCTTGCCATATATGTGCAGTGCATTTCTCTACAAGAGGGAAAATTTCTATTTTGGCTTCATGGTCTTTCTAAGACCAATATCAATGATGGAGGAAGCCATTTATTGGATGGAATTGGGAAAGTGTTGTGTTATTATTTTTATGCTCATCTGATATATAATGCCATTTACTACTTCCTAGTAGATGAGAAAACATGCATAGATAGAAATTTATTGAAAGACAAATTTCCACATGATGATCAGAACCAATAGTTAGAAAAACTACGCTGTATCCACTGGAGAAACCATTGGTACCATCCAACATTACACATAACACTCAATATATTTATGATTTGGATGCCATATGGTGATGATGTGATATTCACTTTGTATGGGATGGCTTGGGCTATCAAGGGTCATGATACTAGAGGAGGGGTCTTTGAATATCCAACTGTCCTTTTTTCTCTTGAGGGCAACATTATTACAACCCAATTTCAGCAGCAACTCTACAATTTCCATAAGTGGAGAGAGAGACAGTGTGGAGTAGGCCATTTGGTCTACCATGTTCAGTTATGCAGCCCACCTACATTGCAGGAGCCAAAGGTGGAAGAATTTTTCCATGAGTTACCTTTTTGGAGGGTGAATCACTTTGTATGGATGATAGCTTTGGGTTTGGAGCTTCAAATGGGAATGAAGGTTCCCAATACTTTTCTGATTCCATGACTCAAGAAGGCCTCTAGACCACATATAGTTTCCTCCATGGATATCCAACTTTTTCATGATGAGATCCATTTGGATTTATCACCAAAGGCTAGATTATACATTTGGGGGGAGGAACTTGGGGACATAATGATAAGAGAGCACCTTGTTTATTGGAGGAAATTATCATATGAGGATGTTACAGGAGGAAGAAAGGAGGCTCTTCAGTTATATCCTTTTAGTTGCTTGAGGAAAAGCAACATTTGGGAGGGGAGGACTGTAATATTCCTAAATTAGTACACAACTAATTGGAATATTAAATTTTGATTTTACTCTTAGTTAGAGGATACAAGGGTATGGAGACCCATAAATATCCTTAGTAGGAATAAAAACACTCATAATGTGAAAGGAGGTAATCTAAAAGTTGGATTGAAGACCCTTATGTGTGAAAAGGGGTTGGAGCAGGAAGACTGGGTCAACCTTGACCAAATCAAACAATCCTGGTATGGAAGGAGTGACATTCATTGTGGGACAACATAATTTTGGAGGGAGAGTCCATACATAAAAGTAGTGGCTTTAATGAGTGGGGCCCAAGTTGAGGAAGCTAACCAATAATATAAGGAAGGGGATGGAAACCATTGTGGGGATGATTGGATTATTATTTTGTTGATGGTCTGTTTAGAATTGTTGCTATCTTCAGCTGTTTAGCTAAGATTGCAGTGCTGTTTAGCACAGGGTGTTCTCGAGCGGGAATCCAACCTCTATCCTTGAGGGACTTCTAGTGCCCACTCAGGAGGAGTATTTGTACTACATTTCCACATTTCTGCATTAGGCCAAGCTTCATCTTTCTTCAGCAGTGCAGTTTCTTCTTAGAGTTGTGCTGTGTTGCAGGGTGCAACAATGGAGGTTTGTATTGGGTGTTCCCTGAGCTAGTTTTGCAGTGGAGTAAGGTTTCCTTCCATTGGGAGGCCAATAAGGAAGCCCTTGGGATTTTTTGACATATTTGGCAGTAGGAAAAGGAGTATTTATCCCCTATAGCAAAGTTCCATTCCAGATCTACATTATTCTAGGGAGGAGTTGCAGGGGCAGTTGCAGTATGTGTTTTGGGAGGTGATTTCTTCAGTGGAGGGGACATCCTTTCATCCAGAGGATCTATTAGAGAAGAGATGTAGGATTCTACATCAACCTCAGCCATATATTCTTATTCATTGTGTTGCAACAAATCTTCAGCCCTAGGGCTGCAACTCACTTTTGTATGTTTTGTGTATTTTCTGGAAACCCTCTTAGGTTGTCTAGGAAAAGTGATATAGTGCCTAGATCTATATGTGTAGCATCTATTGTGGCATATATCAGTATTTTTACATCATTGTATGATCTCTAGCTGTAGTTATGCTTAGTATGACTGCGGTGTAGCAGCTCTTCGACATTCTGTATTGTGGTAGCATCTCATATTTGGGAGTGATTGTTTATGGGAGGCTTGTTTTATCTTGTTATATGTTTTGTGGCCCATTATTTTATACATATATGCTACTGTTATGATGAATGGAAAGGCTCCATATTGGTCTCATGTTTTTATGTGATGTTTTACACTACTATTCCAACATTTTGTTCTATATTCCTGCTTTTCCCATTTGGGAATATTACAGAAATTCAACCATCCACAAAAATAAAAAATCAAGAAGAAGTTTTTGAAGAAGAAGAAGAGAAGGATACATAAATTGTACGGGGAAATGTGGAAACACCACAACCAACACTAAGGAGATCCTCACGGGATAGAAATTGTCCTAGGTGGTCTGAATATTATGTTTCATTTGTTGCTTTGATTACTAATGATAAGGAACCTTCGTGTTATCAAGACGTAATGAATGATACTAATAATTCCCAATGGAAAGAAACAATGAAAGAGGAAATAAATACATTGGAAAAGAATAAAACATTGGACCTGGTGCAACATTCAAATGATAAGAGGGTTTTTGGGTGCAAGTGGGTCTACTAATTGAAGAAGGGTGTAGTAAATTTGAGTGATACAAATAAAATATGGTTGCAAAAGGATATTCTCAGATGGAAGGTATTTATTTCCATGAAATATTTCCACTTGTTGTCAAGCTTGTTTCAATTCATGTTGTATTAGCACTTGTTGCTTCATTTGACTTTGAGTTGGAGTAGTTAGATGTTAAAAATAAATTTCTACATGGATATTTGGATGTCTATATATAACAATCAGAAGGGTTTATTCAAGATTGCAAGAGAATATTTATTTGTAGGATCAAGAAGTCGTTGTATGGCCTAAATTAGTCTCCCAAAAATGATACAAGTTTGATTCATTCATGGCGAGCCAAAACTTTGCTAGAATTGAATATGCCCATTGTGTTTACTTCAAAATTTTAAATGACATATTCATTATCTTAGTGTTATGTGTTGACGATATGCTTGTTGCAAGAAAAATCATGGTTGAAATCAACATGTTAAAGGCTCAACTGGTCAGGTCTTTTGACATGAAGAATATAGGAGCAAAAAAATAAAATTTGGGCATGTAAATACACAAACATAGGAAAAATGGTAAGATTTGGTTATGACAACAGAAATATGTGGAGAAAATACTCATGAAGTTCATTATGAACAATTTGAAACCTATAAATATCCCTTTCGCTTCTCATTTTAAAATTTCTTCAAGATTATGTCCTAGTAGTAAAGAAGAAAGGGATTATATGTCTCGTATACCATATGTTAGTCTGGTAGGATGTTTAATGTAGCAATAGTATGTAATAGACTAGATATTTCACCTGCAATTGCTGTTGTTAGTAAATACATGGAAAATCCAAGAAAGTATCATTGGGAAACAATGAAATGGTTACTTCAAAATATTAGAGTCACAAGTAATTATTGCATCACCTTTATTGGTTGTAATGAATTAGCCTATGGTTATATTGATTTAGTTTTTTTCGGTGATTTAGAAAACATGAGATATTTTCTAGTTATATCCTTACTCTTACAGGAGGATTTATTAATTGGATGTCAAATATTCAAGAAATGATTGCTTTATCCATTATTGAGGAAAAATATATAACTATGTCACATGCATGCAAGATGCAATTTGGTTAAAAGGTATTATGGGTGAGTTTGGAAATAAACAAGATAGCATGAAAGTATTATGTGATAGTCAAAATGACATAGATTTGATTTCTAATCCCACTTATTATAGAAAGGCTAACCACATTGCTATCAAATACGATTTTGTAAGACAAGTTATTGATGGAGGTGGAGTAGATCTCAAGAAGGTTATGATACTTAAAAAATTGTGCAAACATGTTCACAAAACTTGTACTATCAAAGAAGCCGTGCTAGAGTTTGGCTTCTTTTGGCTTGAAAAAAAGGTGATGAAATGGCTTTCAAGAGGGTAGTAGGTAAATTTTTATCAAGGTGGGGATTGTTGAGGTTGTGACAACAATACATAATAGGTTTCAAATCAATTGACTGCCTGTCTTCTAAAAAATTGGGGGGTTTCAAAACAATTTATTCTCATATTCTTAAGTGCAATTGTATAGATACATGGGGATGTGAACTCTATTTTGTAAGTTTTGGCTAAACAAATCTCCATGAATTTCTCGAGCAATAAGATCAAGGATCCTTGACTTGTGGTGAATTTATTTCAGTTTTGTGCTTCATTTATTCTTAGAAAATTCTTTAGTTTGAATTTACTATGTGCAGGTTGTGTATACCAATCACTGCTATTACAATGCTACTGTTAAGTTTCTACAATACCCCTATTACAATGTTGTTGTTACGTTGCTGCAACACTCTCATTACAATGTTGATGTTACATTGTTGCAACACCCTTGTTACAATATGATTGTTAATTCATTGCAACACTCCTATTACAATGTTGCTATTACTGTTGGTGTTATGTCACTGTAATATCCCTATTACAAGGTCGTTGTTACATTGTTGTGGCACCCTTGTCGTTACAACATTGCAACACTACACTGGTGATATTGGTTACTCATATCTCAAATGAAGTAATGGTTCAAAGAATGAATGACATAAATGAAATTAATATTTACAAAGAAATCATTTAAAAAACAATATAGTTTCTTATAAACTAGTTTATTGTACACCAAAATTCACAAGATTTTTATGATTTTAGGAGAATTTATTTTTAAAAATATATAATATATTATTTTTTTCTCTTCATATTTCACTAAAAAATACTATCCATATTAAAAATTTCTTAAGAAACCATGTAAATAATTATATCGAAATATAATAATATTAAATAGTTGTTGGCTTGAGGGGTCCTGATCTAGGTTCGGTGTGCAAGGTTTTCCAACAAACCCCTATACTACTAGCCCTTTCGGCAGTGACCTGCTTGCGTAGGTCAAAGTCTCACCCGAAGTAGTATGGGTGGGTGCTGGAACCAGGTTTCCGCACCCTGAGAAAGGTTGGGTAATGCAAGAAGAGCTGTGCTAGGCCTTGTAATTCCCAGATTACCTTGTTCTGCGCAGGATTAATTAGGTCTCTGTTTGCATCCACGTGTGCCAGATCTATATTTATATGTTTTTTATGATAGTAACACAACAATACATAACCAGAACATAATAAATCCAGATCCAGAAACACACTTACATAGATCTTCGCAGCTTAAAGACAGAAAATGTACAATACAACAATTACCAACAATTCACACAAGATTACTCACAGATTCAGTCCTCTATCAATCTTCTTTATTCATTCATTCATCAATTATTCTTTACAATTCGATTCCGAACTTGCACACACAATAGGAGGGTCCGCACATAGCTATACTTGGATCTCCGTGCACATAGCAAGCAGGAGTCCTTTCCCCAAAACCCAAAAAAATAGCTTAAACTACAAATTGCATCAATAGCTCATCATTTCTTGTCCTTTACAATACAAAATGCTTCTCTATTTATAACAATCTAGCCTAGACTTTCCTATGGTCCACAAACCATGGTTTTTGGACCCCTGGTTTACCCTTTTACCCATTACCATGCGTTCGGTGCTTTGACCCACCCCAAAACCCCTGCGCTAGACTAAATATAATCAAAAATATTAAAAATGGACCAGTTTCATAGCTTGTTAGGAGACCCTGTTCCAACAGTCCCCTAACACAATCTTGTGACTCGTCCCGAGTCACTGAGGTGGTGCGGCTTCTATTTGCGCACACAAGGTATCAAGAGAACTAATGAGCTAAGGGAGTACATCCTGACTTTGGGTAGCAGCATTCTATGCAAGATCGACCAGCTTTTGGGAAGGCAGATCTTCAGTGGCTGCGGTAATGCTTTCAAGAAGCTGATTAAGGCGCTTGGTTTCGCCATCAATGTCTTGTGTTAATTAGAGGGCTGAGGTATTCCAGGGCTTTATACGTTTGGCCATGATGTGTTGTTTATGCTGGAGTTTCTAAATCTCGTCCTGGAGGTCATTGCTGGTTTTCAATCGTGCCAAGCGCTGGGTAGGCACCAAGGTAGGCAGCATAGCATTGATCTTTTCAACATCTTCTTCTTTTTGTCATAAGTCCTGATTGGTCTGTTGGAGGACTGGATCGCGCTGGACTCGAGTCCAGAACTGTATGGCTGACTCCAGCAGCCTGGCACCTTGAGAAATTTTCCCCGTAATTGTCATTGTTGCATCTATGAATAGGGCGGTATGCTGGGCACGGACTTTTGGGGGTCTGCTGGGCTATAGTCTGGCCTGTAAGTTTGAAATCTGTTGTTCCAGCTGAGTCTTGACAGTGTGTATTTCCATCCGAGAGGCTTTGAGAGAAGCAACCAATTTTTCCACCTTATCCCTAGATGTATCCTCAGCCGGGATTTCTTCTATGACTTCTGTGTAGAGCTGGTGGATCACAGCCTCAAGCTCCGCCTGTTGTGACACAGCTTGGATCACGTTAGCAGCTTGCTGTGCAATGGTGCCCTGGGCCGTTTTAAGTTGTTGGGTTGCAGATTGAGTGTGGTGACTAATCTCCTGGGAGATGGCGTGATTGAGGCTTTCTAAGGCTACGTGGGGCAGCTGAGCCAAGTCCAGCTGAATTCCCGTGGCTTTCGGGAGCTGCGTTCCGACCAAGGCACTATTAGGAATACCCCAGAGATGACTGGATTCCCTAATTGGTGCCAGGATGCTGTCGAATGACAGGGGTTGTGCCTGGCCTTCACTGGTTGGAGGGTGATCCATTTTGATCTGGAAAGTGTGGAGGTTAGCCTGAAGAGAGTCGAACCCTGCCTTCCACTGGGCCGCGATAAGTGCACACTTATCCTCCGTAGCCATGGTGACCGTGTTCGTGATTTGCTCCAAGTCAGTGTCCATTAATGTGACTGTCGCATCGTAGTGATCGCGGTGGGCATGCTGTTTCTTTCTTGGTCCTGATGCTGATGCGCCTGTCCTCTTAGTACTTGGGGGAGGGGTAGTAGTTGTGTCTAACTGGGCTGGAGCTGTATCAGGCTGCTGCGGTAGGTTACCTCTGGGCTCAGTTGTAACTGATTCTGGTTGGTGGGGCGCTGTGGTTTCCCAGGAGTGTCGGGGAGGCCTTTTTTCCAAGCAGGGGGCCACAGTGAGATTAGTAGGTAAATTTCTTCATCGGCTACCATATAAGGAAATTTAATCCATGTCTTATTGCAAGGCTGTGAATCCAAACATGGTGCATGGTGATTTAAAATGCGGCAATATGCTTGTATTTGTCACATATGGTGGGGGATAACTAGGGTCGGGAGTTTATGGCAGTGACGACACTGCTCTGGAAGAGGACCCAAAAGACCTTGTTATCCTCGATGCGCTGCTTATCCTTAGAGTCCCATAAGTGAGCATACCGAGCGCCTTCGCACATCCCATCAGGGAGCTTTGGAATGATCGACTCCTCCGGTTTATTCCAGGTGACTAGTGCTATTAGGAATAATAACCATGAATAGAAAAAAGACGTCCCATGCTCCTAAGACTCGTGGAAATTAATTAGAAATTCATTGCACACGTAATGAGCCTAATTGAAAAAACACCCTTGGCACACTGTCTGGCTAGCTGGATCACGTAGGCGGGGACAGTTGTAGCCTGGCACCTCCTCATTAGTTTGCAGGCTAAAAGATGAGTACCCATCTACGTAGCAGGATCGTTGATGGTTTGGATCACAAATACCCGCTGATTTTTTTGTACTGCATAGGTCTCCTGAAAAAACACAATAGTAGTGGCTTTGTACTTCTTTCCAACCTGCGCTAGTGGGTGCGGCCCTTGCATTGGGAGGTCTGTAATCTTGTGGATCAACTCATCATCGATAGGGACCCTTTCGTGAATCCATAAGCAGCCATTGTGAATGAGGGCGAGTAACTGTCGAGCCAACTGATCTATGACGTTGTAATGGCCAAAGTAGGGCATATAGAGCAGATTTAGGAGTCTGGATCCTACCAAGCTGAAGACCCAATGCAAAGGTACTACCGTGATTCCATCATCCTCATGGATTGTATCAAAGTATAATGCAGGGGCCAATTCTGGGAGGGCGTCATGGTCTGCCAGATCGTGATCATCAAACTTGACCTCTGCATGGAGGCGTCCACAGGGATCACTGAGGATGGGGACCTCTCCTAGGGTCAGCAGGGTTTGCAGGTAGGTGATCAAGTCATCCAAGCTTTTCGACATTCATGTAGACGACCTTTGTGGTCAAACGAAGGGAGGTAACCAATTGATCAGGTTAGCCAGTGGTAGAGCACCCTCCTGGTGATCTTGTGCTGAGGGCGGGGGCTTGGCACATCTTGGGGAGCTTCGGGGCCTTTTTGCCACTTGTGGGGTTTTCCCCTAGCTTTGTGCTTTCTCCTTGCCTTTCCTTGTGGCCCTCGAAGGGAGGACTTTTTCTAACTCAGGCTCATCCTCCAGGACTTCTTCCACATCAGGCTCAGTTGGGGCGGAGGTTTCGACAGGGGTAGTAGCCGACATCCTTGTTTGAAAAATGAATCCTGGCTCTGGGTGACTACTATCTGATGGAGGAGGTTGATCAGACATGAGAGGGATGCTGCGGTTATGAAAAATTTCATTTTTCAATTGCTTCCATAAGATGCTTAAGGCAGGCCAGTTATGTAAATGAGATAATACCACTAATCGGAATATCCTACCCCCTTTTAAGCACTTCCCATCGGATGATAGAGAGATATTTTACTCGGGGCAGGTTTCCCAAGGAACGGTTAAAAATTCCCATAACTCGTCCTACCAAAGGCTCGGAAGCCGCTTTTCTCAACGGTAACTTCTGATTTTTACCAGAGGGTACAGTTCCAATAGCTAGTTGTTGCGTCCCCAGTGATCTTAGTGTACTCATTACACTAAGGTTACCTAGTTGTGACAACTGCCTGTCTTTCCCCAACACAGGCTTGCTTCCTAGGTAGATCTTGGCCCAAGACCAAGATATTTTTATCATTTGTTCTACTAAGGCCCCAAGGGAGGTTGTTGTCGGAACCAACCGCCTGACCCCTAGTTGTGTCACCGTCGTAGAGGTGGCTCGATGCATGGGACCGCTACCTGCTGAACCTAAAAATGTCATAGGGAACCTGTTTCTCACTCGTGGGTCGACCTGACTGTCTCCCAGGGTAGGTTTTCCGTAGTTTCTCAGGTCTAGCTCTACTCCAGTCCTTTCCTCTGGGACCATAAAGAGGGATTCCTTCGTGATACGAAGACAACGCAACGTAGAGACTTCACCTAGCTAGGTCTGCCAAGCTTCTAGTTCCTTACTGGGATCCTCGAAATCTCCCTCGTAGCATGGTACGATGTCCTGGGTTAAGTTGTCCCTATTTCGCGCTGTCAACTTATAAATATAATCCCCATCTCCCTCCTTGGGTATAGGTTCCACATAATATTTTCCTTCTACAGGGTCTAGTGGCACAATGACCCGTGTGCCCTTATTTTCAAATACCATGCTACAATTTTTAAGATTGATGATGCCACCCATGTCTATAGCCCAGTCCAGTCTGAGGAGCGCAGGGTAGGGATCCGCATCTTCCATGACTTTTGGTAGCCTACCTTGAGGAATGATTTTTTTTTGATTTGCCATTCGAAGCTGGATGGTGGGTCCCTCCATCTTGGGTTCCCCCATGCATTGCCAAGTGTGCTTAGGTAGTATATTAGCGTCCGATCCGAGGTCTAATATATCCTGATCCACCTCATAGTTTCCGATCTTGACTGTCAGCTGCATTTCCCTACCAGTGCGTCTTCGATATTTGTATAAATTATGCACATCCTTAATGTCGGGTGACAAGGTAGTGCGTGTTACGCAACTCTCTAGTAAAGCCTGCAGATTTCGTACTACTTGGGGGTTGCACAACAACCTCATGCATGCTTGTAAGAAAGGTTTAACCTCCTCAGCTACTTCCACATCTTACGAGTGTGTAGATGGTGAAACTTTAGTCTCAAGGAAGTCCTTCTGAGCTTCAATAAATGTTTCCCTTGCTTTGTCTAGGTCCAGTCCTTCTTGGTTGCTAACTGCCCTGCGGATCAACGCGTCATTTTCGTCTTTCTCCTTAGCTTCCCCAGTCACCAATCCACTGCATGTTACCACATTTACCTTTGTATCCTTACCCCTCAGCTCGGTATGGACCCTTCGCACCTTCTGCGCAGATGGGAACTGCTTTCCCTGTATCTTTGCTTTTAGGGCTGGACAATCTGCCAACGTATGGCCCAAATCTCTAAAATACCGGCAAGACTGTCGTAAGGGGTTCAGAAAATCCTTCGTAAAATTCCCCGTGCCCCCACAGTTATAGCAGATCGACTGGCCTTGACCCCGACCTGCACTTCCGCTTCGGCTCCCGTCCCTTCTTCCAGGGGGGGAGTCATCCCTGCCCGAGGGGGTTTTTGGTGAGGTAGGGTCTTCTCCCTTGTCCATTACTTCATTATGGATTCAATAGTCCTGCTCCTCATGGCCAACCGACCAGAAAAACTAGCACCAAAGTCGCTTTGGTTCGGAAACGGGGGTGCCCGGACAGGGCCATCGGTTGATATTACGCAACCCAGCTGTGCAGCTCTCTCTGTGCCAGAGCGTAGGTCCGCTTGGGCCCTGCTATTCTGGACTATGCGCTCCTGATCCCAGGTGGCCTGTTGCGTGACCTAGTTCTGTGCCAACCCCTCTTCCTTTCTCCCGTTGTAGATTCTGAATTTTCTGGTGCATAACCTCAAGTTGCACCTGGATTTGCTGTACCTATAATGCAACATCATTTATAGGCGTAGCTTCTAATTTCATAGCAGCTTCCAAGGCCTCTTCTTGTGAGTCAAAAGTCTGGCGACCCATAGGTACGCGTAGGTGATGGAGTAGCATGGTGATGAAACATTCCGTAATCTATCTGTCGTCGTACCAAAATCATCCTTCTCTGATAGCTTTTTTTAGGCGTTGATATGCTTCCCATATAGACTTTTTTTCCCCCTGCTTGAACTCTTTTAGTTCTGCTACGACCTGATAATAGGATTTAGGGTTCTAAAACTGCCTTTTTAGGGAGTCCTTGATGTTCTGGATAGTTGCGCCCCCATTTTGCGATATGTACCCCATATACCAGTCCAAAGTGCTTCCCTCAAAGGCTAAGGATAGCTGCGATTTTTTCATAATGTCGCTCACCACGCCCTGCGCAACCCATACCGACTCTGCCACAAACCAAAACCGCTCCATGTCTTCATCGGTCGTGCCTTTGAAGGTAGGTAATTTCAAGTGTACCGTCATGGTTTCCTAGGGGTCCCTTTCTCAAATTCCTTGGGTCCTAACAACGGAACCATTTGTTGGCTTGAGGGGTCTTGAACTAGGTTCAGTGTGCAAGGTTTTCCAACAAACCCCTATACTACTGGCCCTTTTGGCAGTGATCTGCTTGCGTAGGTCAAAGTCTCACCCGAAGTAGTATGGGTGGGTGCTAGAACCAGGTTTCCGCACCCTGAGAAAGGATGGGTAAGGAAAGTAGAGTTGCGCTAGGCCTTGTAATTCCTAGATTACCTTATTCTACGCAGGATTAATTAGGTCTCTGTTTGCATCCACGTGTGCTAGATCTATAATTATATGCTTTTTATGACAATAACACAACAATACATAACCAGAACAGAATAGATCCAGATCCAGAGACACACTTAAAAAAATATTCGCAGCTTAAAGACAGAAAATGCACAATACAACAATTATCAACATTTCGCACAAGATTTCTCATAGATTCAGTCCTCTATCAATCTTCTTTATTCATTCATTCATCAATTCTTCCTTACAATTCCCTTCCGAACTTGCGCACACAGTAGCAGGGTCCGCACATAGCTGGACTTGGATCTCTACGCACACAGCCAGTAGGAGTCCTTTCCCCAAAACCCAAACAGATAGCTTAAACTACAAATCGCATCATTCGCTCATCATTTCTTGTCCTTTACAATACAAAATGCTTCTCTATTTATAACAATCTAGCATAGACTTTCCTATGGTTTGCAAACCGTGGTTTTCGAACCCCCAGTTTACCCTTTTACCCATTACCATGCGTTCGAGGCTTTGACCCACCCAAAAACCCCTGCGCTATACTAAATATAATAAAAAATAGTCAAAATGGACCAATTTTGTAGCTTGTTAGGAGACCCTGTTCCAACAATAGTCAATTTTTAATATAATCAAAATACATTTTTTTTTTCCAAGCAAGAAAAAAACACTAGTTTTATATTATAATAAAATGGTGACATGATACATAGTATATAGATGAGATGTAATCTAAATTATTTGATGATATTCAACATACCACCTCTAAAAAATAAACAGGAAAATGCATCTAGAGAAAACCTTGAAGAAGAAAATTAAATTGACCCAGTATAGGCAAAAAAACCCATAAACAACATAAATGTTATGTAACCATAAATATAACAACATTATTAAGAGATATGAAAAGGTTCATCGTAGACTAAGATGACAAACCAATATCCCCACATAGAGTGCCATAATTATTATATATCTAATTCAAACAAAAAACATAATCATCGAAGGCCATAGGAGAAGCAAAACATATGCAATAGTGCCTTAAACAGTGAGGGGAATGTTCCCATCGCCCAGAAAATTGTTATCTATGTATACCTAAAAATGTATCATTCCTGATAGCATAGAGAGGCCCTCTTTTGTTAGTCTATCCATCGTGGAGTTATGGAACCATTGTATGAGGGCGAAAGTGATATCCTTAAAGTGCTGAGAAAGAGCCCGAATGCACATTAACCAATTTGATATATGAGGAGGGTTAAAACAAGATCCATGGTTCACCCATTCTATAGAGAATTTTGAGTCTTCAAATATTGATATAGATTTTATAGATAACCAAAGTGCATAGTAAAGGAGACCCCATAAGGCCATAATCTCCACTTTGGAATTGGTCCCTGGACCAACATTCCATCTAAAATAATAAAATATTCTGGGAGCTAAGGTGACATATGCTTCACACCCACAAGTCATATAATGTGTAGATCCATTGAAGAAACCTATTGGAAAATTTTCCCAATAGTCAATAGGCATAAAATGTTTTATTTTCCCAATATGAGGCTCCTATAATATTCCAAGTAGTGAGATGTGATTTTAATGCATATATTTTCAATGTAGAATGGGATATTCTAAAAAATAATGTTGTTTTTTCCTCTCCATATTCCTCTGAATATGAATATAGGAATTACCATATAATCCTTGTCATTATGGCACTAGTCCAATATGCACTCGTTTATAAAGGAATATGTCCAATGAGAAACAATGTTCAAACCTTGAATAAACCATATCCAAATTGTTAGGGTCCCTTGATTTGGCTGATTGTCAAGCCAAATGACAGTGTAACATCAAACCAAGCTTGGGAGCCCAAGGACCTAGCCTTCTTGGACTCAGAGAGGGCTCTCTCTATGTGTGTAAGGGATATCTGTATGTTTGCTTATTCTGTTTCTGATTTTAGGCTAGTTATGAAGTAGGTTTTTTGTGGTTTTGGTTTTTGGGTTGTGAGGGATGAAACTGATCAAATATATAAGATAGGTAAAAAGTTGTCAGATCAACTGGGCTATGGGGTCGAAAAGGTCAAGAAAGCTATCAGACGGTGATACAAAGCTGTTGAAGGGACGATTTGATTCAAGGTAGAAAGGATCTTTGGGAAAAATGGAGTAAATGGACATCAAGTTTGTGAATAACAAAGAGTTTCAAGCATAACTAGTTCAATAGATAACGTAAACATGGTAGGGCAAACCATTAATCATGCAAAATGTAAATATAAGCTAATCAATACATAGAAATAAACATTCAAGCCATGCATAGAAGTATATGACCCTCTAACTTTGGGAAATGGCTATCAGACTTTGGGGAAAACACTTAAGGAAGACAAACAACTTAACTTACTATGCCGGAAAGCCTAAACACAATCTTCAAGTTATTGGGCACTTTGAACAACAAGATTTGCGACAAAGGGCTAGATTGAAACTAGGCCTCCTTGGTTCAAACAAAATGATAATCTAATAAGTCAAAGAGAAATTTCATGGATGGAACTATAACTAGCCATAGGTAAGCAGGGCGTATCGTAAATCATACTTAGCATGCATAGAAATATGAATGAAATAAGAAAAAATATCCTCAAGTTATTAAAGAGCAGTTAAGAATTCTTTAATGTAACTAAGGAAGAGGAAAACATGAAAGCTATGAAGAAACATGAAATTTGAGGTGCCTCCAAGGGCATATCTCAAATTTGTTCTCTACTGATCTATAGCAACCAAGAAACATGTATTCATGAATGAAAACTAGAAGACAACAACAAAGCAAGAGACACTATACCATTCTACCAAGTCATGGAATCCAACAACAATCCTTCTTCATTCATCCAAGAGCATCTAAGAGGCAATCCAAAATCATAAGACAAGTATTTCTTCCAAAGCTTATATGACCATATATTGCTTCTCTTCTCAAGTTCAGCCTTGTTTTACAATGAAAGCCTTTGGAATATATAGGCTTAAGTGAGGAAACCTCATGGTTCAACTTGCCATCCTATTGGCCTAATCAAAATATCTAATCTTGTCCTTGAGGCTTTGCAAAGCCCAAGGCACAAAATATCTCATAAAATATCTAGAAAATGCTAAAAAAGGAAAAATAATTGACTTTGCATCATTTTTCATGTGCAAAAATAGCTAAACGCACATTTGGAAAAAGCAATTTTTAAAGGTTCAAAAATTACAAAAATATTCAAAATTTATATCAGCAAAAGGTCCCCTACCTTTCCGGCAACATTTGGCAGCCTTCCCAATGTCGAAACGAGGCTCATGATAGCTTGTTGGAAATCTCTGAGTGTCTACTTTCCAGAACAACTAAAATTTTCCCAGTCCAATGTCTAGAAGTCCTCCAAAACTGCACCTGTGTGTACAAAACCAAAAATTACAGTCTGCTGATAGACCGGGCAGAGTGTGCGAAAAGCAGGCATTTTTCGCCATTTTGAGGGGGAAAATGATCTCCAAATGTTCTAAAAATCTCTGAGGGTGTGATTTAGAATTTATGGCATCCAATGATACCATTCTCGTCCTTTGAAGAACCCCCAAAATGAAATGGCGAATTTCACGAGTTTTGACCAAAAACTCAGAAATGCCAAAAAACCAAAATATGTCAAAATGTGCCCAAAATCGGTGAGCATGACCCTCAAGGGTCCTTAGCAACATGCTCAGAAGCAGAAGCCAAAATATGAAGTCCTGATATGTCTCTCTTCCCTTTCTGTGTCGGGTGCTTCCCTTTAGCCTCTTTTAGTTTCTCTTGGGCAACCTTTAACTTGCGATGGGCAAACTGATTTAGCTTTTGATAATGCTTCGTCATCCTCCTTTGCAGCTCTAAATCCCTGTTTTCCTTCTCCAAATTTCCCTCCAAATGTTCATTGGCTCTTTCAAGCCATGCCTCCTTATTGTTTTCAATCTCTTGCTCAAGAAATGCAGTGAGGGGAGTGGATTGGAGAAGGGCTTGCTCCTCTTCCTTTTGCATTTCAAGGGCTCTTTTAAGCCCTATGGTTTTAGGCCTTTTTCGCCTAGGCTGGTCATCTTCTTCACTTTCATAAAAATTGCCTATGAGCTCATCTATCCTTGCTTGGGATTTGGAGGCCTCTTTCTTGTACTTAGTCGCCCTTGTCTCATGGATAGCCATATGGACACTCATTTGCCTGTTTTGGATTTCTAGAAAATGATTGAAATTCCTTGCCCTATGAAGATCACCTTGCAATGCATCAATTTCTCTCTCTCTTTGGATCAAAAGGTTTTCTAGAATGCAGGCCTCATTATCACTGTCATCACTTGGAATTGGGATGGCATCTAATGCCCTTTCATGCTCATGACCTTCTCCTACCTTGCCCTTCCCTTTGCCTTGGAAGGCTATCCTTGCGCTCTTCCTTTTAGGAAAACCAATGATAGGCTTCTTAGGCAATTTATCTTTGCTTCGAAGAGCTCTTGTCACATTTGGAGTGACCACCCTTGGCATTCTTTTCCTAGCTGTTCGGGACTTTGTCTTTTTAGGAGAGGAAGGCATGATTCCTTTTCCTTTGTCATCCTGCTTGTCATCCCCTTGAACTTGCTTTTCTTCTTGAGGCTGCTGTGTATCTTGAGGAGGCTGCTGATCATCATGAGGAGAATGCTATGTGTCTTCTTCAGGCTGCCCCTGCTCCTCAATGTCATGCTGCTGCTGTGCTTCAATTTCCTGCTCATTCTGTTGTTCAACCCGCTGCTCAAAATGCTGCCCTTCCTCTTGTTCCTGCTGTTAATCACCACTGAGTTTCTGCTATTCACCACTCTCTTCTTCTTGCTCTTGCTGCTGCCCTCCATCAATTTCTTCCTGTTGTTCCTCATCTTTTTATTCATGCTCATGTCCTTCCTCCTCTTGCTGGCCACTTCCCTCTCCTTCTCCATGCTCCTTTGCCTATTCTGTAGTGAATCTGAGCCTTCTAGGAGTAGGTCTGCTACAGGAAGGCAAGGGGCGATGAGTAGGAGATGTGGGGGATGTATGGGCTGGAGGGACAGTGGAGAAATCTGGGTGGCTGACGAAAATATCCCAAGAAACCTCTTTCTTCTCAAGCTGGTGAAGGATGATGATTTTAATGAGTGAGTGATGGAATAGAGAAGCTATTTGTTGTGATGGAGGATTCTTCTGGACAGAGGAGGCCATTTTCTCAATGCTTTTGTAAAAGAAGAAAGGGAGATTCAGTTGCTTGGTTCTTGTGAAATGCATCAACAGTTGGATGTGGTATGCATAAACTCGGGAAAATCTCCCCTCACAAGTGAAATACTTCATTATAATCTTCATAAGGGGAGCATAGCTGACTAGAAGATAAGAGAAAGGGAAAATAACAGGGCATGCTTCTCTGTGCTCAGGCTTGAGGAAGGGTTTGTAGTCATCCAAGTCTAAATAGGCTTGCTTGAACCATTTCTCGCAAATGTATGGGATTTTAGTAGCCTTGGATATGGATCTCGGGGAGAACTTAAAATCAAGGCCTGCCACTTGAAAATGTTTGTCTTTGAACCTCAAGGCGCACAAATTTGTTAAAGGCAAGAAAATTTTGACTTCTTGTACCTTCTGGCAAAAATCCAAGCATCCCACCTCATGAAAATTGAATAAGATAGATGGGTGTGCATTGACCTCCTTGGTGGAAATTGGCTCATACCTCTTGTGCAACCCGCTCCTGCTATCTTGCCTAGGAGGCATCTTGACCTAGATGTGCTTTTGAAACACCAAATTACTTAAATGTTTTTGAAATGCCTTCTTCAAGCCAAACTCTATCTCAGCCTGTCAACTCACTGTTTGATAATCAATGGTTTTGAGTGTTGTGGAAAATGTCTCCTTTGGCATAAGACTCTTGTCCCTTCAAAACAATGCCTTTTCCAGCCTTTGTATATCAATTAGCCAATACTCATAATAACATACACAGTCAATCAAAGATAACACAGTCAAGGGAATTTCCTGTGTTTGTGGTAAGAAAACCCTACCTTTAGATTTTTTGAGGACACAGTATAACCTTGTATTCCAGATAAAGGCAAAAAAACCACAAACTTCTTCAATCAAAACACTGCTCCCTTTTGGTATGCTTTTCAACCAATCAATTCATCACCATAAACACAGTCAAACAAAGGATATCCACATAGTCAAAGTCACTGTTTATAAGATAGGGTAACATGGCTTATTGTGTTTTTATGATGTGTTAACAAAGGCCTGTAGCATTCAACAATAAAAACTCCCTTTCAAACAAAAGATGCCTTCTTTATACTCCACTGTCTCTCATACCAGTTTGACAACACCTCGGACTGCAAATGGTAATTTTACTTACTGGCTATGTTTTATGAATGGTAGGTCAAGATATTGTTTTGTCTTTTCAACACCCCGAAGAGACTTTTGAAAGGTAAAAGAAGCTCATGGAATGACCACTGTTTTTTTGAAGATTGATCTACTGTTTCACACCTTTTTAAAACCCTGTGCTCTTTCCCTCAACTGCATTTTTGAGGGCAGTTTTATGGCCTTTTCTTATCAACAAACTCATAAGCTTTTAAAGTTTCATCAGCCACAAAAAATCTCGTTTTTTACACAAAATTCAGCCTATGGTTTAAACTGTGCTTTCTAACCCCTTCACTCTGTCTTAGTAGTCTTAAAAGAGCAAATAGGCATATAAAATACCTTTGGAATCGATGAGGATGCTTCTCAAGGAGTTTGATATGCTTTAGGAGTTGTTTGGAGGTGTCTTGAGCATTGGAAATGTGCGCGGCACTTTTATAGTGGAGAACGTTGCGCAAAATGGGTTGTTGGGTCACTTTCGGGCCAACAGGACTGACACCTACAGGCGCGCCGCGCGGTAGTGTGCCTCTGTGTAAAAAATGTGCCCAAGCGTGCCGCACAACACTACAGGCGCGCCGCGCAAACTTTGACCCTTGAAAAATCTGGTTCTTCGTTCAAAAACTCCTTTCTCGATCCAGTTGGCAGCAAGAAGATTTGTTTGTGCTTTGAGATGTGAACAATGCGTGGGCAATGGTCCCTATTCCCTTTGTATTTGAAAAAGGTAAAGACTTCTTGGTGTAATAAATGGTGGTTTTGAATAACCTCCAAAGCCTTTTGTTTAAAATCAAAACATGGAGCTGTACCTCTTTTGAACATAATTAGGACTCCCTTTTATTTCCTCAAATGAAAACATAGTGATGATGCTTATTTTCTATAAGCTAGTTCTTCTCCTCTTGGGAAGGAATAACCCTTTTGAGAAAATTTTCTTTTAAAACTTTGACTGTCTCTCACTTGGAGGGAAAAATGTCTCCTTTTGTGGCAGTGGCATGTAAACTTTGCCTTCTTGTCCACTGTGATTTATTTAAAGGAGAAAACTCTGCCACTGTTGACTTTTTAATGCCCTTTTCACAATGTAACATTTGCCCAATAATACACCAATGAGTTATGAAGCCCTTTGCCATTTTGCAGGGAAACATATTTACCCTTTGAAATTTAAACTAATATTGTCTGCTATGGATGCTTCAAAGGTGATAAAGCCTTATTGTGAAGATGAATTGACTGCCAGGTATCTATTAAGCTCATTTTCTGACTGTGGGTGAAAAATGTAGTTGCATTTGCTCAGGCCCTTCCATCTCAGTCCATTTTTAAAAGGAGATCTCTTTAATCACTTCTCTCTTACTCAAATTGCATTGATATGGTACCATTGACCTTTTTATAATGAACATGCCTATATCTATTTTGAAATCCTCTCCAAAATATGAAAGTATGCCAAAGTCCCTTTTGTATGTTATGAACCACTGTGTCTAGCTGCAATACCTTTTTTGGGAAAAATGAGCTCAGATTTCCTTTGTCAACTATGATAAGCCTATTTGAAAGACACCCTTTTATGAGTAGAGAGATCAGTACCTTTTAAAACATAATCATCATTAGTTCTTTCACCTGTGCAATGACTCACCTCATCAGCCACTCTTCAAATTTGGTTTTTTTGGAGCTGCAGAATGTCCTTTGACAGAAACCTTGTTAAGAGATAAGCTTGACCCCTCTGATTGCAGTGGTACCCCTGCTTTCCTTTTTTGTCTCTGTATTTATCTATTTCAATTATCTCCTATTATGTTTATACTTTGTCTACCAGTCAGTGATAAATCTTTAGAAATAATCATTGCTCTGGCCCACTGCTTATAAATGAAGGAGGCCTTTCACTTGGCAATATATCTGATGTTTTGTCAACCTTCTGTCTCAGTCATATGAAGGCTGCCTGATGAACATATTGGCAAGGTTTTTTCTTACACATGATGGTAGGCAAACAACTTTGAAAACATTACTGCTTTCACCTCTTCTTCCAATCATCCCTTTACTTCAGGAAACCCTAGTCACCGTCTCACTGTTCAAAAACAAATCTATCTTACAGTCATTTGCAAATCTTAAAACCAACCTTTGGCCATTTCCCTATGCTTATAGATGAAGGAGGCGCTTTAACCCTTTGCTTATAGATGAAGGAGGTTCTTAGCCATGACATATCATCAGCCTTTTGAAAGTGTTGTTTTTCCTTCTACTGTCCTTTCAGGTCTTGAAAGTGGTCGCATGATCTTGATGAAAAACCCTTCGCTCTGTAGACACATCTCAGGCTCAAGATCACATTTAGAAGCAGCTGTCTTCTCATGTGGAGCCAAGAATTGTCTTCTGAGATGCTGATATGTTTTTATCCTTGAAAGATTCATCAAACACTATAAAACACCTAAAATCAGCTTGAGATTATGGTCTTTGTATTGCTGAGACTTAAGGGTGTATAAGTGGCGCGAATTAGGGCTGTGACCAACTTTATTAGCAGAGTGGGAAGTCTGTTATGACTGGTCTATAGAAGATGGAGGTTTTTTGGCTCTTGGATAGTTTGCCAAGGGTGAAATGTCTTAAAGCGCCACTTCCTAACTTAGGGGAGGTTTTTGAATAGATTTGGATCGTTTCTTTAGAGCTGATGGGCAGACTAGTATGGCTGAGGCAAGGTAGGATTTGATAATGAGGTTTCATCTCGTCATGGGTGGACTGAAAAGTAGGAGGGCGAAAAATTTTTATGGGTGTTTTCCCAGCTGGAAAATATGACAAATTTTTGGAAGTTGCTAGAAAACTTGGCTGTGAGAACTAGTCATCACTAACAAGTCAAAAATATTGATGACTAACAGTTGCTCCATTTGGGGAGGGCAACTCCTTTTCAAGAGGTGTCCAGAATTTCAGATCTCTGGCTTATGAAGATCAGTGCCTTACGCATTGGCGCAACATTTCTTTCTTCCTTGATGCTATTTCTGAAAAGTGAAAACATTATTAGCATCAATGCTATTTCTACCTACCCCACTATCTTTCCTAACATTTTTTCCTTCTTTTTTGGCACATTTGAACTAGCAGCCTTTTGACAACATATTTTTCTTTTTTTGTAAAATGAACCTATCTATTTCTACACTTATATCTGCCAGGAGTTCAGATTAAACTGACGAACTCCTTCATTACTCTAACTACGCTAGATCAACTGTCAAGATTAAGCTGTTTGACAGGATTTTATTCTCTAATCTAAAAAACGGAATTTAAAATGATCAAATCAGGTTTAAACAGTCTGATTTGTCATGTATTTGCGGCATGAAAGGAAAAACTACACACAAATATTATTTTGCAAAAAGGAAATCTAGAAAAACAAGGCTAAGGTATACAATGTGTTTTCCATCCCTCATTTCTCCCTTTGGTTCTATTTTAGGCATGTGGAACCAGTATCTTTCCTAATCTACTCTCTTTGATAAGTCAATCTTACACAATTTTGACCATATTTTTCACTCACTAACTTATCAGCAAATAAATTTAAACATGTTCAGCTATGATTAGGCTAGATAGTTGAACAAGACATTTGAGTACTAGTAGCGGCATTTAGACTTGCGCGCTTTCCGAAGGACTATTTTTTGGAACATGGGACATTTTTTCCATTTTTCAACGGCCCTCTTTTCTATCTTTTATTGTTTTTGACTTTTCTGTTTATATATTTTTCAAACAGTGGTATATACAATGAATGAAAGTGTTTCAAACTCAAAAATCTTGGAAATGGCGAAATTTAAGCATCTTATCCTCCTAAGGATCTCCTATCACTCTAGGCCCACTCAACTCCTGAAAAGAGAAATTTGGAAAGTTTTCTCTTTCTAACATGACATAAGGATTCATGCAAGAATCCTTGAAAAAACCAGTATCTTCCCGTTGTACCTCTTTGTATCTCTGATTCCCACTCCTTTCTTTGTTGTACATCTTCCTCAAGTAATGCATATACTCTTGGTCATTTTTGAAATAAATAATGACATCATCAAGGTATGCAAAAATGCAGAAATTCAGGACTGGAAACATGGATTTCATGAGCATATTTTTGATATCAGGTGGTTTTGCAATTCTGAGTCTGAAACTAGAACTACCTCTAGCATACTGAAAAAAGTCTTTAAGTTGTCTACCTTGCAAGGGAATCTTTTGACTATAACCTGAAACATAATCTTGCAAAAACATATGATTAAAAGCACTTTTCATTGGTATATAATGATCTTGGGTAGAAAGGACAAAATTTCTGTTATAGGGATGTGCATTAGTTTTTCTAAAATCGAAACAGACCCTATGACCAGTTATTTTATCTCTGATTATTACTGATTGGTTCAGATTGTTATATTTTCTCTTGTCGAAGTTATTTTTTGAAGGAATGTTAGTGGCACAGTGTTTTCCCCTGTTTTCCCTGTATGAAATGGTATTCTGCATGAGATTGCTAATTCTAGCATTTCTAAGTTTTTGGTGAAAAGAAAGAATATGAGCCAATTCAAGTAACTCAGGTATGTTTGGACTGCAGCTATCATCTCTGCTCATAAGAAGTTTATCAGGCATTTTTTCTAGATTTTGAGCTGTTATGGCTACGGTCAAAGTTTCATTTGTAGTGGAAGATTTATGTGATGGTAAGTCTTTGAGGTATGGTAGAAACATTAAACTTCCCTGCTCCTGAGTTCCAAACAGGTTTGTGATATGTAAGTCTTCTAATTCCTTTATCCTAAAAAAGTTTCCGAAGGTCACTGTTGATGTTTGACTGAGGTTTGATCAATTCGCTTGATAGTACATGAGGGTTTGTGCTTCTTGCTCAATTCCTATTTCAGAAGGAACATACTTACTTTCCTCAAGACATAGTTGTTTATGATCATGGTAGTTTTGAGTATCTAGTTCATCATAGAGAACTAGGGGAAGCTAATGTAGTGAGTCTAAGTTTGCCTCAGTTTCTTGAGATTGTTCTTCAATGTCCTCATCAGTATAGAGAATAAAAGAGTTTAGGTCAGAATGCACGGAATACATTAGAATGTTATCTGGTCTCTCTTGGCTACTGATCATGTATTTCATGTGTGACTCTCGATAGAGTATTCTTGTTTGGTCAAACACAAGAATGGTGGCGAAAGACATATCCAGTTGAATATTCCCTTGGAGCTTGGCTCCCCAAGATCTGGATAGAAGCATTCCGTACTTGGGGGGAATGTCTGCCACTACTATGTCCATGATTAGATGTTTTTCAGGTATTTGGGCCAGACTGAAACAAAGGTCTTTGATCAAACCTAGGCACTTGAATCTACTCGAATCAAATGAATACAAGTCTTTGTATGGTCTTGTGATCTCCAGGCCTAGTCTCTCCATTACAACCTTCGGCATAAGATTATGCGAGGCGCCGGAATCTAGCATGGCATTGTGAAGGATTTGGTCGTGGATATTTAAATTGATGTAAAAGGGAAGAGTGGTTCCCTCTTGGAATTTCCCTTCTACTTTTGGACCAAACAACACTTCAAGGGTGTCGTCAGCTAGATTAAGGGTGTTGGCATCACTTCCCATATTCAAGACTTTCAACACTTGGGACTTGTAAGAGTTTTGGGTGATCAGCTCGGTAAGAGGCATGGTGATCTTTATCTTGGCGATCTCGCCCTCAAAATTAAAAGGTAGCTGTAGTTTAGATATATTTGTTTCAGCTTTTTCAACCATGACCTTCTCTATGTTCTGAGTTTGCTGGGTTTGTTTCAGGATTTTGTTTACCACAGCCACCTCAGGATTTTTTGTGGAAGTACTAGGAGTATCTGAATCAGGGTTAGTTTGGGTAACTCTATCTTTGTTTTGTTCATTTTTCCCGACTATGATTTTGTTGCGGTTGACTGCTTTCTTAAGGATGGTATTAGGGGTTTTAACAGTGTCTGAGCTACCTTTCTTGGAGTTCTCTTGATTTTTCCTGCTTCTAAGGTCATACTGCCTGTGAGCTTCTATTATGGCATTTTGGAAATCTATGGCAGGATCCTCGGGGTCTTCGTAGTTGGTTTCGTCCTGATTTGGAGAGAATAATGATTGTTCTTCTTCTATGAGATACACCTCACTCTCATTATCAGACCCTATGAGGTTCAAATGACTTTCATCAATGGGTTCTATATCCCTATCATCTTCTTCCACATAATTTTCATTAAATGGTAGCCTAATTTGTTGGTCATTTTCCCTTGGTCTGTTTTGAGGCTGCTCCCTCCTAAAATTTTGGTTCTGGTTTCTGTTTGGAGGGTTTGGCTGATTTTCCCTAATAGGGGCCTTTTCATTTATCCTTTCCCACATTTTGGCCATGGTTTTGACTAAGTCATCTATTCTAGGATCTAGGGAAGGAGATGAAGTGGAGACATCATCTCTATATGTGACCTTTCTTTCTAATCTAGTCCTAGCTCTTTTTTCTGCTAAGTTTGCTTCTGCTTTTATGGCTACTTGTTGCATTTCCTCTAGGGTAGGGGGATCTTTGTCTCTTAGATGATATGTCATGTCTGGATCAAAACCCTCGGGGAATTTCGCCAAGGCTAAACCAAGTGGGGGTTTGAAGTGAGGTGGGAGGGCATTATACACATTGTTGAACCTAGTGCAGTATGCCTGGTCACTTTCCCCATTTTCCCGTTTTAGGTTGTTATATTCTGACAAGAATTGAATAGGGTTCTTTCGGACTTCCCACCTATTTCTGAAGACTTGATATAGTTTTGGGATGTTGTGGATGCTATTTGGAGGCAAGCTTTTGAACCATGTTTTGGGTTCTCCACCCAGGCTTTGGGCGAATATTCTCATTCTGATGGTTTCGTCTTGTACTTCCATGTATTCAAAAGCATCGCTAATCCTACTTACATGCTGTTGAGTTGTGGCAGTTTCTTCTCCGGTAAAGTGTGGGATTTTGTCTTAATAGCGATCTGGTAGGGGAGCCAAAGGTAGTGGGAACACCAAAGGTGCGTACCAGGCTGCCATGATGGGAGCTAATGGATGATGTACAAGATGAGGGCTTTCAGGATGGGCTGAGGTGGTTTGGATAGGTGTGGCAGATCTAAGGTTTCAAGATCGTCAAAGTTTATCTTACTATGTGACTTGCTTCTGAAAAGAGTTCTTGCTTATTCTAAGTCAAAAGAGGAACCTGGCATGGTAGTAAGATGCTCAGGTACTGATCTTGTTTTACGGATGGACCTATTGGTAGCTAGATTGTCAGTTTCGGAAACTTGCCACATAATCTTCTCTGGGTCATCTACTATGATAGGGGGATTTGGGTCTAGGTGAGATCTGGTGTAGATTCTTCGTGAAGCCAGATTTCGAGTCCAGAGTTTAGAGAGGTTGATATTGGTGAATGTTTTGGATGGATGGCCTCTCTAAAGTTCTACTAAGGTGAAGGATGGTAAAAAATAAAAGGATGAACTAGTGGAGTCGCTAGGTGGAACTTGGCTATTTTTAAAAATATTTAGCTATGGTCCGCCGCCAGTAACTAAGGTAAAGCCAATTTGGAAATATTTTGGGGTTTTTCTGAGTTCTTATGTGCAGCCTATGGTTTGTCTAAAGTATTCTAAAATTGTTTTGACACTTTGCTAGGGTGGCGATAACAAAAAGAGCTTACTCTAAATGATCTTATGGACTGCTTGCTTGTTTAAGTATCTAAAGGACTAAAGAGTCTATAAGAGTTTGCTATACTGTCATGTACTCAGTGTCCCACCATCTCCTGCTATGTTAGTGAGTGATGGGATAGGTTGATCGGATAGTAACCTAGAGTTCGGTAAAATAGTAAGGCCTACTGGAGGCTAGTGGAGTCGCCAGGTGGATTTTTAGTTGTTTTGAGGTATATGTGTATGGTCCACCACCAATACTGACAAAAACCAATCTAAGGGAGTGTTTTGGGGTTTTTTGAGTTTTATGTAGTCCCGAGGTTTGGAAGGGTTTCCTATAACTGACTCATCATTTTGCTAGGATGATGAGACAACCAGATTCTACTCTTCTAAGTTTGACTGAGATTTTGAGAGTTCCTAAGGGATACCTAGGATTTTTTGACTCAAAGTCCCACCGTGATCACCATTATGTTAGTGAGCGGTGGGATAAGTCAATCAGATAGTATTCTTAAGGCTGCTGGAAAGTTTAGGGAAACTAAGTTTGTTTATTACTCAGAGTCCCACCGTGATCACCATTATGTTAATGAGCGGTGGGATAAGTCAATCAGATAGTATTCTTAAGGCTGCTGGAAAGTTTAGGGAAACTAATTTTGTTTATTACTCAGAGTCCCACCGTGATCGCCATTATGTTAGTGAGCGGTGGGATAAGTCAATCAGATAGTATTTTTAAGGCTGCTGGAAAGTTTAGGGAAACTAAGTTTGTTTATTACTCAGAGTCCCACCGTGATCGCCATTATGTTAGGGTCCCGTGATTTGGCTGATTGGTAAGCCAAATGACATTGTAACATCAAACCAAGCTTTGGAGCCCAAGGACCTAGCCTTCCTGGACTCAGAGAGGGCTCTCTCTATGTGTGTAAGGGATATCTATATGTTTGCTTATTCTGTTTTTGATTTTAGGCTAGTTATGAAGTAGGTTTTTTGTGGTTTTGGTTTTTAGGTTGTGAGGGATGAAACTGATCAAAGATATAAGATAGGTAAAAAGATGCCAGATCAACTGGGCTATGGGGTCGAAAAGGTCAAGAAAGCTATCATACGGTGATACAAGGCTGTTGAAGGGCCGTTTTGATTCAAGGTAGAAAGGATCTTTGGGAAAAATGGAGTAAATGGACATCAAGTTTGTGAATAACAAAGAGTTTCAATCATAACTAGTTTAATAGATAACATAAACATGGTAGGGAAAACCATTAATCATGCAAAATGTAACTATAAGCTAATCAATACATAGAAATAAACATTCAAGCCATGCATAGAAGTATATGACCCTCTAACTTTGGGAAATGGCTATCAGAATTTGGGGAAAACACTTAAGAAAGACAAGCAACTTAACTTACTATGTCGGAATGCCTAAACACAGTACTTCAAGTTATTGGTCACTTTGAACAACAAGATTTGCATAGTTTTAGGCAAAGGGCTAGATCGAAACTAGGCCTCCTTGGTTCAAACAAAATGATAATCTAATCAATCAAAGAGAAATTTCATGGATGGAACTATAGCTAGCCATAGGTAAGCAGGGCGTACCGTAAGTCATACTTAGCATGCATAGAACTATGAATGAAACAAGTAACAGTATCTTAAGTATTAAAGAGCAGTCAAGAATTCTTTAATGTTTCTTAGGAAGAAGAAAATAAAGAAGCTATGAAGAAACAGGAAATTTGAGGTGCCTCCATGGGCATATCTCAAATTTTTTCTCTACTGATCTATAGCAAGCAAGAAAGATGTATTCATGAATGAAAACTAGAAGACAACAACAAAGCAAGAGACACTTACCATTCTACCAAGTCATGGAATCCAACAACAATCCTTCTTCATTCATCCAAGAGCATCCAAGAGGCAATCCAAAAGCATAAGAAAAGTATTTCTTCCAAAGATTATATAACCATATATTTCTTCTCTTCTCAAGTTCAGCCTTGTTTTACAATGAAAGCCTTTGGAATATATAGGCTTAAGTGAGGAAAACCTCATGGTTCAACTTGCTCTCCCATTGGCCTAATAAAAATATCTAAACTTGTCCTTGAGACTTTGCAAAGCCCAAGGCACAAAATATCTCATAAAATATCTAGAAAATGCTAAAAAAGGAAAAATAATTGACTTTGCATCATTTTCCATGTGCAAAAGTAGCTAAACGCACATTTGGAAAAAGAAATTTTTAAAGGTTCAAAAATTACAAAAATATTCAAAATTTACATCAGCAAAAGGTCCCCTGACTTTCCGGCAACATATGGAAGCCTTCCTGATGTCAAAACGAGGCTCATGATAGCTTGTTGGAAAGCTATGAGTGTCTAATTTCTAGAACAACTGAAATTTCCCCAATCCAATGCCTGTAAGTCCTCCAAAACTGCACCTGTGTGTAAAAAGCAAAAATTACAGTCTGCTGATAGACCAGGCAGAGTGTGCAAAAAGCGAGCATTTTTCGCCATTTTGAGGGGGAAAATGATTTCCAAATGTTCTCCGAAAATTACCGAGGTGTGCTTAAGAATTTATGGCATCCAATGATACTTTTCTCCTTTGACGAACCCCCAAAATGAAATGGCGAAATTCCACGAGTTTTGACCAAAAACCAAAAATGCCAAAAAACAAAAATATGTCAAAATGTGCCTAAAATCGGTGGAGCATGAACCTCAAGTGTCCTTAGTAACATACCGAAGCAAAAGCCAAAATATGAAGTCCTAATATGTCTTTTCCCTTTTGTGCTCAAGGCATTCAAGGCCTCATTCTTTAGTTTCTCACAACCTTTTAATCATATTTAGAAAACTGATTTAGCTTTTATAATGCTTCGTCATCCTCCTTTGCAGCTCTAAATCCCTGTTTGCCTTCTCCAACTTCCTCTCCAAATGTTCATTGGATCTTTCAAGCCATGCCTCCTTATTGTATTCAATCTCTTGCTCAAGCAATGCAGTGAGGGGAGTGGATTGGAAAAGGGTACTTTCCCCCTCTTTTTGTTTCTCAATAGCTCTTTTAAGCCCTATGGTTTTAGGCCTTTTTCGCCTAGGCTGGTCATCTTCTTCACTTTCATCAAAATATCCTATGAGCTCATCTATTCTTGCTTGGGATTTGGAGGCCTCTTTCTTGTACTTAGTCGCCCTTGTCTCATGGATAGCCATATGGACACTCATTTTCCTGTTTTTGATTTCTATAAAATGATTGAAATTCCTTGCCCTATGAAGATCACCTTGCAATGCATCAATTTCTCTCTCTCTTTGGATCAAAAGGTTTTCTAGAATGCGGACCTCATTATCACTGTCATCACTTGGAATTTGGATGGCATCTAAAGCACTTTCATGCTCATGACCTTCTCCTACTTTTCCCTTTCCTTTGCCTTGAAAGGCTATCCTTGCGCTCTTCCTCTTAGGCAAGTCAATGGTAGGCTTCTTCGACAACTTTCCTTTGCTACAGAGAGCTCTTGCCACATTTGGAGTGACAACCTTGGGCACCTTCTTTCTTGCTGTCCTGGGCTTGGCCTTTTTAGGAGAGGAAGGCATAATTCCTTTTCCTTTGTCATCTTGCTTGTCATCCCCTTGAACTTGCTTTTCTTCTTGAGGCTGCTGTGTATCTTGAGGAGGCTGTTGTGCATCATGAGGAGAATGCTATGTGTCATGAGGAGACTCCCCCGCTCCCAATGCCGCGTCGTCGCCGTGCTTCAATTTCCGCTCATTCGTTGTTCAACCCGTCGTCTGCACCACGTCTTCTCTCGTCTCCTCGCCGTTCATCACCGAGTCACTGCTCACCACACTCCTCTTTCTCTTGTTGCTGCTCACCTTCACCACTATCATGCTGCTACCCTCCATCACTTTCTTCTTGCCGTTCCTCATCTTTTTCTTCATGCCCATGTCCTTCCTCCTCTTGCTGGCCACTTCCCTCTCCTTATCCATGCTCCTTTGCTTGCTCTGTAGTGAATCTGAGCCTTCTAGGAGTAGGTCTGCTAGAGGAAGGTGGGGGGCGATGAGTAGGAGATGTGGGGGATGTATGGACTGGAGGGACAGTGGAGAAATCTGGGTGACTGATGAAAACATCCCAAGAAACCTCTTTCTTCTCAAGCTGGTGAAGGATGATGATTTTAATGAGAGAGTGATGAAATAGAGAGGCTATCTGCTAGGATGGAGGCTTCTTCTGGACAGAGGAGGCCATTTTCTCAATGCTTTTGCACAAGAAGAAAGGAAGATTCAGCTGCTTGGTTCTTGTGAAATGCATCAACAGTCGGATGTGGTATGCATAAAACCGGGAAAATCTCCCCTCACAAGTGAAATACTTCATTATAAGTTTCATAAGGGGAGCACAGCTGGCTAGAAGATAAGAGAAAAGGAAAATAACAGGGCATGCTTCTATGTGCTCAGGTTTGAGGAAGGGTTTGTAGTCATCCAAGTCTAAATAGGCTTGCTTGAACCATTTCTCGCCAATGTATGGGATTTTAGTAGCCTTGGATATGGATCTCGGGGAGAACTTGAAATCAAGGCATGCCACTTGAAAATGTTTGTCTTTGAACCTCAAGGCGGACAAATGTGTTAAAGGCAAGAAACTTTTGACTTCTTGTACCCTCTGGCAGAAATCCAAACACCCCACCTCATGAAAATTGAAAAGGATAGATGGGTGTGCATTGAATTCCTCGATAGAAATTAGCTCATACCTCTTGTGCAACCCACTTCTGCTATCTTGCCTGGGCGGCATCTTGGTCTAAATGTGCTCTTGAAACACAAAACTGCCTCAAAGTTTTTGAAATGTGTTTTTTGAATCAAAACTCTTCCTCAGCCTGTCAACTTACTGTTTGATTAAGCAACAATGTTCCCAAATGTATTGTGATATGCCCCATTTTAATATGAGACCTTTGTTCCTTCAGAATGCTGCCTTTCCCCTGGGCACGCAATTCAACAAATGGACTTGAAGAACAAAAACACAGTCAATCAGGGTACACAGTCAATAGTGATCTTTTTCTATGTTTTGTGGTAAGGGTACGCTGCCCTTCGATGTTTTGAGGATATAAGACACCCTTGTCTTTTTAGAGGAAGGCGAAACACAGTCTTTTTAGTTCAAGACCTTTTTTCTCTTCTTGGTATGCCTTTCAACCAATATATTCAACGCTACAACATAGTCAAACAAAGGATATCCACATAGTCAAAGTCACTGTTTATAAGATAGGGTAACAGAGCTTATTGTGTTTTTATGATGTGGTAACAAAGGCCTGTAGCATTCAACAATAAAAACTCCCTTTCAAACAAAAACTGCCTTCTTTATACTCCACTGTCTCTCATACCAGTTTGGCAACACCTCAGACTGCAAATGGTAATTTTACTTACTGGCTATGTTTTATGAATGGTAGGTCAAGATATTGTTTTGTCATTTCAACACCCCGAAGAGACTTTTGAAAGGTCAAAGAAGCTCATGGAATGACCACTGTTTTTTTGAAGATTGACCTACTGTTTCACACCTTTTTAAAACCCTGTGCTCTTTCCCTCAACTGCAGTTTTGAGGGTAGTTCTATGGCCTTTTCTTATCAACAAAATCATAAGCTTTTAAAGTTTCATCAGCCACAACAAATCTCGTTTTTTAAACAAAATTCAGCCTATGGTTTAAACTGTGCTTTTTAACCCGTTCACTCTGTCTTAGTAGTCTTAAAAGAGCAAATAAGCATATAAAATACCTTTGGAATCGATGAGGATGCTTCTCGAGGAGTTTGATATGCTTTAGGAGTTGTTTGGAGGTGTCTTGAGCGTTGGAAATGTGCACGACACTTTTATAGTGGAGAACGTCGCACAAAATGGGCCGTTGGGTCACTGTTGGGCCGACAGGACCGGCTCCTACAGGCGCGCCATGCACACCTACAGGCGCGCCGCACAACGCTACAAGTGCGCCACGCAAACTTTGACCCTTGAAAACTCTGGTTCTTCGTTCAAAAGCTCCTTTCTTGATCTAGTTGGCAGCAAGAAGATTTGTTTGTGCTTTGAGATGTGAAAAATGCGTGGGCAATGGTCCCTATTCCCTTTGTATTTGAAAAAGGTAAAGACTTCTTGGTGTAATAAATGGTGGTTTTGAATAACCTCCAAAGCCTTTTGTTTAAAATCAAAACATGGAGCTGTACCTATTTTGAACATAATTAAGACTCCCTTTTATTTCCTCAAACGAAAACATAGTGATGATGCTTATTTTCTATAAGCTAGTTCTTCTCCTCTTGGGAAGGAATAACCCTTTTGAGAAATTTTTCTTTTACAACTTTGACTGTCTCTCACTTGGAGGGAAAAATGTCTCCTTTTGTGGCAGTGGCATGTAAAATTTTCCTTATTTTCCACTGTGATCTATTTAAAGGAGAAAACTCTGCTATTGTTGACTTTTTAATGCCCTTTTCACAATGTAACATTTGCCCAATAATACACCAATGAGTTATGAAGCCCTTTGCCATTTTGCAGGGAAACAAATTTACCCTTTGAACTTTAAACTAATATTGTCTGCTATGGATGCTTCAAAGGTGATAAAGCCTTATTGTGAAGATGAATTGACTACCAGGTATCTATTAAGCTCATTTTCTGACTGTGGGTGAAAAATGTAGTTGCATTTGCTCAGGCCCTTCCATCTCAGTGCATTTTTAAAAGGAGATCTCTTTAATCACTTCTCTCTTACTCAAATTGCATTGATATGGTACCATTGACCTTTTTATAATGAACATGCCTATATCTATTTTGAAATCCTCTCTAGAATCTGAAAGTATGCCAAAGTCCCTTTTGTATGTTATGAACCACTGTGTCTAGCTGCAATACCTTTCTTGGGAAAAATGAGCTCAGATTTCCTTTGTCAACTATGATAAGCCTATTTGAAAGACACCCTTTTATGAGTAGAGAGATCAGTACCCTTTAAAACATAATCATCATTAGTTCTTTCGCCTGTGCAATGAATCAACTCATTAGCCACTCTTCAAATTTGGTTTTGTTGGAGCTGCAGACTGTCCTTTGACAGAAACCTTATTAAGAGATAAGCTTGACCCCTCTGATTGCAGTGGTACCCCTGCTTTCCTTTTTGGTCTCTGTATTTCTCTATTTCAATTATCTCCTATTATGTTTATACTTTGTCTATCAGTCAGTGATAAATCTTTAGAAATAATCATTGCTCTGGCCCATTGCTTATAAATGAAGGAGGCCTTTCACTTGGCAATATATCTGATGTTTTTTCAACCTTCTGTCTCAGCCATATGAAGGCTGCCTGATGAACATATTGGCAAGGTTTTTTCTTACACATGATTGTAGGCAAACAACTTTGAAAACATTACTTCTTTCACCTCTACTTCCAATCATCTCTTTACTTTAGGAAACCCTAGTCACCGTCTCACTGTTCAAAAACAAATCTGTCTTACAGTCAATTGCAAATCTTAAAACCAACCTTTGGCCATCGCCCTCTACTTATAGATGAAGGAGGTGCTTTAACCCTCTGCTTATAGATGAAGGAGGTTTTTAGCCATGACATATCATCAACCTTTTGACAGTGTTGTTTTTCCTTCTACTGTCCTTTCAGGTCTTGAAAGTGGTCGCATGAGCTTGATGAAAAACCCTTCGCTCTGTAGATGCATCTCAGGCTCAAGATCACATTTAGAAGCGGCTATCTTCTCATGTGGAGCCAAGAATTGTCTTCTGAGATGCTGATATGTTTTTATCCTTGAAATATTCATCAAACACTGTAAAACACCTAAAATCAGCTTGAGATTATGGTCTCTATATTGCTGAGACTTAAGGGTGTATAAGTGGCGCGACTTAGGGCTGTGACCAACTTTATTAGCAGAGTGGGAAGTCTGTTATGACTGGTCTATAGCAGATGGAGGTTTTTTGGCTCTTGGATAGTTTTCCAAGGGTGAAATGTCTTAAAGCGCCACTTCCTAACTTAGGGGAGGTTTTTGAACAGATTTGGATCGTTTCTTTAGAGCTGATGGGCAGACTAGTATGGCTGAGGCAAGGTAGGATTTGATAATGAGGTTTCATCTCGTCATGGGCGGACTGAAAAGTAGGAGGGCGAAAAATTTTTATGGGTGTTTTCCCAGCTGGAAAATATGACAAATTTTTGTATAAGCTGCTAGAAAACTTGGCTGTGAGAACTAGTCATCACTAACAAGTCAAAAATACTGACGACTAACACAAATAGCGATTGTACTTGGGAATTTTAGAAATAAGTGGATATGATCCTCATAATCCTGAAGACATATATAACATACTTGTATCATGATTACCTCACTTTACCAGGTTATCCCAAATGAGGATCTTGTTGTTTCCCAGTATCAAATGGGAACATTTCAACTTGAGTGACATGTTCCACTTCCAAATCTACCTATATGTAATATTCCAAAATTTTGTGGAATATTAATTTTTGACATTTGCACTTAAGAGGTGAATAAAATGGGTAGGAGACCCATTCATTTTATCTATAGGGAATAAAAATCCTCTTAGCATGAAGGGGGATCACTTTTGGAGCTTGATTTCACACCTTCATGTGTGAAAAGAGATTTTTGCAGTATGACTAGGTCAGGTTTGACCAAGTCAAACAACACAATAGCATGAGGTGGAGAGCACATTGTGGGACAACGCAAAGAAATAGGAGGGAAGATTCCTTGAGAAGGAAAACCCTAATGAGTGGGGCCCATGGTGAGGGAGCTCACAATTTTATAAGAGGAGGGCAAGGCAACCATTGTTTCTCATGTTAAGGATTATAGATTTCCATGTCTGTTTAGACTTGGAGCATCTTATTGTTGTTTAGCAAGAGTTGTTGAGGGAATTCCTGTTTAGGATTTCGTCTCCTTCTTGAGATACCTCTTGAGGGATTGTAATTCATTATTCCCCATATCCAGGCTTGAGGCCAAAGAATTTCATTTAGCTACAACACAGTCTCCATTGAAGGCTAGGTTGTGTTGCTGGGTGTTTCCGGGGAGAGTTCCACAACACCACTCCAGAGATTGATTTTCATAGGAGGGGATATCCATTTCATTGGGAGATCATTGAGGAGTGTTCTTGGATAAATTTTCAGATCTTGGCATCATGACAACATGTTCCAGCTCACCTACAACGCAGTATCTTCTCCATACTACGTTATTCTCATGGTGTATTTGCAGTGAGGGACTGCAAGATTGATTGGATGGGAAATATTTGGTGAAGGGATCAGCCTTTCACTTTAGAGATCCATTGGAGGAGGCTATTTCAGATTGCAAATCATATTCAACCATCTCCTTCTATTTTGTGTATGTGTTGCTACTGCTACCCAACAACTCTGGCATTATTGTATTTTCCCATTTTGTACATGTATTGTAGCCAATCCTTCTAAGGATTGTTGTACTTGTGTTTTCAGGGGTTGAGAGCTTTCTCCCCCTTATTTCTTGAGCTATCATTGATATATCATTATATTTCTGTTATATATGTTGCAGTATCTTCATATAACTGCGCAGTCTTAGCTTGGGTGTACGGGTGTAGCAGTATTTTGAGGCAGGGTTTGCTTATCATTGAGTAACATTTCCCTCATGATCTTGTATTCATTTGCTACTGCTATTATCTAATGAGATGACCATGGATTTCATTCACATTTATATGAGATATATGTCACTGCTGCTCTAATGGTGTGTTTGAATAACATTGATGCTCCAAGTCTTGTGCATGTATTGCTGCAACCCTTTCATTGGGCAATTTCTAAAGGGAACTAGGTGTGGGAAGCTTGTCTCACCATTTCATTGATCCCAACTCTTGGATTTTGGTCTTAGACACATTGATCTAAGGAATCGAGGTCTTGGTATCAAATCTTGCTGCCTCCATTTTTGGAAAATGCGTTTTCCAGCCATGGATTGCTAGCCATTCCTAAATGGGAACATTACACTATACCAATCTGAACCAGAGGGCAACAAAAATGAAGGAGATATGTGGAAATAAATATCTTCAACTGATATGGTTTGGGAGGACCTCCCATTCCAAATTAGAGAGTCCTCCCTATAACTGAAGGTGATCCTCGCTTCATATATATTTGGAATATATGTATCCCACAACTATGCCATTTTTCCATCTAAACCCAATTCCAAAGAGCTTATCCATATTGGATGAAGTCCCAATTGATCATAGTTGTTGGGTGTAGGAATTACACTTAAGCAACTCCTCAACACTCAATTTTTCAACCCGGGGGATCCGTAAACTTAGAGACGAAGCACATGCAATGCTAGAGATGGTATGAATCTTCCTAATATAAATCCTTACTTTCTTTAAAGGAAGATTGCATAATCAAGTTAAAAAGAGAAAAAGGAAACTTGAACCATCAAAATAATCTAAGACTGGAGCAAGGAAGAATGCATTTTCAAGAGGGAATTAAAGATAAAAGGAAATCACTCTAGCTAATTATTGTTTAACTATTGAGTGTGTGTTTTTCTTTAGCAAAGACACTTAGCAGTCTCATCAGATGGGCCCTTAAACCTGCTCCTTTAGAGATTTCCTTCTTGCACTAATCTGTCCTGCACTATCGCAGTCTGCTTGCACTAGTGCAGGAACAGAGATTTATGCCGAAGGTATAAATGGTGTCTTTACTAAATTATTTTTACTTCATGCAAGGGCTTGAACTTTTCTAGGTTCAAAGCACTCAGATCCCGTGGCAAGAAACTAGTTCTTGCACCGGATCAGAGCTTCCTGCACTTAGCATTTAATTTAAAATGAGTGCTTAATTATTGCAAGTGCTATTATACTATTAAATCAAATTTCACACATAAAAAGTGAATGTTTCTGGTCCTAACAAAGGGTAGGAATAAAGAAACAATCAATATACATTTATCCTGTAATAAGCATTTAATGAAAGAAAGAAGATTGCGGAAAGTAGAATAAGAAGGCTTGCTGCATCACACCAATGTGCACTGGTGTAGGTTCATTTCTCTTGCTTGGACCAGGCGGGGAGAAACAATAAAAAAAAATTGCAGAAAAGGAGATATCACACCAGCGTGCACTGGTGCAGGGTTATTTCTCCTTCTTGGACCAGGCGGAGGAAAACCAATATGAAATCAAGTACAGGAAAGGCAATTGTGGGAAAATGAAAATTTTCTACTTCATACAACGGATCTACTTTCACTCAGACAAGAATTCATGTGCTTAAAATTAAATCACACTTCACAATGTAAACACAAATTACAGGAAAATGGGAAATGGGGTAAACGTGTTGGGTTGGCTGGGCCCTAGCCAACTAACGCCTTTTACTTTTAAATAATAACACTGCTTAGTACCTTAATCAATTCATCAACTCAAATACAGAAACACAATTTGTGAAACATGAGGCGGAGCTCCCTTTTATTAATTCACTAAGGCAAGTACATACATTAATAAATCGTCCAGCCCAGATTCGGGCGATAACAAAATACAACAACCTGTTACCGCCTCTCTGGCTATGTCTCTATTCTCTTCTCCTATCAAAAATTCCCCTCTAGTCCTATTTACATTCTACATTATATAGATATTTGGCCAAAGGAAAAAATAGATCATTCAACCGATTACATAACCAAACACAGAATTTAGCTTTTCGACCTTCAAAATTAGACAATTAGCAAAACTAGCCATAGCCAATATCCAGCTTTCATCCTTCATAGATTCGGTCTCGATTGCCTGTTGATCACGATCATTCCCTTATTAAAATTCCCGCAGGCAGCATGGTTCGAAACATCCAAGTCCCTCGCCCTGGTTTGCAAAGTTCATTAACTGCCTCTCGTTTCCCTCTCTCGGTTTCAAAATCACATTCTAAAAGGGTGAAAATTCATATTTGAAAATATATTGGGCTTAGCACCCTTCGGCCTTAGTCCCTACACCTCCTTTCTCCACATGACCCAGCCTCGAGACCCTATGCCAGATCAAAAGGCGTCTACCGTATAAGGCTATCGGGCATGCTTTGAACCATCTGATCGAACACAAATCAACGTACCACAACCCATTTCTCTTGTGGTCCCCGCCCGGCGTCCTCTGCTCCAAAACCGGCTTGTTTTCATCGCACCACTCATTCAGGGCATGCGGTATTCCTTAAATCGCAGCGATTCCATTCAACGTATGCCACGCGTCCCTGAGTATGGTCTCAATACCACCGTCTATCGCGCGTTATCCTTCGGTCGAAGACGTGCAGCGATATCCGCATGAACCGTTAGATCTGTGAGCCTCCATCCTACGGCGATAATTCATCGAAGTTGCATAAACATTAGCCCAGGCTAATGACGCCCGTGGCCCACCATCACATCACCACCCGACGCAGTTTAAACCGTTGATTTCCTTTAAAGATCGGACGGCTTTGATGGTTTCTTTACCCAGCTATTGACCTGGTCCATCTCCACGTCATCATCACGCGCGTCTATCATATTCCTCCACCACCATTCATATATTTCGTTTATACGTCACATTTTAGTGTTTCACAATATGAACCTCTGCCCAGTTTGCTCACCATGGTTTCACTGTGTTGTCACCGCCACCCTGCATTCTTTCACCGTTTCATCACATCGCTCTGTCACCCAAGTCTTCTCCATTGCATTTCCATCCCCGTACACTTGTTTTCCTGACGAGTTTGTGGGTTTTGCAGGTTTGCAGCGATGGAAAATCGCCATTAATCTCTGCCTCCATTAAAAAAGTCGAAGATGCATCTAAGGATCGACTTGCAGAGGAAGAATTTATGAAGGAAAGCCCTGGGTAGTTGCTGTGACATGACTCTCATTAAGACAGCAAGGTTCAAAATCTATCATACCCTCCGGAGCCATTCAAAACACAGATCGAGAAGATGGAGAAATTAATGGAGCATCGAAGAAATATCAATGAAAAGTCAAGGAATGCAGTGTCTGGCACTGAATAATTTAAATTCCAATTCAAAGTTGGAAGACAGGGAGTACAAAGCACAAGAAGAAATGCTTTCAAGGTTTTATTTCAGCCGGATTTTCTTCAGGAAAGGAAAGAATGTTTAGGTGGATGTATCTCTGTACTGGGTTCCTGAAGAAATTTTCTACTCAGTGCATTTATTTTTGCAAGCAGATTGTCAAGTACATTCAGCATTTCATAGCCATCAAATAGCATGGGCGTGAATGTTTCCGCCATTTTTGTTTTTATGGAACAATTAATTGTTTTCACCTACTTCTTTTATGAATTTTTCTTCTTCTTCCTCTATAAAAACCTGGGAGAAAGACATTGTAGGGGTTCCAGATTTTTATCAGAGAATTGTGCAATGAAAGGAATTTTGGTATACATCTTGTAAAAGCTCTTGTATGAGGGCTCAGAGCCCGTAGGGTTCAGTGAGGAGGAGTTCTATCTGTATTAGAGGATTCTGGTCTTTGGTATCCCACAGTATGTAACTTTCTTTCATGTGTTTAATACAACATTTCATTTATCCTTCTTCTTGTATCATGTACTGGAATGCGAGTGGCTCACTGATTTTAGGTAAGGATTTATCCTAGTTGATACCCATACTTGGATCAGTCAAGCACTTTAAATATGGCTCAGGCATGATATACTGTTTCATGTTCATTTCATCCATCTTTCTGCTATATTAGTTGTTTTGGGAGGGTGCTTTTAAAACTCCATTGTCATGTATGGATTCTTAGAATGATAAGCCCATATATGGTTCTGTTGTGTATCTAGGTATCAAACCAAAGTTAACTAATATCTTCTTATATTTATTTCACTGCATACACCTTATGATATTTGATTTTTGTGGAATATTACTTGAATCGGCCCTCTTTACAGTAAATTGTCTCTTAACTGTCTGATGCTTTTGTGTTGGAGTTTTGCATTTTTTCTATGCAACATTACTTTCCCTGTGGCAGTTTCTGTAAGTTCTGGTCCCATTCAAATCAATTTCCTTGTTTACAAGAGATAGCAGGAGAGATTTTGGATTGACACCCAAGTTTTACTATATGCTCCTTGCTATGATAAGATGTCCTAGGCACTAGTCTATGGAAACTCTAGGCTGTCTCTAGGAGCGACAATATCTGTCAACAACATCTTTCTGGTGCCGTTGCCGGGGAAAAAAGTTAAGAAAATCAGTTTCCCTGGGCCTTAACAAATCATATTCACTCTCTAATCAGGTGAGCACAGAGAGTTGAAGAGTTGCATATCTCTCACCTTGGCGACTCCACTGTTGTTTATTTGATAAATCTATTTGTAGTCCTGGCTCCTCGTAAGCCACATTTGAGGTCAGATACATCACAATCAAAGATACCTTCCGTGTCTGACCCAGAAAAGATTATTCATAGAAGAGTTTGGAAAGAGAAGAAATCAGCCCGTGCTAAAATCCCTGAGTTTTCCATAGAAGATTATCCATCTTCTTCTTCTCAAGAAGTTCCAGTAGAAAATCCCGACTCCACTGTGGGAGACACAGATTATTACTCGGATAGCCCACCCAGGGGAGGTGCTAGAATTAAAGATCATCCTCACCCTACTCCTGAGGTCGAAGAGGTTAAAGAAGTCACCGAAGTAGCTGCTGTTAATCGTGAACTGTTCCCATCCACACCTCAGGCTGCTGTGCAGTATATTCCTGTTGTTATTCATACTCCACTGCCACCTCCGCCTCTTCCTCCATTTGTACACCAGATTGCTGCACAACCCCCACCTCCTCCAATGGCTAATGTCCCAGCCTTTTTGTTGAATAAATATGCTCCCCTGGCATTACCTCAAGTGTTGAATGATATGCCACAGGACTATTTGAAGATCTTGCCCAGATTCACTGGGGAAAATGAAATTGATGCTCAGAAACATCTTGAGACCTTCTGTTCTTTTGCAGAGAACTTTAATGTAGAACATTTGGATGTAGTCTTAAGACTATTTGTGCAATCTCTGGACGGTGAAGCCAGAAAATGGTTCAAAACATTAGGAAACCGTTCCGTAACCACTTGGGACGATATGGAAAATACCTTTCTCAGGAAATGGGGAGAAAAGAAAGATCATGGACAGTGTCTTACTGAGTTCAATACACTCAAGAAGAAACATAATGAAGGGGTGTTAGAATTTATCAAAAGATTTAACAAGTTATATCTAAACCTTCCTGCTAATATGAAGCTTCATCAGAATGCTGCCAAAGTTGTTTTTATAGCAAACTTTGACTCAGATTTTGGTTTCTCTCTCAGGGAAAGAAAGCCTGCCACCCTAGATGATGCTCAGTCAGATGCTCTAGAGTTCGAAGCAAATTTTGCTTCCACTGGAAAATTAAAAGGGAAAGTTGAACTAGATACCAGAAGAAGGGGTAAAGAAGAAGTATCTACTTCTAATCAGGATAAGGATCCAGATAGAATTGAAGAAATGAGCAAAATGATTAAGAATCTTTCTAATAAATTGGTCAAGCTTGAATTGGAAACCAAGAATTCAACCTCCAAGAACTTCCAGAATGCTCCAAACAGGGGTTACAATCCTCAGTATAGAAAGCCACCCCTGCAAATACTGCCAAGGGAAGCAAAAGAGCAACGAGATCAAGTACCACACCCATTATACCTGGAAGGCCCAGTAGATGACTCCACTGAAGATGCTGCCTATGAACTGCAAGATGCAAATCTTGCATTCTCAAACAATGATGAAGTATAATGCCCATTGCAAGAAGAAGAAGAGATCAGAGACACAGAAGATGCAGAAATTGATCATTATTGCAAACATTTTAATGATTTCATGCAAGCACATTTCAATAGAAAATATGATCTCAGATCTTCCAGGAAGAGAACTCGTACTCAGGAACAAGAAGAAGAGCCTCCCCAGAAGGAAGCATCTGCTCAAAAGGAGTTAACGATGCAGAAAGCCACAGACAAAGGTAAGAGCCCTCTGAACAAACCTTTGCAATCCAATGACCAAATTCCTTCTTCTTCAAAAGTAGTCACTCCTCCTAGTACTAAGTCTGTATCAAAAGAAGTTAAACCTTCAGCTGAAAATAAAGAGCCAAAAGAAGTTGTAATAGAAAAGTCCCCTCCTACTTTCAATTTGCAAAAAGAACTTGAGAAAATCAAAATCCCAGTTCCCCTGACTGAACTATTGAAACAAACTGCATATCAATCTCAAGTTACTTCTTTCATACCCCCTCCTGAAGCACCAGTCATTCTAGATAGTCTCAACCTCCAAGAAGAAAGACCCATGGTAGTCTTTGGCCCACATGTCAAGGAGATAGACCCCTCTACTCCTCCATTCTATGTGTCTCTAGTGATTCACGACCTGTTGTTACACAATTGTATGTTAGATTCTGGAGCTTCCCATAATCTTATACCTCTGTCAGTCATGGAACAACTAGGACTACAAATCACACGCCCATACAAAGACCTCTATTCATTTGACTCCAAAAGATTTAAATGCTTAGGGATGATTAAATATTTAGTGGTCAATCTGGCCCAAATTCCAGCAAAAAGTGTAGTAATGGACATTGTGGTGGCTGACATTCCAGCCCGCTTTGGCATGTTGTTGTCAAGGTCCTGGGACCTTGAACACCTAACTTGCTGTGTGGAATATGAAAGTCACACGGGAGTCCATGACTTGGAATGTGGTAAACCAGAGTCACACCATTGTATTATAGTCATCTTTGTATAATGGCAAATAAAGAAAGCCTACACGCTATCTTCATTGTGTTGTTTCTCTGTGTGTGCATTCTTCTTCCTCATACACCATGTGTGTGCTTCAACATGGTGTTTAACATGGTATCAGAGCGGGCGATTTCTGGCCCTGCTCCACTTTGAGTGAGCCATTTGTGTTTATGGCCTATGCATATCTGCAAAAATTTTTGGTTTTTTGCAGCACTCAAGTGTTTGTAGCAGTGTTTTTAAGAAGGAGCAGCATTCAGTGATTTTGCAGCATTCAGAAGTTTTATATTGGAGAAGAGCAGCATTTAAAATCCCAGCATTCAGCATTTGTTTTGAAGAAGAGCAACAAGCAGCACTGCACATCTGAAGGTTTATTTTTTCTGCAATCTTTGCATTTTAAATTCCGCATTTAAAAAGCTGCTGGAATTTGTTTAAATTGGGATTTCTGAAGAAGTCTATGAGTTTTTAGTGGAAAAGATTTCTGAGCATTTTTAAATTCTGCATTTTTGAGCTGCTGAGAGGGTTTTTGAAGATAAATTCTGAGTTTTTTACTCCTGGAAATATTCTTCTGCTGCTGCGCTATTAGAAAAATCTCTGAATTTTATTGGCAAGTTCTACAAATTGCTTTTGTGTTTCAATGCTGGAAATTTTCACTGCTCTGCAATTTCTGGAAGCTTTACTCCTCTCTGCTGTATTAAAAATAAAATAAATAAATCCCTGCACCTCCTTACCACTCCACTCTCAGCGCTTTCGACACTCTCCACCTCAATGCACAGTCCCTACCCCACAGAACTCAACCTTGCGCCTCTTCCCATTCTGCTAACCCTCCTCAAACGCTGTCCTTGGCCGCTCGGCCTTACACCTCAACCTGGCCTTTCGGCCTTCCCCTCAACCTACACAAACTCCTTTACACCCTACGCTCCTGCTCGCTCTTCCAAAATCGTTTTTAATATATTTTAACTCCGGCCCCTTGCTATACCTCGTCCGCCCCTTCGCTCTAACCCATACGGCGCTCTCCCATTCTGCAACAGTGCTCCCTATCCTTCCACACGCGCTCCCCAAAACCCCTATCGGCTCTCCCCTGCTATACTCCCTCACATTGAACTCTCCCCTTCCCACTCCTTACAGCGCTCACCTCAACACTTTCTCCATGCCCACGGCTTAACTGCGATCTATTTTAACGCAGCCCTTCATTCAACCTACGCCGGCATACATCCCTCCCTACAACACTCCGCCCCCATCCTTGCAATCTTACCTATCCCCTCTCCTACGCCCTCACTCACACAGCTCCCCACGCACTACTGCATCGAACACACAACGCTCCCCAACGCTGCGTCTACCCTCCACTCACTGTCAACGCCTGCACAATTCTCCACGCCGCCCTGCTTTCACATGTGAGCTGCCTTCCGCCCTACTCACTGCAAACGCAATCAAACTTACCATACACGCGGACCCCCCTCACAAATCTGCGTCGCCCCCTTCTCAGCAGCGAATCCGCCTCCCTTTTCTCGCACCTCGCCCTCTGCTATCCCAACGCTCCACTTACCAACTCCGCTGCTCCACCCTGTATACAATACGCCCCTCCCATATCATTAATTCCGCCATATTACATTATTTCCCTCCATTAATAAAATCCGCCCCCCCATTTTTAATACCGCCCACCCTTTTTAAAGATCGATTCGACCCCTCCTCAATTTTAAAAATCGATTCCCCCTCCTTTTATATATTTTATTCGACCCCCTTTTCATATAATACCTCACTTCATTAAAATTTCCCTCCTCAATTTTTAATCAACCCCCATTTTAAATTACTTCCTTTTTAATAATTCCCATTCCTTTTTTTAATTAACTTCCCTTTCCCTTTTTAATTAATTCTCATTAACCCATTTTTTTAATTAATTTTTAATTAAATAATAATTAAAAAAAAAAAAAAAACAGCAGAGAGAGAGAAGAAAGAGTGAATTTGAACAGCAGAAATGAAGAGAAAATGACATGTGAAGCAAATGGACAGATAGAAGAGAAAAGAGAAGTCTTGCATTCAATGATTTGTGGCATTGATTTGAAGGGTGATTTTTTAAAGAAATTGACATTTGAAGATAGTTTGCCATCATCGAAAACAACTCTTTGAAGAAAAATTTCAGCTGCTTTAAAGGCCTCTTGCATAGCATTTTCAGTTGCACATATTTTGCAGAGATATTAACATTGTATTTTGAGTGGAATTTGCCTCTTCATTCATAGTTGGAATCAGTGAATTTGAGTTGTTGATGTAAGTCATTGTTGATTGCCCTCCATCATTTGAGGAGCACACTTTGTACTTTGAGAATTTCTTGAGTCATTTGTATTTCTTGTTGCATCACATTGTAAACGGGTGCATTTTCAGTTGAAGCCGACACCCTTTCATTTTTTGAGCCTAAGTTGTTGAAAATGGCCAAAATCAATGAGGCATTAGAGTTGTTGAATGACCTCATTCATTCCAATGTTGATGACATGATAAAAATGAGCAAGGATGCTCTTTGTAAAATTCACAGTTGTTTGCAAGATGCACATGAAAAGATTGAGTTTTTGCAGTTGGAATCTCAGCTCCAACAAGACGAACTTCAGCAAAAGAGTCACCATTTTGAACCTGTTTCTGTTCAGAAAATTGTGAAAGACTCCCATCAGCAGCAAGTCAGTAAAGTTGAAGTTGATTCCCATTCAGTTCCTTGTACTAGAGTAGATGTTCATGCAGATGCAACAGCTCAGCGTGCACTTCTCAAGCCCATCATTAGACCTTGGGAAGAGCTTGTCCACAACAAGCACCGAACTGGTCTTGGATATGACAAGGATGTGTCCTTTCATATTCCGGACTACACCAAGCCCATCATATTTCAGAGTGCCGGATTCATGTATGATGGCCTGCCCGCACTGCTCTGTAGATCTCGTTCCACTTCCACAACAGATTGAGAAATGCCAACACCGGTGAGATCGAGTTGGCCATATGAAAGATCACCGTTTTGATCTTCATCCAAGGCACCGGTGGGTCGGCACACTCATTCTTCGCATGCATGCTCGCATACGTTCTCCCGCAAGAACCAAGATTCATCTTGGATGGATCGCTTCTTGGCAATGGGCATCAGCAGCCAAGAAGATGTTTACGACACATGTTAGAACTTGCTCACGGATATTGAACAAACTTGCAGTTGAGTTTTCGCCATCATCTCACCTTGTCCCCGACAGGGGGAAAATGGTGGTCATGTACAAGCTTCGACGACAGATCAAGCGAGCCTGAGCCACAATCTCTCATTCCATGTTCAGAGTTGTAGCCAGCAGTTCAAGCGAGCCTGAGCCACAATTCGTCATTCTAGATTCAGAGATGTAGCCAGAGATACGGATGCCCATGAGCATACCTTCGGTTGGTGGATAACCTAAAACCATCATCTTTGGTTGGTGGACAACCTAAAACCACCACAAGCGAGGAACACTTCCTCTAGCAGAAGCCTTCAGCTTAGCAGCCTTCAGCTTAGCAGCCTTCATTGGTTGAGTTCCAGGAAATGCTACAAGCATTCCAGAGTTGTTGGTAACCCTAAAACCATCACAGGTCGTAGACCTCCCTTCTTTTAGGTCGAAGGTCTCCCTTTTTATATGAGGGACAATTCCTCTAGCAGAAGCCTTCAGCTTCTTGCCAGTTTTGAAGAGTTCCGGGAACTGCAACAAGTTTTGCGTTCCAGCGTTTGTGGTCATCCTAAAACCACCTCTTTTTTCCAACATTTCAGAGAGTTGATTCAGCCAAGTGCTGCCATGCATACTTTGCAGATTTGTATTACAACTCTTTTCTTGGACTCACACATACCCCTTCGGATTAAGGGGGGATGTTGGAACACCTAATCCTACATGGGTAGGTGTGGAATGCAAAAAGTCACAATGGAGTCCAAGTGACCTTGGAATGTGAAACCAAGAGTCACACCATTGTATTATAAATGTACATCTTTGTATAATGGAAAATAAGAAAGCCTACACGCTTATCTTTCATTGTGTTGTTTCTCTTGTGTGTGCATTCTTCTTCCTCATACACCATGTGTGTGCTTCAACAGGGTGTTTAACAGGGACAAAAATCGGTGGGTCACTCAAATTAGACTTAACATATGCCACTATTCCAATTTTTGGTGGCCAGGAGAGGAGGTTATACAGAGAAACCAGATTTGTCAAGATGGTGACTAAGGCTGACAGCTCTGAGAACTCCCCAATATACAATAAGGAAGGAGATTTCTCATGCTTGATGCTGGAAGAAGATCAAGACTATGCTCATGAGCCATCATTATGTCAAGTCAAAACTGAGCAGCCTTCAAGGAACCATAAAGCAGGAATCTGGACTTTACATTTTGATGGAGCAAATTCAAGAGAAGGTAATGGGGCTGGAGTATTATTAATCTCTCCTACAGGAAAATGGATCCCACTGTCTTCTAAATTGGAATACGAAGCTACTAATAATGTAGCTGAATATGAAGCACTGCTATTGGGATTACAAACATCCAGGAGCATGAGCATACAATGTTTAAAGGTCCTGGGAGACTCGGAGTTGGTGGTCAGACAAATCAGAAATCAATGTCAAACCAAACATCCTCGATTGAGGGCTTACAGGAATGAAGTATGGGACATGGTGGAGAACTTCTTCTTGGCATTCAATATCTAGTTCATGCCCCGGGAGAAGAATAGAATGGAAGATTCTCTTGCTGTAGCTGCCAGTACATTTCGTCCTCCTCAGAATCCTCTCCTGAGGTATGAAATCGAGGTACGTTATAGGCCATCAATCCCAGATAATATTAAGCACTGGCAGGTGTTTGAAGATGAGGAACAGATGAAGATATTCCTGGAAACAGTGGGAGAATTCTCTAATATGGAGATTGATGACTCTGAAGAAGAGGAGATTGAGAATGGTTCAAAAAATAAATGGGAGGAGAAGATGGCAGGAAGTAAAGTGCTACAGCTGAAAGGAAATGTCACCCCTAGAGGGTTGGTGCCGCTAGAAAGATTATTTGACAAGAATGATGTCCCATTGCAGCCTAGTAAAGTGGTAGAGGAAGATCAAGTGGAAGATCTGAATCTGGGTAACGAGGCTGATCCTAAAGTTGTGAAATTATCTAAGAAGGTCCCAGAAGAATACAAGCAGAAATACCTGAAATTATTTCAGTCATACAAGGATGTATTTGCATGGTCCTATCAGGACCTTAAAAATTTTGATATTAGTATAATGCAGCATAAAATTCCTCTGAGGGAAAACGCAAAACCTTATAAGAAGAAGCTTAGACAGATAAATCCTCTGCTGCTTCCCTCTATTGAGAAAGAAATTAAGAAGCTGCTGAAGGCCAAAATAATTGTGCCCTTGAGGTATTCTGAATGGGTGGCGAATCTGGTCCCTGTCCGTAAGAAGAATGGAGAAATAAGGCTGTGTGTGGATTTCAGAAATTTAAACAGAGCATCTTTAAAAGATAATTATCCACTGCCCAAGATGGATCACATTCTGCAAAAAGTGGTTGGAGCTTCTAGGATGTCGATGATGGATGGTTTCTCTGGTTATAATCAGGTAGCTGTACTTCCAGAAGATCAGAAGAAGACTGCTTTCATCACACCATGGGGTACATTTATGTATGCCAGGATGCCTTTTGGATTGATTAATGCAGGGGCCATTTTTCAGAGGGCTATGGACATTGCTTTTGTTGGGGAGAAAGATAAATTTCTGGTGGTATACCTAGATGACATTACAATATTTTCAAAAAATGATGTTGAACACATTGAGCATTTACGAAGAACTTTTGAAAAATGCAGAAGGTATGGTCTTTCTCTTAATCTGCAAAAGTCTTTATTTGCATTAGAGGAAGGAAAACTTTTGGGACATATTGTAACTAAAGATGGGGTAAGGATAGATCCAAAAAGAGTAGAGGTTATAAATAGCATCTCTCTCCCCAGAAATAAGAAGGAAGTGCAGGTATTTTTAGGCCAAATCAGTTTCCTGAGAAGATTTATTCCTAACTATGCTGAGATAGTTAAGCATATAAAAGATATGCTAAAGAAGAATAATGAGGTGAAATGGTCACAGGAATCACGGGAGGCCTTTGCTAGAATTAAAGCTACATTTGCTGAAGCCCATGTACTAGCTGGGCTAGATTATAATAAACCATTTATGATCTTTTCTTTTGCATCACCTCATACAGTAGCTGGAGTGTTATTGCAGAAAAATGAAGAAGGATATGAGCAGCCTATTGCCTTCTTCAGTCAGGTTCTCCATGATGCAGAACTGAAATATAATATATTGGAGAAGCAGGCCTATGCCCTGGTAAAATCTCTCAAAGCTTTTCGCATATCTATTTTGCAGTCTCACATCACTGAATTTGTCCCTACAACAACTGTTAATGACATTCTTATTCAGGGAGACAGTGAAGGAAAAAGGGGAAGGTGGATTGCTAAAATACAGGAGTATGATCTTGATATCCGCCCTACCAAGTTGATCAAAGGACAGGGGCTTGCAAAAATTCTATCTGAATCGAACTATCAAGCTCTGGGCATAAATTTGTCTATGATTTCAAATGAAGAGTCTAAGAGAGAAAAAGAGCAGCAAGGTCTGGAGATGGCTACTCAGAAAACACATATAAAATACCTCACCAGTCCATGGTACAAAGAAATAGTTGAATATATTTTGACGCTCAGCTGTCCTCCCAGTTGTGATAAAGAAAAATACAGGGCTTTAAGATTGAAATCACAAAAGTATACAGTTGCTAATGGCCAGCTATATTGGAGGGACCCTTCAGGCATTTTACTCCTGTGCCTTATAGAGGATGAAGTGGAAAGTATAATGATAGAATTTCATGAAAGAATCTGTGGAGGACACTACAACTGGAGGGCCACAACTCATATAATCTTAAAGGCTGGTTTCTTCTGGCCTAAATTATTTGGAGATACCTTTACTTGGGTCAGAGCATGTGATAAGTGTCAGAAATTTGCTGAAAGGCAAAAATTAGCAGCTCTGCCCCTGATTCCAGTTCATGTAGATGAACCATTTCAACAATGGGGAATAGATTTTATAGGTGAAATTCACCCACCCTCAAGTGGACAGCATAAATGGATATTAACTGCCACCGATTATTTTACAAAGTGGGTGGAAGCCATACCTACAAGGAATGCTACTGACGATGTCATCATAAAGTTCATGGAAGAAAACATCATATCCAGGTTTGGCTGCCCCGCTAGAATAGTGACTGATAACGCACAAGCCTTCAAATCCGCAAAATTTGTAAATTTCTGCCAGCAGTATAATATTACATTGAATCACTCCATAGCTTATTATCCACAGGGGAATGGCTTGGCGGAATCTTCCAAAAAAACTTTAGTGAGGGCATTGAAGAAAACTATAAGTGAGAATCAGAAAAAATGGGATTCCCAATTGAAATTTGCTCTATGGGCTAATAGAATCACTAGCAAGAGAGCAACTGGGAAATATCCGTATGAATTGGTATAAGGATGAGCAGCAGTGTTTCCTGTGTAGCTGGCTTTGCCAGTGGCCCGTTTCATGCAAGAAAGTCAGGAGGAACCTGATGATATGGTCAGGAGAATTAATCAACTGATAGAGTTAGAGGAAACACGAGGGCGAGTAAATCAGAGATTAACAGAATATCAGGAGAAAATGAAACACATATTCGATCAACATGCAAAAGACAAGAAATTGCAGAGTGGAGACCTAGTGCTCAGGTGGGATGTCCAGAGAGCTGAAAAAGGTAAACATTGCAAATTCGATCCACTGTGGTTCGGCCCATTTAAAATCATGGAACAGGGAGGTAATAATACATTCATATTGGAGAATTTACAGGGTGATTTGCTTGACGCCCCTGTAAATGGTCAATTTCTCAAGCCCTACTTTCATTTCTGACCCAGGCTGAAAACACCTGATGTACCATACTGTATATTAGTTTTTGTTACAGTTTTTGTTTAAACAGGGTGGGCGTGCAAATGAATTACGAAAATAAATGTAGAGGGGCTGAAGAACAGAGTTTACATAGACCATGATCAGGAAGTCTGCGCAGTTCTCGACACGTCTAGGGATGAACGTGCCGTCCTCAGGTGGAGCCAATATTGATCACGATCATTCCCTTATTAAAATTTCCGCAGGCAGCATGGTTCGAAACATCCAAGTCCCTCACCCTGGTTTGAAAAGTTCATTAACTGCCTCTCGTTGCCCTCTCTCGGTTTCAAAATCGCGTTCTAAAAGGGTGAAAATTCATATTTGAAAATACATTGGGCTTAGCACCCTTTGGCCTTAGTCCCTGCACCTCCTTTCTCCACATGACCCAGCCCCGAGACCCTGTGCCAGATCAAAAGGCATCTACCGTATAAGGCTATCGGGCATGCTTTGAACCGTCTGATCGAACACAAATCAACGTACCACAGCCCATTGCTCTTGTGGTCCTCGCTCGGCGTCCTCTGCTCCAAAACTGGCCTGTTTTCATCGCACCACTCATTCAGGGCAGGCGGCATTCCTTAAATCGCAGTGATTCCATTCAGCGCACGCCACGCGTCCCTGAGTACGGTCTCAATACCACCGTCTATCGTGCGTTATCCTTCGGTCGAAGACGTGCAACGATATCCACATGAACCGTTAGATTTGTGAGCCTCCATCCTACGCTGATAATTAATTGAAGTTGCATAAACATTAGCCCAGGCTAATGACGCCCGTGGCCCACCATCACATCACCACCTGACGCAGTTTAAACCGTTGATTTCCTTTAAAGATCGGACGGCTCTGATGGTTTCTTTACCCAACTGTTGACTTGGTCCATCTCCACGTCATCATCATGCGCGTCTATCATATTCCTCCACCACCATTCATATATTTCGTTTATACGTCATATTTTAGCATTTCATGATATGAACCTCTGCCCAGTCTGCTCACCATGGTTTCACTGTGTTGTCACCGCCACCCTGCATTCTTTCACCGTTTCATCGCATCGCTCTGTCACCCAAGTCATCTCCATTGCATTGTCGTCCCCGTACACTTGTTTTCCTGACAAGTTTGTGGGTTTTGCAGGTTTGCAGCGATGGAAAATCACCATTAATCTCTGCCTCCATTACAAAAGTCGAAGATGCATCTAAGGATCAACTTGCAGAGGAAGAATTTATGAAGGAAATCCCTAGGTAGTTTCCGTGACATGACTCTCATTAAGACAGCAAGGTTCAAAATCTATCAGACCCTCCGGATCCATTCAAAACACAGATCGAGCAGATGGAGAAATTAATGGAGCATCGAAGAAATATCAATGAAAAATCAAGGAATGCAGTGTCCGGAACTGAAGAATTTAAATTCCAATTCAAAGTTGGAAGACAGGGAGTACAAAGCACAAGAAGCAATGCTTTCAAGGTTTTATTTCTGCCAGATTTTCTTCAGGAAATGACAGAATGTTCAAGTGGATGTATCTCTGTACTGGGTTCCTGAAGAAATTTTCTACTCAATGCATTTATTTATGCAAGCGGATTGTCAAGTACATTCAGCATTTCATAGCCATCAAATAGCATGGGCGCGAATGTTTCCGCCATTTTTGTTTTAATGGAACAATTAATTGTTTTCACCTACTTCTTTTATGAATTTTTCTTCTTCTTCCTCTATAAAAACCTGGGAAAAAGACATTGTAGGGGTTCCAGATTTTTATCAGAGAATTGTGCAGTGAAAGGCATTTTGGTATACATCTTGTAAAATTTCTTGTATGAGGGCTTAGAGCCCATAGGGTTTCAGTGAGGAGGAGTTCTATCTGTATTAGAGGATTCTGGTCTTTGGTATCCCACAATATGTAACTTTATTTCATGTGTTTAATACAACATTTCATTTATCCTTCTTCTTGTATCATGTACTGGAATGCGAGTGGCTCACTGATTTTAGGTAAGTATTTATCCTAGTTGATACCCATACTTGGATCAGTCAAGCGCTTTAAATATGGCTCAGGCATGATATACTGTTTCATGTTCATTTCATCCATGTTTATGCTATATTAGTTGTTTTGGGAGGGTGCTTTTAAAACGCCATTATCATGTATGGATTCTTAGAATGATAAGCCCATATATGGTTCTGTTGTGTATCTGGGTATCAGAACAAAGTTAACTAATATCTTCTTATATTTATTTCACTGCATACACCTTCTGATATTTGATTTCTGTGGCTTATTACTTGAATCGGCCCTCTTTACAGTAAATTGTCTCTTAACTGTCTGATGCTTTTGTGTTGGAGTTTTGCATTTTGTCTCTGCAACATTACTTCCCCTGTGGCAGTTTCTGTAAGTTCTGGTCCCATTCAAATCAATTTCCTTGTTTACAAGAGATAGCAGGAGAGATTTTGGATTGACACCCAAGTTTTACTATATGCTCCTTGCTATGATAAGATGTCCTAGGCACTGGTCTATGGCAACTCTAGGCTGTCTCTAGGAGCGATAATATCTGTCAACAACATTGCCTTTGGGTCGATCTTGCTGTCATGGCTGAAGCTTCTCAAAACGAGGCGTTGATCAAGGAGGTTCGGATCTGTTGCAAGGATTTGTTGTGCTGGCAACGGTGCAAGATCCGATCCTGCACTAGGATCAACGGTCACGGTAAGTACTCTAACTACCAAATAAACATTGGAGATATCGATAAGGTACAAAGAGTGATTAAAAGTAATAAATCATGTAATAAATGATTAATTAATGCTAATTTGAATTAAAAGTATGAAAAATAAAGTTTATACAAAATATGTCACCGTGCTTGGACTAGTGCAAGATGAGGGTGCATAAAAGAGGTAAAACAAAGGTAAATGATTATGATTTAGGAAGGGGAAAATGGAAAAAAGAGAGCAATTTAGGGGGCTAACATCCTCCCATCCCTAAGCTATTGTGTGTCCTCACACAACTCTTTACCTTTGCAAAAAACCTTAAAAACTTTGAACATTCCAGCTCAATCCTGCTCTGACATACTGACATCAGCCTGCAATGTTTCAGACTTCTTCTTTCTTATGTTCTATAGTTTCTTTGTCACCTTTCTAAGTCGCTTGAAAAATTGCACAGCTCGATAATTCCAAACTCTAACTTCTCCTTTCTTTTTCTAGATCTCTGCAGTTAATTCTTCTTTACTTTGTTCTTTATCCTCCTGTGCTTTAACTATGACCTGTTCTAAGTTCTGCACTTGAAGCTCTAGTTCAACTATCCGAGCAGCAGGAGTTACCAAATATTCTTCTTCTTTTGTCTCGACATGGTCTGTGTCTTCTTCAGGGACCTCAGTATACCTCATAGTTACATCAAGAAAGTCTTCTTCTTCTATCTCAACAGGAGAAATATCTTCTTTAGGGACCTTAGTATCCCTCGGGGTTTCAACAAACACTTATTCCTCTTCTTCTTCTTCTTCTTCTGGTTCTTCGTCCTCTTGCACTGGTGCAAAAGGGGATTCAACGTCCTGTGGGGACTGTGGTTCTTTGCTTGCACTAGATTCTTCATTCTTTTTCCGGGCCCTTTTAATGAAATTGACCAACAAAGTGTCATCTTTGACCTCTACAAATTTTGCTACGTCTGCAAGGACTGACAGGTTGTTTTCTTCGGGGGTCTGTTCCTGTACTGGTGTTATAGAAGGAGTCTCTTCAACAGGTGCACTAGCCAAGCCTGTCGCTGCTACTATAAACTCTTCCGTAACCTCAAATTTTTGAGGCCTAATTTTTACTTGGCCATTTTTGAAACTTCTGGCAAATTGTAGGGCCACTTCACTGTTGTGCCCGTCAAACTTTTGCAAGAATTGAAGAAAGCCAAAGTCTTGCAATAGTGCAATACTATTGTGATACTCAGCAGTCTGTTCTACCCCATTGAGAGATGAAGGTTCGCTTTGAACAAGCGGCATCGCTGCTTAACGGTTATGAACAGTTAAGAATTTACATGCAACACCAGGAAAATTGGTTCTTATAGATAGGGATCCAACTGTCCACCATCCCTTCCATCTTATCACCCATTCATTCCACTAAAATAGCCGTGGATGCGCAACATCTTTGAGATCGTGTCAGACTGGAACTTATGGCAGCGTTTTAACGGCTAGGTGAGGTAATCATTACGAGTGAAGGACATCTAGGATTATGGTAGAAAGGGGAAATTATATCCAAGCAATGGTTAAACACTTCCACACTCCTTCATAATCAAAAGAACTTTAGCATTCATTAAAAAATGATCATGATTCTTAACTTAAAAACACCTTTTACTTTAAATAATTTTCTCCTAGTTAATATGATAGCACAAGTACTCATCGACTAAGTGAAAGGAATTCTTATAAAATTTCATGATGACCACTTTCCTATGACATATGCTATGAAAAGAACAAATTGTACTATGTTTCTGATAGGGTGCATACTTGCATTGGTCTGCTTGCACCGTTTAAACTATGCTATTCTGCTGGTACCATTTTGCTTGCATTATTATATAGGACGATATTCTTGCACTAGTGCAAGCATAATATCTGAAAAAAGAACTGGGAATTTAAGTAAAATATAGGCTGGACTTCCAACATGGCTTCCTCAATTTATACTGGAAATTTGCTTCGCCCTTTCTTGATGCTTCAGAGCATATCCTTTTGCTCTTTGTGCGCGAGATCCTGCAATGAATTCATGAGGGAACAATGAAGTGGGAAAAGGGAAATTTCAGAATGGGAAGGAATTATATTACAGGGATTGTAGGAATAGTACCACAAGAGGGGATAAACATAAGTGGGATGGGGAAAAAAATTCAAGGGTAAAGTGGGGTTTTTACGAAACGGATAGGGTAAATTCAGAAGAATATGAGAAGGTTAATCATTCTGGGATTGAAGAAGAAAATTGAGGGAATATTACAAAAGTGGAATATGAAGAAAGGCAGAAACTTTTCTAGAATGTCTGCCTGCATTGGTGCAAGAAAAATAACTGCAGTGAGAATTAAGCGTTACTTGAATAAAAATATCCATGCTAATTACCCCAATTGTATAAAGGCTGGTTCTGCTGAACCTGCTTTTACTTGGTGGTCTCTAGCATATCTAAAGATCAAGCAACATTATATTTTTATTAGAAATTTTTGATCTTCCTTCCAGCAAGCTGGTTTTCAGGTTGATCCTTCTACAATCATGTCAGCGAACTGATTTTCATAATTAAAGGAAAATATTTTTTCTTTACTTTTTTATTAATTTTAATTTATTTTTTATTTTAAAATTTTTTAAGAAGAAGAAGAATTCATGTTTTCAAAAGGTTGGTATTACCATTCACCACTACCATCTTGAATTGCTGTTGGACTTGCTGTGTAAAATCTTTCCTGGCAAGTGGCTAAAAATACTTCTTTAATCTGTGTCCATTTACCAAGAATACTGAATTTTGTCCATCATAAGTTTTAACATCTACTAATCCATTCTTGAATACTTGGATCACTTCATAAGGTCCCATACAACGTGTATGGAACTTCCCTTTAAAATTTTTAAATCTAGAATCATAAAGGAGCACCCAATCACCTAGTTGGAATTGCTTTTTCTGAATAGACTTGTCATGCCACCTTTTGCATTGCTGCTGAATTAGTATGTTCTGCTGAACAACATCCCTACGAAATTCATCTAACTCATTTAATTGGAGAAGACACTGTTGTTGTGCCTTAGAGAGATCTAGTCCTAACTGAACTGCAGTTCTGAAAGTTTTGATCTGGAATTCAATTGGTAACAAAACCTGTTTGCCATATACCAGCTCATATGGTGTATGTCCCATGCTATTTCTCCAAGTGGTTCTATATGCCCACAAAGCTTCTGGTAATATTTTAGCCTAGTCTTTCTGATGCATATTTACTGTCTTTGTAAGAATGGACTCGATCACTTTGTTTGTGGATTCCACCTGGACATTTTCTTGCGGGTGATATGGCGTGGATTTACTGTGCTGGATCTTGTATTGATCCATCACACTCTGTACCAGATTAGAAATAAACTGCGGACCATTGTCAGAAACAATTTCTCTAGGCACACCAAATCTAGTAAAGATTTCAATAAAAAGAAAATCAACAATAAATTTTTCTGTAGCAAAGGAAACAACTTTAGCTTCTACCCATTTTGTAACAAAATCTATACAAACCAAAATATGCTTTTTACTTAATGATGTTGGATTTATTGGTCCTATAAAATCAATAGCCCATTTTTCAAATGGCTCAATCATAACTTGGGGGAATAAAGGCATTTCATTGGTTTGATTAGGCTATCCCACTCGTTGACAGCTATCACATCGCCTGACATACTGTTTGGCATCCTTAAAAAAGGAAGGCCAAAAGTAACCAGCAAGCAATACTTTATATGCAGTCCGTTTATCAGCAAAGTGGCCTCCACAAGGTTCATCATGAGCAGATTTCAATATGTCAAACACTTCCTCCTCTCTTACACATCTACAGATAACTAGGTCTGGATCGGTGTAAAAGAGATCTCCTTGAATCCAGGAGTATGCAACACTTTTCTGAATAATATTCTGCTTTTCACGAGTGGACAAGTGGGGTGGTGTTTTCCCAGTAGCCAAGTAATTAGCAATGTCAGTAAACCACAGAGAATCTGTTGACATAGCAAAAAGATGTTCATCTGGAAAATCATCATTAACAAGAGTTGCTTCACCAGGATTATCTAATCTAGAAAGAAAATCTGCTACAACATTATATTTTCCTGGTCTATCAACAATAGTAACATTAAATTCCTGCAACAATAGCAACCACCTAGTCACTCTACTGCTAGTCAATGGTTTTTTCATCAAATATTTAATCACTGAATGATCAGTATGTACAAATACTTCATATCCTGTAATATAGTGCCTGAAATGATTAATTTCAAAAATTACAGCTAAAAACTCTTTTTCTATAACTGTATAATTTAATTCAGCGGAAGACAAATTCTTACTAATATAATAAATAGCATAGGATTTCTTATTTTCCTCTTGTCCTAAAGCTGCACCAATAGCCAAATCTGAAGCATCAAAGGAAATGTGAAAAGGCAGGGACCAATTAGGACCTCTCAAAACTGGTGCCTGTACCAACTTTTCCTTCAATGTTTCAAAAGACTGTTGGAAAGCTGTGGACCAAGAAAATTCACTATCCTTAGCTAGAAGTCGGAAAAGAGGGGTAGCTATCTTAGAAAAATTCTCAATGAATCTTCTATAGTAACTAGCATGTCCTAAAAAAACCTCTTACTTCCCTTTGATTTTTGGGTGTAGGAAGATGCAGAATGATTTCAATCTTTGCCGGATCAACCTGGATGCCTTTACCAGAAATAAAATGGCCAAGTACCACTCCCGATTTGTACATTAATCTAAATTTCTTGTCACTCAAGGCGAGATGGGCTTCCTGACAACGGAGAAGTACTTTCTCTAGATTTTTGAGAGCTTCCTGAAAAGAATCACCAAACACAGAAAAGTCATCCATATAAATTTCTACAAATTCTAGATCAGCAAAAATGGCCAGGACTACCCTTTGAAAGGTAGCCAAGGCATTACATAAACCAAAGGGAAGCAATTTATAAGAAAATGTACCCCATGTACATGTACAAGTAGTTTAATCTCGATCTTCAGGTGCAATCTGTATTTGGTTATAGCCACTGAAGCTATCCAAAAAGGAAAAATATTTCTTTCCTGCAAGGGTATCAAGCACCTGGTCAATGAAAGGGAGAGGGAAGTAATATTTGAGAGTGGCTTTGTTTAATTCTCGATAATCAATACAAATACGCCATCTTCCATCTTTCTTAGGTACTGGCACTAATGGAGAGACCCACTGACTGTCGGAAATAGGATAGATAAAACCGACATCCAAGAGTTTCTATACCTCTTCCTTCACAATATATCTTAGAGTTGGATTCATTCGCCTTTGGGGTTGTCAGACAGGCCGAGTTCTTTCCTAAATATAGATATGATGTGTACAAGTTTCAGGAGGAATACCCTTCATATCTTCATAGCCCCAAGCAAAGGCACTAATATGGTTTTGCAACAAATTCACAAGCTGCTCCTGTTGAGATGAGTCCAAATTTGAACTAATATGCAAGGATTTACCAGGGCTAATCCTAACAAGAGTAGTGTCAGGCTTAGGAGTACTCAAGGGAGTAGTCAAATGTAGCGGTACACAAGAATGAGAATCATGATTATCTTGAAAATCTAGGCTGAAAATCTGGCTCAATGGCTCAAAATTAGGCATAGTGTCTAGATTATTCAGGAAATCTTGTATATCATCTTCTTGTGAAGACCCAGTATAATGATGGATAGGGGAAATGGGCTGAGTCTCCTCATCACTGCTTTGATCCAACCATAAATTATCTCAAAGGTCCTGAATGGATCTGGCAGGGGGGTATAAGGTAAGTTTCTTCCTAGAATCTCCATGCGAAATATACATATCAACAGAACGACATCCAATATATGCATCAACTGTAGCAAGCCATGGTCATCCCAAGATCAAGGGATGTCCTCCTACTGGGTTCTTTGGCTGAAGCACAATGAAATCAACAGGATATTCCCAAGAATATAATGAGATTATCACATCATCCAATACTCCTTCTGGCTTAATTTTAGATCTATCTGCTAATTCAAGCACAATGGGAGTAGGGCGAAGATGAGATAACTGAAGTTGATCCATAGTTTTCTTAGTCATGACATTAATGGCTGCCCCCAGGTTTATAAGAACATTAGAGACAAGGAAATTACCAATCTGAACTGAGACAACAGGGTTTTCAGGATCAATATATTTTTCCATAGACACACATCCTGTCATCAACTCTGTTGACCTACCAACAAATTGAATGGTTTGGGGTTCCACTCTCTTCCTCCCGAGTTTCTTGAGACAAATTTCCTTAATAATCTTGGTACAAATGGGGATCTCTTTAATGGCTTGAAACAAAGGTATATTAATGAAAATATTCTGAAGCTCAGATGCCAAACTAGTCTCAGAAATAGGCTCACTTCTTTCCATTACTAGCCTCTCTGGGAAGGGAGGCTGGTTGGAAGAAGATGGAAAGGATTCAGAGGGTAAGGGATGCTTAGTGAAAGATTTCAGAGAATGGTTAAGAGTTTCCTCTTCTCCTTTCTCTTCAACAATCACTATAGGTTGCTTCTGATTTTATGATGTTACAGTCCTTCCCGATCTTAATTGAATATCATGAACCTCAATTGGAATAGATTGGTCCTCGAATGGTAAAGGTGGGTTTGTTAAATAGATCATTTGCACTGATTTATTATTGTTATGATTGGGTATAGGTTGAGAAGGCAACTGAGGAGGTCGAAAGGGTGGAGGTAAAGGAAACAGTGGAGTAGGCTGACTCGGAACTTGAGGCATTGAATAAGGTGTATGCGTAGATGGATATGACTGCATAGGTGGCTGGTAGGAATATGGAGAATGAGTTGGCCCTCTCTAACCTTGTTGCCATGGTTGAGAAGGTTGCCCATGCTACTATTGATTCCCATACTGCCACTGCTGATTAGTGTTAGGTTAAGAATATGCATGTGAATTATAACCAAAATAGTGTGGAGAAAATTCAGGAGCCTTACTTGTACCTACCTGAGGCCAATTCCTTCTTGCTCGCATAGCATACAAGTATTCAGCTTCAGGCTATCCCCCTGTAAATACAGCTTTAAGTCCTGGTATAGAGGAACATTTTTTTGTGACATGGTCTTCTGCACAAATAGCACACTTATTAGTTTCTTTCAAATTAAGAGGACACTCTTTAGGAGGATGCTTGTCTCTACCTTTAGGATAGAAAATACATAATGACTCTTGTTCCTTCATGAGTTTTTGCTGAAATTTTAAAGAGTCTAACTGTTTGGTAATAGTATTCATTATATCAATTTTCATGTTTTCCATTTTATTTTCTAGTCCAGTAATCATAGCATCAGTAGATTCAGTTTTTCTATTTCTATTTCGAGTTCCTCTATCGGATCTATACTGATTTCTTGAAAATTTCCTACATAATTCACAATTTTTTTCAAAATTTTGTTGAGAAATATCACCTTGTCCTAACAGATTTAAATTATTTCTAGCATTATCAGTAAGTCCTCTTAAGAACAAGGTTCTAATAGTTCTGGGATCAAACTTAAGTTTCGACCTTTGTAAAATATACATAAATCTTTCTAGGTAATCTTCAATAGTTTCATCATCATCCTGTATGATTGTAAAAATCTCATCCTGCATGTCCCGAGTTTTGCAATATTCTTGATATTTAGACAAAAACACTCTCTTCATCTGATCCCAAGAGCTTATAGTGTTTCCTCCTAACCCCATAAACCAGCGTAGAGCTGAGTCCTTGAGAGTAACAGGAAATAATCTTAACTTCTGAGCGTTAGTTGAATAATCATAACTTCTACATAGAATATCAAACTCGAATAGAAAAGAGTCAAGATCTTCATGAATTTTACCATGGAAATGAGGGAGAGCTGATGGTGGAATATTCTTCATTTGCACCACAGTATCAGGATCCACAATTGGAAACACAAAAATGGATTGTTCTCCACTTACCTGGTTTTCACCAGTCCCTTCCAAATGATCTTCATGGTCCACCATTGTTTTCCTTTTACTTGTACCGCTCTCAACAGGCCGATCCACACCTGAGTTGTTGTCACCAGAATCTAGGTGGATTGTTCCTGCTTGATGGGTTTGAATTGGATTGGGCTTCCTGCTTACAGAAGGAGACCCAATATGAGAATTGTTTTCAGAATTATTTTGGCCTTGAGCGGGCTTCGAACCCTTACCTTTTCTAGGCATTCATTTCAAAAAAAGAGAAAGAAAAATAAAAAACAAATTTTGGTAAAAAATGCTGTCAGAAATCAATTAACACCAGCAAAATTCCTTCAAAGAAGATTTTCCAAAACATACTGCAAAAATAAAAGAAAAATTACCTCTATTGTATAATCAGAAAATTCTTACCAAATCAAATCGCCTCCCTGGCAACGACGCCAAAATGTTGGGTGCAGGAATTACACTTAATCAACTCCTCAACACTTAATTTGTCAACCTAGGGGATCTGTAAACTTAGAGATGAAGCACAGGTAATGCTAGAGATGGTATGAATCTTCCTAATATAAATCCCTACTTTCTTTAAATGAAAGATTGCAGAATAAAATTAAAAAGAGAAAAAGGAAACTTGAACCATCAAAATAATCTAAGACTGGAACAAGGAAGAATGCATTTGCAAGAGGGAATTATAGATAAAAGGCAATAAATCTCGCTAATTATTGTTTAACTACTGAGTGTGTGTTTTTTTGTAGCAGAGACACTTAGCAGTCTCATCAGACGGGCCCTTAAACCTGCTCCTTTAGAGATTTCCTTCTTGTACTAATTTTTCCTGCACTATCGCAGTCTGCTTGCACTAGTGCAGGAACAGAGATTTATGCAGAAGGTATAAATGGTGTCTTTACTAAAGGCTTTTTACTTTATGCAAGGGCTTGAACTTTTCCAGGTTCAAAGCACTCAAATCCCGTGGCAAGAAACTAGTTCTTGCACCGAATTAGAGCTTCCTGCACTTAGCATTTAATTTAAAATGAGTGCTTAATTATTGCAAGTGCTATTATACTGTTAAATCAAATTGCACACATAAAAAGTGAATGTTTATGGTCTTAACAAAGTGCAGGAATAAAGAAACAATCAATATACATTTATCCTGTCATAAGCATTTAATGAAAGAAAGAATATTGTGGGAAGTAGACTAAGAAGGATTGCTGCATCACACCAACGTGCACTGGTGCAGGTTCATTTCTCCAGCTTGGACTAGGCGGGGAAAACTAATCAAATAGAATTGCAGAAAAGGAGATATCACACCAACGTGCACTGGTGCAAGGTTATTTCTCTTACTTGGACCAGGCGGAGGAAAACCAATCTGAAATCAAGTGCAGGAAAAGGAAATTTATCCACTTCAAACAACGGATCCGCTTACACTCAGACAGGAATGCACGTGCTTAAAATTAAATCACACTTGACAATGTAAACACAAATTACAGGAAAATGGGAAATGGGATAAACGTGTTGGGTTGGCTGGGCCCTAGCCAACCAGCGCGTTTACCTTTTAAATAAGAACGCTGCTCAGTACCTTAATCAATTCATCAGCTCAAATACAGAAACGCAATTTGTGAAACATGAGGTGGAGCTCCCTTTTATTAATTCACTATGGCAAGTACATACATTAATACATCGTCCAACCCAGATTCGGGCGATAACAAAATACATCAACCTGTTACCGCCGCTTTGGCTGTGTCTCTGTTCTCTTCTCCTATCAAAACTTCCCCTCTAGTCCTATTTACATTCTACATTATATAGATCTTTGGCCAAAGGCCAAAATAGATCATTCAATCGATTACATAACCAAACGCAGAATTTAGTTTTTCAGCCTTCAAAATTAGATAGTTAGCAAAACTAATTGTAACAAATCTCCAGCTTTCGTCCTTCACAGATTCGGTCTCAACTGCCTTTGGGTCGATCTTGCTGTCGTGGCTGAAGCTACTAAAAACGAGGCGGTGATAAAGGAGGTTCAGATTTGCTGCAAGGATTTGCTGTGCTGGAAACGGTGCAGGATCCGATCTTGCACTAGGATCAATGGTCACGATAAGTACTCTAACTACCAAATAAACATTGGAGATATCGATAAGTTACAAAGAGTGATTAAAAGTAAGAAATCATGTAAAAAATGATTAATTAATGCTAAGTTGAATTAAAAGTATGAAAAATAAAGTTTATACGAAATATGTCACCATGCTTGGACTAGTGCAAGATGAGGGTGCATAAAAGAGGTAAAACAAAGGCAAATGGTTATGATTTAGGAAGGGGAAAATGGAAAAAAGAGAGCAAATTAGGGGGCTAACAATAATCTATGTGCAACTAATGTAATTTATAGATCCCCAACTCGTGGATATGGAGAATTATCTCCCTGGGTAAAATATGATTACCCCTGGAATCCTAGATGGGGTCTAGACCCACCTCCACCTTAGTGCTCGACTTGATATCCCAATGCAGGTTGCCATGGAGATAATGTTTAATATTCATGAATTTGTTCCAAATATGAGAACAATGTTTTGTAGAGCATGCACCATTATGTATCCATACTTGTAAAGGCTGTCCTTTTAAGTATTTATTTGATATAATATCCCACCAAAGTCCAGATACAAAAAATAGCCCTCCAAAAACTTTTAATGTTTAGAGCCCATCTGAAGTGCTCCTGGTGTTTTATACACCACCCCCCTTCATTTTTTTTCCTAGTGAGGGTCTCCAAATTAACAAAGTGTAGCTTGTTTGGTCCATGAGCCCCAAACCATAGAAACTGTTGAATAATGGAATTTATACAATTTATGACTTTTTTAGGAAGTAGGAAAAGGTGCATCCAATATACATAGATTCTTTATAAAACCGATTGTGTAAGAGTCAAGCTACCACCCAATGACAACCACCCGTGTGACCATGTTCTTAATCTGTCCTTGAACTTCTGAATGAGCCATTACTAGTCCTTAATTTTGTATTGGTTTGGTTTCAATGTGAAACCAAGGTATCTAAAGCCATTTTCCATATCCAATACATTAATTGAGAAAATGGAATCAATCTCCACAATTTGTGTTCTATCCTTTGAAGCAAAGATGAGCATAGAATTTTTTTTGTTCATGTATAAACTCGAGGTGTCCCCAAAATTGTTAATAATCATAAGAAGATGTGAACATTGTGCCATATAAACCCAACCAAATATAAGAAAATTATCTACAAAAATGAGACGGGAAAATAAATATTTATTGGATACCATACCATAAAAAATCCCATTGTGTCTATCCTCTGATAGTCTCCTACTCAATCCATCAATAACCAAGAGAAATAATAAAGGGGAAAGAGAACAACCTAGATGTAAACCATGTGATTCCTAGAAAAAAGGGGATGTCATACCATTAATCAAAACACCATAGTTTACCGAGTTCACACAAAACAGTATCCATTCCACCATCCCAAATGAGAGCCCGATCTTATGATGGATTAATTTTAGAAATGTCCAATCGACACAGTGATATTATTTATGTAGATTGAGCTTTAATATAAGTGCCTCCTATTTCCATGCCTTTATAGAGTGGATACATTCGTGAGTAATGTCCACGATAACTTAAATCTTCCGATTCTTGAGGAAATCAAATTTCTCTTATGTGATATTCTCCTTTAAGCAAGTGGAAATAATTTTGGAAATAATATTATAAGTGATGTTGCAAAGTGATATGGGCCAGAAATCCATAAAATATGTGGCATTAGATGTATTTGGAATAAGAGTGATAAAATTTGAGTTTAAAAAACCTGAAATTCTACACGAATTCCTAGCTTCCTCCGCCATCGTCAAGAAATCACGACCCATAATATCCATATAGTGTGTAAAACACTCAATAGTCCATCCGTCCGACCTGGGAAATTTGTACTTGATAAAATATTTTAGAGCCTGCACAATTTATGCCATCATAATTTGAACCCCTACCACTTGATCATCCACATCATCAAACATCCGTGGATAGGATGAATACATTCCATTTGATTGTCGAAATCTCCTCCTTGTCTAGCTTGAAAATGAGAGCCAAAGTATTTTTTTTCTTCTAGGTGTAAGTCCTGCAATTTAGAATATTTTTTTCCTTGCTCATTCACAATTTCCCATATGGTGTTCATTTTCCTCCTGCAAGAAGAAAACTGATGTAAAAATTTAGTGTTGTTGTCCCTAGCTGCAATCCAAGTCTCCCTACTCTTCAACCACCCGTCTCTTCATGAAAACAAAGGATTTGTCTCTTTCCAAACATATTGCTCATAAAATTGTATATATTCATATATTGTTTAGAAAATTGTATATATAAATATATAAAATTTAATTATATCATCCTTACATTAAATAGCCTTTATAAATCCATATACAATTAAATAATAACCACCTTGCAAATTCATAATAAGATAAGGCATTTAAAACTCGAGAGACAATTTAAAGACAACACCTACACATTTTTGCTAATGAGTCCATCTTATAATTGGTTATTGTAATAAAATAAACATGAATCTAATATGAGTCTAGAGGGATCAAATTTCTTCAGGTGCAAACTAATTTTAGAGTGCAAAAACAATGTGTAATTTTTGTTAGATTTAAGACTTTTGTGATCCATAATTTAGATAAATGTCTTTCGGATTAATCACATCATTTTCTTTGTTTAAAATGTATTTTTGAATGCTATAGAGGTTACATAACATGTGCTTTGAGCCATTTTATCAACCCACATGAAAATATTTTTTTTTTGTTATTAACCTAGATCAGATATTTTATGCTATACAACATACAATATTTTCTTTTAACACACACAGGCACACACACACACACATATATATATATACATAAAATTGATATCTCTTGTTAAAACATGTTTGAAAAGTATAAGGTTTAAACATCTTACTCACCTATTTTTTTACTTCTAATTACTTTACATGAAATTATATTAGGTCATATAGACAAATAATTAAACATGGGTAACATTTTTTTCTTCTTTTTTATTATAAGCCGACATTGCTTTTCTATTTATAAAATATTTTATTCTATTTTTAATTTAAGAGGGACACATGTTTTCTATTTATAAAATATTTTATTTTATTTTTAATTTAAGAGGGGCATGTGTCTCAATTCCAAGCTGAGGACGAAAATACTTACACATCACCATCACACTAGGTTGTAGAATGAGCCTCTTAGGTTAATAAGGCTTTTTATTGCTCAAGGCCAATTTAAATACAAACGATTTTGCAAATTTTTGCGTCCATCATATGATATATAATTGGTTATTGTGTTGGTGCTTTACCCACATATAAATTATTCATTTAGAAGTTTTGTTTATATATATATATATATATATATATATATATATATATATATCTAATTTTCAATGAAATTAAATGTAAATTCATTTATATATAAGTATTTTAGATGAAATTTTAATGAAGATTGAAAGAAGGGTCTCGCATTGGTTCTTTTTTCTTCCTTTATTCAATATATTTGGTTCTTCTTTCTTCCTTTATTTAATATATTGTCCTGAAGATGCATCTGGTTGGGATTCGAAATATCGACCATTATTTTATAACATTATGGATAATCTAGAGATCTCTTCAATAAGAAATAACCATAAAAACTTAAAAACAATTAAAATTTTAATAAAAAATTAATATTTTAAATATTTTTATTTTTAATAAAAATATATTATTATTATTTTTTTAAAATTTTGAATAAAAAATTTATCTTTAAAAAATTATACATGATAACCAATTTGCAAATTCCATATCAAAATAATGCTTTTAAAACGAGAGAGACCATTTAAACAAAATCAAGGATTACGTTTATTCAATATATAGGTTCTTTTCCCACATATGAGGTCTATTTATATTTTTTTTTTTTTGAAGCTTTAGTAAAAAGTTGTATTTTTTTTAATTAATCAAAACCACTGAATTGAGCTAACTATAGATCTAATAACTAGGGATATAGACCTAATAACTAGGACTAAACATGACTGCAAAAAGGACACGAAGACCTAATTTGGTGAAAGAATATTTTTTAGTCTCAAATAAACAGTAATAAACAATTAAACCACTGGATTGAGCTGACTATAGACCTAATAACTAGGGCTATAGACCTAATAACTAGGAGTAAACATGACTGCAAAAAGGACACGAAGACCTATCATATAGTTTCCTTGCTGCTAAGGAAAAAGATAAACATAAATCATCATAACAACTAAGAGGAAGTGGACACCTCAATTGAAGCTCTAAAACTCTAGGGAACCCACATAAATCATCATAACAACTAAGAAGAGATAGACACCTCAATTGGAACTCTAAAACTGGAGGGAACTCACACCGAGCCTAGAGGGGATGCCTGTAGTGTACCTCATTTATAACAATTTTGTATTTATTTATAAATATGTAGATGTATAATTATTGCAAATCTTATACATATACTACTCATATAAATTTTTTTAAATCGATACTAGAACCTTTTACTATCTTTAAATCTCTTTTAAAAGATATAATCTAAAATACAATCTTTCTTATATCTTCTCCAATTTCATTTAATTTCTTAATAAATAATGATACCATTAGTCATAATGTTATTTTCTTTATGTTACATTTACATAATTTCACATCTATTAACAATTTCCACTTTCCACTTACAACTTATAATTAATTTCAAACCTACATATAATTATATATTATTGAATGGTGTTTCCATTCTCCAACTACAAATATATTTAACTACCTTTTCAAGGTTTCCAATGCATAACTTATATATATATACATATATATGCAGGTGTCATGGCTTTCTTTTGATTTACATATTACTTGGTAAATGTTTGTTTCTTCGATTCCTTATATTATCGCAAATCTTGGCTCGTTTATTGAAGGTGGTTTTAATACCACATTGGAACAATATATTGTTGGAGTTACCATTTTTATTACTTTACATCATTCATGTATTATCAATCCTTCTAGAGTATTCCATAGACTTACATGTATTATCCTTCTATGCCTCCACGACTGATACGTTTGACATACCACTTAGACGGTATGGATGAATTCTGATTAAATCAATGGATATGATCGACATTAGGGTTTTCTTGGAGGTAAAAGTCTATTCCAACATCTCTTCTGGTTCATTTGTTACCCTATGACATTCCGAGAGAGGATTGCTCTGCAAAATCCACTATCACTATGTTTATTTTAGTACGAGAGGGTTTTATGGTAAATCCTTCTTATCAATGAAAGGGTTAATGAGATATGTGGGCTGTTAGTAAACAACTGCATGCAATTTTCATCAATTCCTTTCAGAGGTAACTACACATTTATGCTTGATAATTTCTTTCGTTCCATACTTATTCTTTGGTGAATATTTATTTGGGGTTTTCACTCATTTTCTAGTTTTATTGAATATATGTATAACTTATTATGTTCAGGGTTTTCTCTGCATCATTCCAATGATTTTATGGATCATTTTTTCCCATTATATTTGGTCGCCGACTGAAGGGTTTCTCCTAGGAGGAGCTAATGGGTAAAGAAGGCCGTCAATTCAAAAATTTTCCCCAGTTTTTTATGCTGACAACCTTTAGGTACAACTTTTATTCTCATCACACATTTCTTAGTTTTTGTTCCAAAATTTGGATAACATTGGTAAGGAACTGATTTAGCTTACTGTTTTTCTGTTTTCAAGGGTTTCGTAATCCTTGTCTCGTATTCTTATGTAATTTACTTTTCTACGAATTCCCAACCATAAATTATCATACTTCGAAATTATATACTGGAAGGTTTTTAATAATCTACCATGTTCATTATTCAGGTTAATTTCTTCATATTTCACAGTGACCCCCTTTAAAAATGGTCTTCATATATATTATAAGTACTGTTACTTCGCCTGGTTTGGTTTTTACTTTCAGCTTGGGTTTCTCCAACACTCGTTCTCTATTAATATATTTAAATCTATATTTTCGGTATCATTATTTACTACATTATTTGCGTCATAGTTTCGATTAACACTTAATGAATGCCACTAGGTAGATATAATGAAATTAATTATGTTGAAGTATACCAAAACATTTTGTTATTGTAATTCCTTTGTCCAAAGTGTAAGATTGATATTGTGTATTTTTATTTTTTATTTTTCTTAGTTTCAATAGAAAACTTCTTGGTTTAACTAATTGTATAATTTTCTGCCTTACTATGTGAGGTACTTTCATAATGTTTTTTATTCAAACTGCATTTACTTAATCTGGTTTTTTTTCTTTTGTTTTTCGCATCTTCACCAAGTCTAGTGGAATTAAATCCTCTGTTCAATATTTACAATCTCTTGACTTTTAAGCTTACAGGGTTCATAATCTTAATTATATCAACATTACATATTTTTTCTAGTGGAATTAAACCCTCTGTTCAATATTTACAATCTCTTGACTTTTAAGATTACAGGGTTCATAATCTTAATTATATCAACATTACATATTTTTTTTTATAATATTCCTTATCGTCCCCTGAAATTATTCCTTACTTCATACATTAATTTGTTAGTTCATTTGTGTAGGTCGACAGGAGCACAAAGCCAAATGACTGTTTTGAAGTAATGCTGCTATTCTCTTTCGTCCATTCAGTCTCATGTAAATAAGTTTCTGTTCTTGAATTCATATTTCTTTTACTTTGATAACAATCAAATTGTTTTTCTATCTGGCAGGTAATAATTCTATGTATGGACAGTTTGTATTTTTCCTTTGATAATTCCAGTGCACGGATATATTGAATTTCTATTGATACTTCGACCACGTACTCTACTAGGTAGTAGATTTCCACCTCCTTGGTTCCTCCTGGCCAAGTGACGACAATTGTTTATTCATTTGTTTAAGTTCTTCCTCTTAAGCGGAAGACAAGACATTATTTTATGGCTATAACCATTTTGTAACCATGTATTGTTTACAGTTCTTGAGTATATACTCTTTAACTGTTTTATTCAAAATAGTCTTCTATGAATTTTTCTTCCAAGGCCATTTTAGCCAAATTCTAAGTACTTTTATTTTATAAATACAAACATTTATAAGAACTATACAATAATTCGAACCTTAATTCTGGTATATATTCTTTAGATAAAGAAGAATCGATTTATGTTTAACAATTTACACACTTTATAAATTATGAACTCAGTCTTTTTCTCAGTCTTTTTCTTTGTTACCAGAATAGGTTGTATCCTTTTAAATTCTACAATGCTCTTTTTTGTCTACTATAATAGACTCTTTTAAGTTTTCATAGTCATATTTTTGTATAATTCATAGATAGTTATAAGTTATCTTTTACATAACACTGCACTTTACCACACACTGATTTCTTTTAAAAAGAAAATCATTTTATTTACTCTTGAATTACAAATATTAATTTAAAAAAGATAAAATAAATATACCATTTTTTTAAGAAATATTGTAACAAAGCTTCTACTCGTTAAACATAGCAAAATAATTAGCAAAATATTTAGTACCAGAATTTATTAGTAAAATTTTCCTAAATTTAACATTTCCCTTTAAAATTTATACTAATTTTTCACAACAAAATTTAAATTTATATTAATTTCTTACAACAAAATTTAAATAAAGAATCTCTTCAAACAATTTCTTTCTACTTATTTTTCTAATAATATATACCAATATCCCTTAAAACAATAAACTCATAAATTTTAAACAAACTATCTTTCTTTAAATAGAAATATGAGGAAAAAATATCTGACTTAAAATAATTATCTAGAATATTAATATTAAAATACTTAACTCCTTCTAACATTGACATTACAAAAACACCAATGTCTCCCTGATCATACAAGACATGCAATTTTTTTTCTATTCCTATTTCTTGCTTCTCTTCATCTCAGAACGAGACAAAAAAGAGTGGACATATTTTTTTTTATCCCATTACTATCTACTACTCTTTTGATGGTTAATAAATGCCTCTACCTCACCAACAAGTGGTGGGTAGTTATAGTAAATTCCTCAATTAAATTTGATGCATAGGACTTATTAATGGGTAATAAATATTCGGCAGTAATTTTCAACTTTATCTTTTTCAACCATTTATACTCAAAAATTAATATATATATATATATATATATATATATATATATATATATATAATTACATATTTGTAACCAATTATTAAAATTACTGATAACTAAATTTCTCAACTGACTTTTACTTTTACAATTTAAACATTAGAAAATAAACACATATACACAATTATTTACACAAATATGTCAAGCTATTGAATATCACATCCTCCTGCATTTGAATTTTACACTGTCCGGGTGTGTCAGTTATGACCTACCCAACAGTCACGCTGTTCCAGGGTTATTCAAAGCATCCTCTAGGTGCATTCATTCCCAATATTCCAAACCAATAATCATGCTACTCAAGGACTATTCAACCACCTTCCAAGCATAAATCAAAACAATTTACAGCTGTTATTAAAACCTAAACTCAAGGTTCACGAGCTGGTTATTCAAGATTCAATTTGTTTTTTTCTTATACTAATGAAAATGGGTATGTTTTCTTTGAAGGGGCCTTATGATTTTCAAATTACATTTTCCAGGTTGAGTTGGTTTATTGAATTTTGACTTTGGGTCATGATTCTATTCCGAAGCATGACTTAATAAAAATACATGAAATAGTTTATGATTTTTTTTGGTTGGAAGAGCGCAACTGGTCCAATTTTGGCTATAATTTTGCAAGGTTCACAATATATGTGATAACTTGGCACATTAATTTAAATGTATTTTTTTGGTTTTACTTTTAAGTATACATGATCAAAACCAACATTAAATTCCTTCGGATCTTTGTTACAAATCATCTTAACTCCTATGACGTTCTTAAGCTATTTTTAATTTTTCCTTCACCTGCTTAACTACATTTTCCATCTCCCTTAACACATTTGAACCCGATGTCAGTTTGTCTTCAAGCTGGTTCCAACTCAAAATTATTTTACATATCCTTCCATTCACCACTTCAAAAACGACTAATTTTTAGTGATGTACATTGAACCCGATGTCAATTTGTCTTCAAGCTGGTTCCAACTCAAAATTATTTTACATATCCTTCCATTCACCACTTCAAAACGACTAATTTTTAATGATGTCTGTACATTAGAAAATCTTTGATTATTTACTAAATAAAATTGTCTTCTTTAGCTGATAAATCATATTTTTGACTTTTATCTTTAGTTATAAAGCTGAGGTCAAACTCTGAAAGGCACTAGACTTTCACCCAATCCACTCAGGATCAAACTTCTGTGGAGACATATGCCTCTTGTGTCTTGGCTAGAAGAGTAGGCGACCCCATAGTGGACATCTAGGCTCTTGTTGAGACATAAGTTAATTGTTATTGTGTGCTGCTTGCAGGCTGTTGTACCTAGTCTAAGTTATCCTGGACCTTGTTCAAGAAACTCAACAATTACCGATTAAAAAAAATAAAAACTCTTTTCTCACTTTTGATAAATAACATATGACAAAAAATATATTGAGTGATTTAGTTTTTGAGTGCCCCTCTAGATCACTCCAACGGTAATGTATGTTTTTTTTTTTTTTCATTTTCATCTTAAAAGGATTGCACTAACATGGAAATTTTAAAATACGTATTGCTGCATTCTCTTTTTCTCTTAGTTTCAATAGACAGCTTATCAATTTAACTAATTGTATTATTTTCTACCTTCAATACTAAGGCACTTTCTTAATGTTTTTTATTTAAAAAACATTTAAATAATCTGATTTTTTTTCTTTTTCTTTTTCGTCTCTTCACCAAGAGTGTAATTAAACCCTCTGTTCAATATTTATAATCTCATCACTTTTAAACTTACAGGGTTCACAGTCTTAATTATATCAAGATTACATATTTTTTTTTATAATGTTCCTTATCGTCCCCTAAAATTATTCCTTACTTCATAGATTAATTTCTTAGTTATTTTGTGCAGGTGGACACGAGCACGAAGCCAAACGACTGTTCTCAGGTAATACTACTATGCTCTTTCGTCCATTCGGTCTCATGTAAATAAGTTTATGTTCTTGAATTCATACTTCTTTTCAGGTTGATAACTATCATAACTGTGTTTCTATCTTGCAAGTAGCAATTCTATGTATAGATAGTTTGTCTTTTTCCTTTGACAATTCCAGTGCATGGGCATAATGAAATTATACTGATACTCCTACCACGTGCTCTATTAGGTCACAAATTTCGACCTCAGTTTCTCTTCCTTCTGGCGCAAGTGACCATTCTTTGTTTGTTTGTTTATGCCATTCCTATTAAGAAAAAGTAAATTTTTTATTTTTTTTAATAGCTATAGCCATTTTGTAACCATGTAAGTATAAAATATTTAACTATTTTATTCTAAACAATCTTCTATGGATTTTCTTCTAAGGCCATATGAGCCAAATTCTAAATATTTCATTATTGTTGTTTTATAAATTCAAACATTTATAAGAACTGTACCATGCTTTCTGTTCTTTACTTGTATTCGGTGTTGTTTGCGTCCATATGAAGTATTGAATATATGTTTAGATAAAGAAATAATTTATGTTTAAAAATTTACATACATTATAAATTATGAATTCAGTCTTCTTTCTTACGATAAAAAGTCAATATACTATTATATTTTATCCTTTTAAATTCTATAGGGCTAGTTTATGTCTATTGTATAAATTCTTTCTAGTTTTCCATAGTTATATTTTTATGTAACTCACAAGTTCTCTTTTGTATAACACTAAATTTTATTGCACACATTGTTTTTTTTTTTAAGAAAATCAATTCTAATTGCTTTTGAATTACAAACCCTAATTTAAAAGAAGATAAAATAAATATATCATTTTTATTTAAGAAACACTATAACAAAGTTTTTATTAGTTAAATATTGCAAAATAATCAGTACCCAAATTTACAAGTAAGATTGTCCTAAATTCTTAGTTTCTTTTAAAATTTTATACTAATTTTTGACAACAAAATTTAAACAAGGAACCTCTTCAAACAATTTATTTCTATTTACTTTTGAACAATATATTCCAATATCACTTAAAACTGTAAAATAAACTCATAGATTTTAAATCAAATAGATTTCTTTAAATATAAATATGAGACAAGAATATCGATAAGTACTTGGCTCCTCCCAACCTTGACACTGCAAAACAACCAATGTCCAGTTCCTTCCCCATTTTCTCTAAGAGTGAGAAAAAAACAAGATTTTTTTTTATCCCATACCCATTTACCACTATTTTTTGGTTAATAATTTGTGCACCTCACCAACAAGTGGAAGGTAGCTATCAACTCATTAATGAACATATGTTTCACACTCCTAAAGACGACTCCCTTTCTTCTAGGGAACAATTAATTGGCCAATATCATATTTCCTCTATTAATATTAACAATCTAGATTAGATGCCTAGGACTTATTGATGGGTGATAAATATTCCACATTAATTTGCAACCTCATCTTTTTAACTGTTTGTACTCAAAAAATATTTTTCAAGATTTTATTTATATATTTATAAAAACAAATCATCATAATTAGAAATTTGTAATTAGTTTTACCAATAATAAATTACTGATAATTTAATTTCTCAATTATCTCTTATAATTTAAATATAAAAAAAAAACATACACATATGCACAATTATTTACATAAATATAACAAACTATGGGATAACGCATTGCCAATTTACAACCTCTCCAAGGAAGCCAACCCAATAAACATCCAGTACATCCAGTATCATCAGGCACCAACCCAATAAACGTCCAGTATTATCAGGCACAAACCAAACCGATGACTTCACATGGAAATGCAAGGAGTTAAATTTTTTTGTACAAGTTACCCACGAGTAACTTATCCAAATTACTATTAAATATTCCTTACTACTCATTAGATAGATTGTTCACTAGTACATAGTGTAACCTTAGTATAAGAATAGTAAGTTGCTTAACCATTAACAACCTTTATGGTTGTACATTAACATATAACTGTATGATGTAACCTTGCATTCACTTCGTTATTCATGTAGTCATCACTTACTTCACATTATGAAAATCACCACAAGAAAGGAATCAACATCATATTTGGACACAATAATCAATCACATCATTGAACACCAATATACCCTCAATGGCTTATAAGGGAGACCATCCCTTAACAATCGTTTATAAATATTACAAGGAAACATACAAATATTTAGCTTAAAGCCATTACAATAAATATGATAACATTTACTCACTAATCTTCATATCTTCATATCTTGGTGGCATGGATGTACCTACAACGGACCATCGTACATTGGATCATCCTGCAGCTCACACTCATCTGCAAGAACCATAATCATTTACCTACAATGGACCATCATACATTGGATCATCTTGCAACTCACACTCATCAGCATGAACCTTAATTATTTACCTGCCACCATGTTAAGCATAATATTCCCTTTGTACAAGTCACCCTCTTTCCTTGCTAATGATGCCTTCAACATACATTGATGTCAAGATTCATAAAGTATTAATCAACCATTTCATAAATCTATACTAGAGAAACTTCTTCCTCTACACATGTATATTCATGACATGAAAGTAAAATACCCTGACATTCTCCCTTTAACAACACATATTGCATCTGTGCTAGTTATAAGTCATCACATTAACTAATGTTTCACTCACATAAGCACACATTCCTGCAAGACAATAGCTACATCTCCCAATTTTTTCTTTAAAAGAAACTGATACATCAGTTATGATATTCGTGCATGTGAGTTACATAAATTTAGTCAAAATAAATAACCCTTAAGCTATTACTTTTGGTGCACGAAAGGAAATCTAACATAACAAATGTTGTCCCATGCATCCAAATGCATATAGATTCCAAAAGAGTCTTCCCAAAGGAATGCTTAACACAAGGGAGCATGCAAACACAAGTTTTCCTTCTGTAAGAATAATTTAAATAAGCATACAAATTCATTTCTTCTTTTTCAAAGATTATAATAACAATCCTTTCCAATGTAGTCTAACACAACATGCTATCTTTTCCCACATACAAATATGTATATTCTTTCCAACGAAAGCTAATACAAATATTGCATGCCTATGCATAATCTTTTCAAAAGGTTACCCTTTTCAAGAAAGTGGAAGGCCTTTATAAAATAATAATAAGAAAATTAACCCTTTATATAGTAAACCATGCATTTAAGTAAAAAATACCCAATATACAACACAAAAATAACTTGTTCTTTCACCCACAAGAACATGTAACTTTTGTAAACTCTTGCAAAGGAATTAACACAATGGACTTATACACAATGGACTTATCTTTTGCACACAAGAGGAAGATATTATTTCCAAAGAAAATCCTAGATATTATTTCCAAAGAAAATCCTATAACTTATGTTATTTATGTGTATAATTTTTAGAAGGTAATTCCATAAGATATTATATTTAACCACAAAGACACATTTCACCTTAAAAAGGGGAATCCCAACTTATTATACCTTCCAATGAAATATTTTCTCATATATATGTAACTCATCCCAAGAAGGCTCAGTAAAGTAATTATTATTCTTTACTATTTTCCCATAATCTTTTCCTAAAAACAAATCTACATGATATATTTTTGTTTTCACCAAAACAAATATTTTATATGCAGTCTTATTTTTCAAATAAGAGCTTTGCTTCTTATCATTTTCCACAAGTAAAAATGCATATGAAATAATTCTCAAGACTGCTAACTTACTTATTTGATCTTAGACATAATTATTTTAAATCCTTCCAGTAAAAATTAACAAAATACTTATCTTTTAATATTTGGAAATTTTTTGTACAGGCTCTCCTATGAAGACTCAGTGGCCATGTACATGAAATATACATTGGCATCATTCACCAATGATTAATGTTTGCATTATGCGATGTTAACAAAGAGTAACAAACATGCTCTTCCTCATAATACTCTTGGAAAAAAAACAATGATCACCATTTTTGCTACCGCAACTATTACTGTTGGTACCGATATTCATAGTGCATTTAACTAGGATTGTTCAATCCAGTAAACACATCCCAAGCCCCAAAATTCATGAATAATTTTCGTATCTGAATTTCAGTTTATTTCTTGATGGTGAAAAACTAATAACTGTCTCTTCCCAAATCATATATCACCCGCCCTTCCCTCTGTCGAGAGTCCGTGGAATATAGCAAGAAGATTAGTTATAAATAAGTGGTTCTTGATTTCAACTGTTTTGTCAACATGGTAATTACCAATATTAATAAGTGTCTATTTCCATTAACCTCTAACAATATTTTATGCCATTTTAGTTTCACTCATTTAAATTAGTTTTGAAACCAATTTTAATTCGTAAAAAATTGAAGTAAAATTCAATTATGTTTACAACTCATTCTTTATTCATAATGACATAAGTAAATATTATTACTTTTTATCCATGCCAAGTAATTGTGGGATGTTACATACTCCCCCCCTTAAAAGAACACCGTCCTCGGTGTGCTTCTCTCACTGAAAATTAAACTTATACTCATGATATAATCATATAAACAACCTAAAGGAGGTCCTTCCACTTCATAATGAAACATTTTCTTTTCCTTAAATGCCATTAATTGAAACAAGAATGTTTTTATCCATAGTCATAAGCATTTATAGCTCAAAAAATATTCCATTTCCATTTTTAACCACTTATCCATTATTCAAATTCATAAAAATATAGATAAATCTCTATACCAACTTATCATTACTTACCAATTACTATTGGAAATAATGATGAATTTTACACAAGATCTATGAGAATGGTTGAACGACCCATCAACACTTCATAGAAAGAGTCTGTAATGCATGATTAACAAATTCAATCACATTAGTCACATAGTTTCAATCAAATGAAATACTTGCAACTATAAAACATTCATGCAATATCAAGAGATGTTTTAATCACAGAACTTCCACAAGTACTCAGAGAGCACCAACCCTCTAATCAATGCATCACGTGCACACTGTCTTAGCTCCTGCTAAAGACATCCACACAATACTTCAAAAAGTACTCAGAGAGCACCTAGCTCTCTAATCGTACCAATGGTCAATCAATGCACCATGGGCATATCCTATCCTCTGCTAAGACATTCAAACAAATTAGTAATAAAATAAATGAACTTATATATTCAGTAATTTATTTTTCGAGCGTTAAGCTCCTTTCCTCTTAATATATACATAATATATTTACACAACCATGTAATAATTCATTTTAATATAACACATAACTTTAACTTGTTACACTATGAGAACCACAATGGTAAACAAAATGCTCCTCCCAACCCATGGGAGTTGGTTTCCACAACCAAATCGAGTCATTTTCACATCTAGACAATTATTCGACAAAAGACCATTCCAGGTCCAGTATGGATTCCTCTTGGAAACATCATGCCTATTCCTCTGACAGTGTCCCATCTATGAGGAATTTTGGGCCACCTCTAATAGGCTCCAAAATCAATAGAGTTGCCTCAGTTTTTTCCCCTTCACCATCTTGGCCAACTCTCTTCCCTACAAAGATCATATATCTCTAGGGAGAGGAAATCCGGGCAGGTAAGTGCCATCAACCCCTCCAGGCAGGCAACCACCATCAACCCAGGCCTTCTAGCCTTTCAGAATTGTTCACAACTGTCTGACATTCTAAATTTCTCTTTTAGCATTGTTTTCCATAGTAATTTACATAATGAACTATGTACACATTATACATAAAGAAAAATAAAATTTTATGTACTTCATACATCATACTTGGCCCTCCACTTGGGTCCAATGGTATCTAGATTAACAAGAAACATGACTAACATACATGTGTTATACATTATTATTTCCCAAATAACAGAGTCATGCACATTATAACATGATACCATGTGTTATACATTATTATTTCCCAACTCACAAAATCATGCACATTATAACATGATACTTTATCAATTACCGTTGCAATTTTTTTTTCCATGGCACTATTTTACTTTCACAGGTTTTTTTGTTGCCATTAAGCTACCCGTGCTTACTATAAGCAACAATGCTAATCGTAAATATGAATTTCTTAAGCACACATTATCTTACACAATATTTTAATTTCCTGCATATAGTGTTGTCATGCATACAATTATATACAAATATTCATTAATGTGTATGTGTCAATAACGATTAGGGTATGAGTGCAAATATTTCCAATTCCCACAATGTTCTGTTACCAACAGACTGACACATGAAGTAATTACCATAATCACTTGTTCACAACTTTCAAATAGCTTTAGTCAAAATTGGTTCATGCATATAATTTTTATTAGTTAATCATTCATAACTAATCAATGCTATTAATAATCTTAATGCATCCATGACATGACTCATTCAAAAACTAGTCATTTAATGCCACTAGTCATTATAGTCAAGTCTCACTACTTACACATTGTGTATTTTTAACATTTGAAAGGGTTAATTCAATTTCATTTTAAAACACTCTATCATCTTATATAAGGAATTTCCTCACCTTTTTCATTCATGCATTAGTTTCACACACCATCACTATACACATTGATTTTTTTCAAGTAGTGCATGGTAACTCTAGTTATGTTCACTAAATGTATGAGTAATATGTCATATAACCACTGTTAATAAATGACCCTCACTTTCACTAGTGAGTACTTAGGTTGTTCATAAGTACAACAAAGGTTTTATTGTCTTTCATCATCAACAGGATTCCAATGATGTGAAAACCGTTTTGCAACAACATTTATTACTCATTACTATTTAATGTAGTTATAAACATGAATTACACATCTCATGTCAAGAGTAGACTACTGCATATATCATTCAATATGTAGATTGCTAGAATCATATATCAATAAATATGTAGATTTCTAGAATCATACCTTAAGTGATGTCCATTAGTAGCATACCCCAATTTCTTTTCGCTTAACAAACCCCAAAGGTGCCAGTGCTACAACCTTTAGCTCTGATACCACTTGTAACATACACCAACGACTTCACATGGAAATGCAAAGAGTTAATTTTTTTTATACAAGTTACCCACGAGTAACTTATCCAAATTACAATTAAATATTCCTTACTACTCATTAGATAGATTGTTCACCAGTACATAGTGTAACCTTAGTATAAGAATAGTAAGTTGCTTAACCATTAACAACCTTTATGGTTGTACACTAACATATAACTGTATGATGTAACCTTGCATTCACTTCGTTATTCATGTAGTCATCACTTACTTGACATTATGAACATCACCACGAGAAAGGAATCAACATCATCATTTGGACACAATAATCAATCACATCATTGAACACCAATATACCCTGGAAACCCCATAGGGTGAAAACTAGAAAACGTTTAATTTTATTATTAAACGCTCGTGAGGGTGTTCAGCCCTCACTCAATGGCTTATAAGGGAGACCATCCCTTAACCATCATTTATAAATATTACAAGGAAACATACACATATCTAGATTAAAGCCATTACGATAAATATGATAGCATTTACTCACTAATATTCATATCTTCATATCTTGGTGGCATGGATGTACCTACAACGGACCATCGTACATTGGATCATCATGTAGTTCACACTCATCTGCAAGAACCATAATCATTTACCTACAATGGACCATCGTACATTGGATCATCCTGCAACTCACACTCATCAGCATGAACCTTAATTATTTACCTGCCACCATGTTAAGCATAATATTCTCTTTGTACAAGTCACCCTCTTTCCCTGCTAATGATGCATTCAACATACATTGATGTCAAGATTCATAAAGTATTAATCAACCATTTCATAAATCTATACTAGAGAAACTTTTTCCTCTACCCATGTATATTCATGACATGAAAGTAAAATACCTTGATATTCTCCCTTTAACAACACATATTGCATATGTCCTAGTTATAAGTCATCACATTAACTAATGTTTCCCTCGCATAAGCACACATTCCTACAAGACAGTAGCTACATCTCCCAATATTTTCTTTAAAAGAAACTGATACATCAGTTACGATATTCGTGCATGCGAGTTACATAAATTTAGTCAAAATAAATAACCCTTAAGCTATCACTTTTGGTGCACGAAAGGAAATCTAACATAACAAATGTTGTTCCCATGCATGCAAATGCATATAGATTACAAAAGAGTATTCCCAAAGGAATGCTTAACACAAGGGAACATGCAAATGCAAGTTTTCCTTCTGTAAGACTAATGTAAATAAGCATACAAATTCATTTCTTCTTTTTCAAAGATTATACTAACAATCCTTTCCAATGTAGTCTAACACAACATGCTATCTTTTCCCACATACAAATATGTATATTCTTTCCAACGAAAGCTAATACAAATATTGCATGCCTATGCATAATATTTTCAAAAGGTTACCCTTTTCAAGAAAGTGGAAGGCCTTTATAAAATAATAATAAGAGAGTTGACCCTTTATATAGTAAACCATGCATTTAAGTCAAAAATACCCAATATACAACACAAAAATAACTTGTTGTTTTACCCACCAGAACATGTAACTTTTGCAAACTCTTGCAAAGGAATTAACGCAATGGACTTATCTTTCACACACAAGAGGAAGAAATTCTTTCCAAAGAAAATCCTATAACTTATGTTATTTATGAGTATAATTTTTAGAAGGTAATTCCATAAGATATTATATTTAACCACAAAGACACATTTCACCTTAAAAATGGGAATCCCAACTTATTATACCTTCCAATGAAATATTTTCTCATATATATGTAACTCATCCCAGGAAGGCTGAGAAAAGTAATTATTATTCTTTACTATTTTCCCATAATTTTTTCCCAAAAACAAATCTACATGATATATTTTTGTTTTCACCAAAACAAATATTTTATATGCAGTCTTATTTTCCAAATAAGAGCTTTGATTCTTATCATTTTCTGCAAGTAAAAATGCATATGAAATAATTCTCAAGACTGCTAACTTACTTATTTGATCTTAGACATAATTATTTTAAATCCTTCGAGTAAAAATTAACAAAATACTTATATTTTAATATCTAGAAATTGTTTGTACAAGCTCTCCTACAATGACTCCTTAGTGGCCATGTATATGAAATATACATTGGCATCATTCACCAATGATTAATGCTTGCATTATGCGATGGTAAAGAAGAGTAATAAACACACTCTTCCTCATAATACTCTTGAAAAAAAAAACAACCATCACCATTGTTGTTGCCACGACTATTACTGTTGGTACTGATCTTCATAGTGCATTTAACCAGGATTGTTCAATCCAGTAAACACATCCCAAGCCCCAAAATTCATGAATAGTTTTTCGTATCTGATTTTCGGTTTATTTCTTGACGGTGAAAAACTAATAACTGTCTCTTTCCAAATCATATATCACCCGCCCTTCCCTCTATCGAGAGTCTGTGGAATATAGCAAGAAGATTAGTTATAAATAAGTGGTTCTTGATTTCAACAGTTTTGTCGACATGGTGATTACCAATATTAATAAGTGTCCATTTCCATTAACCATTAGCAATATTTTATGCCATTTTAGTTTCACTCATTTAAATTAGTTTTGAAACCAATTTTAATTCGTAAACGATTAAAATTCAATTATGTTTACAACTCATTCTTGATTCATAATGGCATAAGTAAATATTATTACTTTTTATCCATGCCAAGTAATTGTGGGATGTTACATACATATCCCACCACTTGATTACAATGACCAATGTTATAGTCTTGGAGCACCGAGAATAATCACACTTTTTGAAAATATAACCAGAGAAGAAATAGGTTTCTGATACCAGAGGAGAGTTGGGTGGACAAAGAGCATAGGGCTACTTTTGCATTCCCCCATGCCTACATGAAAAAAGTGTCAAGTTACCAATTCCATCTCAATAAAACTTCCTCCTCATCTTCTCCTAGTTATCCATGAATACCAAGGATATCTTCTTGAGTTCCAGACTAGAAACATCAATACTGACTTGTGTGATAACACGAGGTTTGAAGAAAAAATAAATGGGATGATGGGACAAATCCACCTCCCCTCTCATTCAAAAGGGTGGACGACATAGATTTCATCCCTCAAACACCTTTAGGTGCTTGCATCCCAAAACACCCCAATCATAAGTTTAATGATAAAATTTTAAATATTAAAGTTAATTAAAGAACACTGATTGTATTATTTTATAATTAAAAAATAATTTGTTAAATAGAAAAAGTAACAATATCCACATAAATATATATATACCCAAGGTTATTCATAATTGAAAATGTAATAAAAAAACATAAAATTAAATATGTAAAAAACACAGTATACAATGTATTGACCATTAAGAATGTAGTTTGTTTTCTATTATGTGTGTGGGGAATGGATTTCCTTTTTTTTTTTTTTTTGGGTCAAAAATTTATATTAATTATGCAAAATATTACATTTGATACTCAAAATACCCTTGCTCTTCCAGCCTCAACCCGACTAGATTTGTTGGCTAGGAGAGCAATGCAATATCAAAGGAAAATCTACCACACTTTACATAAAAACCATAAAATAACTGGCCAGATAAATAAAAAAAGATACAAAATGAACAAATAACCAACCAACATCATAGAAATGGAGGTACATTTAGTGCATGATTAGCATCAGGAGAAATTGGATGATCAAAATCCCGATGGGCATGAAACTCCACATGGGCTAAACACGCCTTCAAGTCATCTAAATGGTCATTAGTACATCCATAGCCCTTTCATAGAGAAGCTAGGTGGTCTAATATTTTCCATTGATTTTGTTGCAAATCATTGAGAAATGCAATCAATTCATTTGGTTTGTGATGATTCTATTGTCACATGTCGTCCAACATGGTCAATATAAAATTTGAACATCTAGGGAGTCCAAAGAAACTGGCTGAATGACACAAACTAAGGACTGGGCTTGGACATGTTCCAAGTCTTCTCCCAACTCTACTCTCTCGGCCCCCTCAACTTTTTCCACACCTGTCTGAACAATCCTTCCCCCTGGCGGACCATGAGGCCCCATCGACATCCAGGACCAACCTCTTTGCTGCGACATAACAACCTGAAAATCGGGGCACCCACACTGATGATAATCTATGGTTTTTAACCTAGGATCTACCACTCGAAGCCTTGGTCGAGGGATGGCACAATTAGTCTTAACAAAATACACAACCACCACCTTTAGCCAACAAAATCTCCCCCGCTCAACAAGTTGTCTAGAGCAAACCCTCACACCTTTTCAATTGCTAAATAATTATTTCCCAACCACTAGAACATTAGAGCCAAGACTGTCTTGGATTGGGTACATAATCAACACACATAATTCACCCGAAAACAATTAAATAACACATAATTGAAATATAGCACCACAAAATGGGCTGGAAATAACCGAGTACAGGTAGGGGAACCAACAAGAAACCTTACCGGAAGCCTTCGAGGCATGTAGAAAACTGTCCAATTTCCGCTCACCACAGGCATGAATAATGTTTCAACTCCCCTCAGCCATGCAAACCAGCCGCCAAGAGAAAGCGCCTTATCACCTGGGTCCTAAAGAATGCAACAAATTCCACTATAAGAATTACAATGTAATCCCCTACCTCCAACAATATCTACCTAGAACGAGTTTTCTAAATGAGTGAGCATGCATAAGGTGATAGCTTATGCATACTCCATGATGATTGCACCATCCTCCATATCTCCTATAACTTGAAGGCAAAAACAAAATAACCAAGCGACACTCCACCCTTTAAAACTCGCATTGACCTTCCCGAGGATTCAAAACCTCACATGCTAGCTATCCTAGTTTCCTCCCTTGTGCTCTACGGTTTTCATTTTCACATATTTACTTCGTGCCGGCCACGCTACATGAATAGAGGTGATGATATATAATCTATGGCTTGAGTAGCCTCGACACATCTAAGTTGTTAAAATCACCTCAAGATCACACCTAGCCTAGGTCACACCAACCCTCGACATGACTAGATTTTTTCCCATAGAGTTCCAAATTGATGACCTTAACATCACGAAGTGCCTTAATAGAATACCTTATTATGTTTTTCTCTACACCCATAACCTAACTATGAATAAATATTTAATATACAAACATAATATAATTGTTATGAAATATGAGAGGTTCTTTAACATTGCTTTTTTTTTTAGTGAATGAAATAAAAATAAAATTTAATAATTTTTCTTAAAGATATCACATGTAGAACGATATTAAAAATAAAATAAAATAAAATAAAATATCTATTTTTTATTATGTTATTTTGTTGCATAAAAAAAAATGGAATTTTTTTTATAATAAATATAATATTATTTATTTAATAAATTATTATATATATATAATTTTTATTAAATAACTTGATCTTCTACTAATCAGGGTGTATTATCGGTAAAGCATGTCAAGGGGAAGGTGAACAGGCTCTCCACTGTCACCCCATTCTCATGGGTGGGGGAGGGAGAGCCGTCGTGCCTTCCACTTTGTGGGCCTAATTAAAACAATATGAAAGCAAAATTACATGACATTGAACACGCATATCATCACCTTGTGAATATGTGTTGGGACACTGATGTGACCTCCATGTCGAGAGCCTTCAAGTCGTTTTGGTTTCACACAATTAGGCCTTAGTTCATTGGGCAACTAGCCACCCAAATTTTGAATTTTTTTTGCTAGAGTGCTGTTTTTATCTTGAGTAGAAGGGAAGGCACATGTCCCCTTGAATTGGCCTCCCCCTGGTTATATGCAGTGGGTGTTGCACCATTTTAAAGTGGAGAATAAAAACTTCATCCTAGCGCTGTGAGAGTGCTCAACAACCTGTGAAGGGGAGCAGCCTTTGGTTAGTATTTAGTGGTGAGGAGACAGTGGAATCTAGCTCTTGGCCTTCGACGACATTTAACATAATCAATGCAGGATGTTAGATGATTCTTTTAACAACAATCCCTACCTCCTCTTACATTATTGTATAGTCTTTGTGGAAAATTTGACAAAAGCTAATTGTTTAATTCCTTTCTTGGCATTTAATAACCCAAGACTACCAGTTTCCTTCCACTCAGCTCTGCTGTGAGCTATGTGATCCCTCCCTTTGAGGAATTCTCACGATATCCCTTCAGTGCCCCTTGCATGCACACCTACCTAGTTGTTTGGTAGCCTTACCCCACTTGAATCCATTATAATTTCTTCCAATTATCTTTCCTTTTAGCAAAACACTTGGGTAAACATTGAATTATTTCGGTGCACCCTCGTAGCTAATAATTTCACCATACTTTATACTAGACCTCCCACAATACCAAGTAAGAGAATGAGATGCCTATGTGGCTTAGATGGCAGAGGCGAGGGAAGTTATTAGGATTTCCTTGAGCATAATAACCAACTCAGATATATAGGGATTCAATTCTAGAGCACATTCAGCTCTTGGGAGACAGAGCCACATTAGAAGCTATAGAAGAGTGGAATTCTTACGCTAATGATTATATAATTGGCCATGCGATAGATTAGATCCCTCATACGCCCATACTCATGGTTGAAAAGATATGTATCTATGCACTGTTAAGCTCTACTGACATACCAAAAATATATTTGGTAAATTTTTGAAGGAGAAAGAAGACAATAAAAGTAAAATTGCTCTACAACTCAACATACTTGTAGATAATTGTTAGATGTCTTTCGAGCATAGGGATATGGCAATATAATTAGCTAATATTGAGACCTTGCTCTCTAAGGGCAAGGGACCAACTTCCCTAACCATCCCCATTGCATCAATTGACGGGTCAACTTGAACCTAGTCCATTTTATGGCTAGTTTAGCTACAATAATTTTGTTACTCTTAGCTATATAAAATTCCTTGATAGTACTGTTATGTGGCTAAAAACTTGGTATGTTAGCAATATTTTTGAGTATTATGTATTTTTTTGGACAAAAGTTGTATTTTTCCACCGCTGATCTGGTTTCCCTAGTGGCAAACCACAATAGGAAAAGGATTAATGTATGCACTCTTTTAGATAATCAATAGAATATCAAGATTAACAAAAACAAATTAATAAAAAATATAACTCGATCTTTAAAATAAATTGAGTAATTTATTATCCACTTTTTCCCATTCAAATAACTTGAAATTAAAATCAATTTCTTTATAATTACATTTAAGTGAAATATTTTAAAATTATTATCTAATGAAGATTAAACGATGTTTTTTAATATATTTTTAAACTCATATATCATCAACTTTTTCTCATTTGATTTTAGTCTGATTGTAAATTTAAACCAATATAAATCCATCTGAACTCTGGATCTATCAAGGGCCTAAACTGATCAAATTTCTCAAGATGCGAACCTCTTTTGAGTGCAAAATTTGAAGAAAAGTTTGCACTTCTAGATATTTGATTTCTCTTGGATTTTGACAGATTTGGAGTTAATATGAACTGTAGACTTCTCTCTCTCTCTCTCTCTCTCTCTATATATATATATATATATATATATATATGGAAAGAAATTGACCTCCCTCTCAGCCCGAGGGCTAGAGTGAGGTTGCTCGTACCCACAAGTATACTCACTTAGGGTTTCACAAGTCACAAAGCCAATATAACAATATTCATTGGCATAAAGGCAATATAATAATGCTCATCATGCTACTAGCGAAGATTTGAACCTAGGTGGTGAAGATAACAATCTTTCCACCCAACCACCCTAGATAACCGCAATCAATTTCCCCCCTCGCCCCCCCCCCCCCCTCTCTCTCTATATATATAATTATTTATTTTATTAATTCTTTTTGAAATGTTACATGTCAACTCCATATTAAAAATTGAAGGAATTATAAATCTCTATCATACCTTGAATTAGGAAGAACTTATTAATGGAATAAGAACACATATTCTCTCATTCTCTCTCTTGAATATTACATATGAACTTTATGTTAAGAATGGAAAAAATTACACATTTCCCTCACAATGGAACATGAATTATATATTTTTTCTCTATATAAAGTTAATATAAAATTATGTTATATATATATATATATATATATATGAAACATGTAGCATTTATATGAAAACAACTAGATACATGGACATAACCATTTACATGTTTCAGAGATATCCAAGGCTTGCAAATTTGAGATTGAACACGAAGGCTCAACCCAAAATATCAAGTAAGTTCCTCGTGACACAAATATTTTAGTCCATTTCGAAGTAAATTTTTCCAAAAAACCCCCAATATCCACACATATTTACATTCCATTTTTTACAAATTTTATTTTGATCTAGTATGAAGTCTTGTTTTTCTCGGCGACATTTTTTTCTTTCTTTCTTGCTAACTTGAGTTTGACCAACATTTTCTACAAATTCCGGAGGATTACTCTTCGGCAAGTGCACAATAATATTCTTGAAACCTTCCTCATCCACTTGATCTGCACAAGGAGTCGCCTTTTAAATGTTATTCCTTGTGGTTTTCGGAGGGGATCCATTTTCCATGAGGGATTGTTGTTTTTCCACTAACTTTGCATCCGAGGAATCCTTACGTGGTGGCTAGAGGATCTCCATTTGAATGCGATTTTTCTTGCTTAGATTATGATGTCAGGAATGTGTTTTCTTTGGCCCTATCTACTTCCTTTTTGTATTCTAGTTCTTTCTTGTACTTAAGCTCTTCTTCTTTGTATACTGTATAGTGATCACCTTGCACTCCTTCCCACATTTGGGCCTTCGAGATTTTTTCTGATCTTTTCTATTCTGAGAACATTTGGGGAAACTTTTAGTTGTACATGCCCCATTTTATAGCATCCTCTACACCGAAATATTATCATAGTCGAGCTTTTGGACCCAAATATATTTTAGATCCATAAAATTAATCTTCACGATAATCCTTGTTAACATCCATCTCTACACAAATACAAACATGACTAGTCTTGTAAATTTTTTTAGTTTCAAAACGACAACGGTAAAACTTTCCCAGAGCAATCCCAATGGAGGAAAGTAATGTAAGATTTTAGAAATGGAAGGGAAGGTCCGAAAGCCTTCTCTAAACTGGGGCTGTGGAGATTGATTCCGTTACCATATCAAAAATGGGATTCCAGGGTTATATGAAGAGACCAACACTACTACAAAACCATGACCCAACTTCAGAGATTTTTTTCTTGTCCTTTATATTATCAAAAACCACAACGAAAAAACTGCGAGCCATAGCATAAATGTTCAGTTTGTCCATCAAAAGGGAATTACTTGTCTCATAGATCCATTTGTGTAGACTGACCAACTACAATCAACACTCATTAAACTTGTAAACCAAGGTATTCTTCAAAAAATAATTCTCCCAATAGAAAGCTTCCTCATCCACAAGAGCATTCAGGGAAGAAATGTCTTGAACCACCCAAATTTCAACATAGAGTTGTATGAAATCGAAGAGGAGCTAGCTTGAGCAGTGACCATATTTGGAAAAGAAATTGTCTTTTTTCACCGAGTCACAGGGATTCACTATTGAACGATTTGTAGAAGCGATCTATAGAAAATCCACACAAACAAAGCCAAGATTGGACAACTAGGAAAAAACTCTAGACGCTACAAGAGTTTCCATAGCTCCTTCCATATTCTCTCCCCTCTAGCTACAAGTCAATTTTTGAAAGAGATTATAAAATAGAATACAACAAAATATTTTTTTGTTATTGATATATTTTTATTTTAAAAGTTACATGTCAACTGAACATCGAATCAATTACACATGATGTAGTATGAATCATATTACTTTACATACCATTAGTGAAGGAATTACATATCTCCCTCATACTAAAAAGTAAATTATTATTATTATTATTATTATTATTATTTTTTGTACTTTCAATTACTTTATTTCTCTATATAAAGTTTGATGTAAAATTATGGTGGAAATTGAAGTATTAAAAATAATTTTTTTTTATTTACTTTCAATTATTTTATCTCTCTATATAAAGTTAGATAAAGTTTGATGTAACATTAAGATGTAAGATTAAGGTGGAAATTGAAGTATTTTATTTATGACAAATGTTGATTTTTTTTTCAATGTAAGTATTGTTTTATCATTTTTAAATATAATGTATTGTAACATCTCCCTCATAATGGGTTTTATAGGGGAAACATTATTTAAAGGACTAATGTCAAAATCAACCATTTATTTTGTGATTGGGTTTTCCTATGATTTTATAGCTACTCATTTTGAATAACAAATCTATTATTAAATTTCTCTATATCCTCGACAATTATTTAAAGGACTAGCGTCAAAATCAACCATTTAGTTTGTGAATGCATTTTCCTATGATTTCATAGCTACTCATTTTGTAAATTTATTATTGTATTATTTTTTTTTAATGCTAGGTAGATGAATTATTTATGGAGATTTGAATTGGTTACCCATAGTAAGGAGTAGCTTAACAATATACCCATTCACATTCATGAGGTGTAAACTACTTTGTTTGAGTGAGGTTTGGTTCAACCTCAAGGGAAAGGGTTGACATTGGAAGCTACTTTGGGTAGAATTAACTATCCCTAGAGACCTCCAAACTTACATCCAATATGTAGGCTGACCCCAAACTTACATCCAATATGTAGATTGATTCAGACTATACTCAATTTAGTTACAATATATATATATATATATATATATATTCACCATCAATCCAAAACCCCTTAAGAAAACCTTTCCTATAATATCCTATAATATAAGATCAAATCAATATTAACCTTCAAAATCAAATTAATATGACCCTTCCTCTCTTCCTGTATTAGGAGAGAAAAACTCACTGAAATTAAGTAATGTGGTATGTAGTGTTTCATTGAGATGATACTGATTTGATTTGAAAGTGGAACATGGTGATGAAGAATCGGAATATTTACATTAAACCCAAGAAGTACCCATAGCCCTCGTTGTAAACACAGCGAAATTTTAAATAAATAAATAAATAGCACATTGTTTGACATGAAGAAATCTCGAAACGTTGCATTCATCTCTGCATATATACTGTGAAATCACGTTACGCATTGCACTCTTTTTTTTCCATAATTGTGTTTCGCAGAATTGACCTAATCACAGCTCTGTCTGCCTCATAATAACATCACAAATAACAATAATCTGCGATACAGTTTTTTTTACGTGAAATAATCATAATTTGAAGGTGGTGGAATCCATGATTTGAGCACGATACCCTCTGCAAAAAATCAATAAGTAGAGGATCTCGCGCATTCACGTAGCAATGATCAAATATGAATGCATGATTAGGCTGTATGCGCAGCTTCACGATGGCTACTATATATAAGTGTACACCCCCCTACTTTGTGTGTTTGAATACGGCAACCATCATCATATCAGAATCTGCAGAGCCAAGAAATCTGGCATGAAAATTATGACAGGAGCATAGAAAACCAATGATGGTGCTCTGCAGATTTGTTATTTGTCAATGGATTAAATTTATCACTAGATGGAATGATGGGTTACTGTTTCAATGTCAGTTTTTTCTACTGTTCAAGGCGCATTCATGCTTCAAGGCCCCCATGAGAAGGACGAGTACTGTGCTGGGCATTGATGACTTCATTTACTTGGGCTCTGAGATGCGCAATAAATTCTCAGTCCCCGAGACTTTTCAAGTGTTTTGGCTTGCCTCTCCTCTACAGTAATTCAAAGGTGATACACTCCACCTGGCCGGTCTGATAACTAGCTGAATTTCGATAAAGAGGTCAAAATTTCAAACCCACTAGTACACTTTGTTTGCAGAATCTTTTTCTTGCAGAGGAATTCATTATCCAACTTTGACCTAAATGCTGTACCTCACCCAACTTCATGAACATTTCAAGAAATTTGCCCAACTTCATGACCAGCATCATGGGTGTCATAATTATAATTGTGTGTCTGTCTTTCATTGATTTTTGATGGTTGCATGAATTTCTGTTAGTCCGGAATATCTGAAATGCCTAAGTATGGAAATGCCTTCTGCCTCTGTACCTATCAAGAAAAATCCAGCTTAATAGTCTATTAATTCCCATATATGCTTGTGTGCAACTATCTATTTTCGTAAACAAATAATATTGTTGCAGCTTAACTTTGGGAAATTGAAAACAAAATTGGGAACAGCATATGAATAGACAGTTCAGGACAAATAGCAGGAGTGGCCATGAGTAAATTTATCGGTCATGGGATGGTCAGATCATATGAGTGAATTTATCGGTGATGCGATGGTCAGATCACCTGGACTGCCCTCGATTCAACTTGGAGTCTCTTTGCTGAATTTAGATAATCGCGTGAGTTATCATTTTCAAGCTCATGTTCAAATCAATAACATGATTTCACGTGTTACATTTTGGTTATTGAGTGAAAGTTTGTAATAATCATGTCATATTTAAAATTTTTAGTTGAAATAATTCATTATACAATTATATATATATTTCACACGAAGAATATATATATATGATCTCAATCTTTTCTTAAAACCATCTCGATAATTCCAATTGACTAATTGAAATAATTTTTAATTCATTTATTAATTTATTTAATTATAATTTTTAAAATTTTGGTTTTGATGTTTATCATGTGGTGAAGTGTTGGTAACCCATTTAATTTACGTAGCTGAGCTAATTATGAATGAAGTAAATGTTTTGATATGTATAGACATTTAGGACCTATTTAATTTATATGGCTGTCCTTGTTTTAGTAAGGAGCATGAAATATATTTTTACAGATTATTATATTGGGTGGGTTTAATAATTAAAAGCTAATGATTTAAAGCATGTGTCTTTTTATCAAATACTCAAGTCTAGAGTGGAGTAGAGTATGCACACCTTTATACACAACAGTAGTCTAAAAATGACTATATAAAAGCAATTAATTTTATTTTTTAAGTAAAACTAATTTTAGTGGAAGTTTAAGTAATAGATGAAATGAACTTTTAGCCAATTATACAACTTTGGGTGCTATTGTGATTTCTTATTGGCATAGTTTAATTAATAGACGAAATTCCCCTTACAACACTTTTTCTGGTTAATCCCGTAGAGATTTTTAAGAATTATAAATTTAAGTTGTTTAATATGCAAAGTTCATGTGCCACAAGGGATTTTAGGGTACTCAATCCATTTATGCATTTAAAAGTGCATTTTAAAGAAATTACAAGCTTGCTTGAAATTGTAGTACTGGATTTGGATCTTAAAAGTCATTTCCTCTATTAGTTAGACTATGATTTTCTTATTGTTTAAAATATGTTTTTAAATGCATTAAATAAATACCTATGAAACACTCAAACTGGAAATATTAAATAATTAAACTTATAAATATTAATTTTTTTACAGGATTTTAAGAGAAGAAAAAGAAAAAGAAAAGAAATAAAACAAAAAGAAAAAACAAAATTGTTTAACAATGAACACTACCATGTTAATTTTGTTACATTTTATTCATGTTTAGGTTTGGTATTTCACATGTTTTGAGAAAATCAAATCTACATCAACAAAATTCGTGCCTCTATCTCTAATTAATTGATTAAGGTTATGCCTTTTTGTGGGGGGTCTGCATTTTGTCATTTTTTGAGAATGCCCACATTTCCACAATCCGTCTTTATTTATGCATATTTGGTTGCCGTAATTTTAGTAAGGAGCATGATGAATATGAAAGATATTTTCACAAATTATTATATTGAGTGGGTCTAATGATTAAAAACATGATCAAATACTCAAGTCCAGAGTGGAATAGAGTATGCACACCTTCAAAACAATTAATTTTATGTTTTAAGTAAAAATAATTTTAGTGGCAGTCTAAGTAATAGATGAAATGATCTTCTAGCCAATTACACAAATTTTGGTGCTATTGTGATTTCTTATTGGCATAGTTTAATTAATAGACGAAATGCCCCTTACAACACTTTTTCTGGTTAATTTTGTCCAATCCCGTAGAGATTTTTAAGAATTATAAATTTAAATTTTTTAATTTGCAAAGTTCATGTGCCACAAGGGATTTTAGGGTTCTGAATCCATTTATGCATTCAAAAGTGCATTGTAAACAAAAATAAATTACAAGCTTGCTTGAAATTATATTGGTGGATCTTAAAAGTCATTTCCTCTATTAGTTAGATTATGCTTTTCTTGTTGTTTAAAATATGTTTTTAAATGCATTAAATAAATACCTATGAAACACTCAAATTGGGAATATTAAATAACTAAACTTGTAACTATTAAAATTTTTACAGGATTTTAAGAAAAGAAAAAGAAAAAGAAAATAAATAAAACAAAATCATTTAACAATAAACACTACCATGTTAATTTTGTTACATTTTATTCATGTTTAGGTTTGGTATTCCACAAGTTTTGAGAAAGTCAAATCTACATCAACAAAATTAATAGCAGCATAGTCTCTGCCTGTATCCTAATTAATTGATTAAGGTTATGCATTTTTGTGTGTGGTCTGCATTTTGTCGTTTTTTTAGAATGCCCACAGTTCCACAATCTGTCTTTATTTATGCTGTCTTTATTTATTTATGCATCTACACCTCTGTATCCCTCAAAATGAAAACCACCTAAGCATACATTTCCTCCCCACCTTTTTATTATGCATAATGAAAGACATCTTCCCATACTAGTTTCATTCACACTTCCGCACTCCACAGAATTTCCTAAGTGCACACAATGAAAGCCTTATCAAGGATGTGCCTCTTTGTGCGGGGCCTGCATTTTGTCTTTATTTGAGAATGTCCACATTTCTACAATTTGTCGTTATTTCCACATCTTCATATCCATATCTAGTACAAAATTACATAGATTTGCTCTACACCTACGTACTCCGCACAATGAAACCCATCTTCGCATAGCTTTGCATTTCTGCAGTGCGTATAATTTCCGCAGTGCACACAATGGAACTTTATCCGCATCTCCACATTGTACACAATGTGTTGTTGTTTATTTCATTGTGCATTGTTCACACTCTGTACAATGAAATTAATTCAATTAAAAATAAAAGAAATTAACGTAATTAAAATTCATATTAAGAGAAAGTTCATAAGTGGAAATTGAAGTCCCACAAAATTAATATATCAGCTACATTTCAAGGGCTTAACATTGTGTAGAGTGAGAAGGGGAAATAAACGATTTTATTGTATGAAGTGCAGAGGTGGAAGGAAATATTTTATTGTGCGCAGTGCGTAGTGCAAAGGGTGCTTTTGTTGCGATGAGCCTGAAGAAAGCACTATGTATAATGAAATTAACTCAATTAAAAGTAAAATATTAAAACATATAATTCGATAATCTAGTGAAATATCAAAGACAACGAACATAGTTTTTAATATTTTTTTGTGGATGATCTAATGTACTATTCTCAAAACTATGTTCAGTGGCACTGAGTGTGGAAGTGTTATTGTGCATAGGTACGAAAGGAGCAGAATTAAAGCTTCTTTTACACCTCCACATTAATTATTTTAAAAAATAATGTTGTTCGACTGAATTTGATAGTTACTTGAACCTATATTTCCTTATATTGCTATTTTTTTTTAAAATTAATTTTTAACTTTACCATTGCTTACACTTCCGTTGAACAATGAAAAAGGTAGGTGCATGGTAGAAGTATGTGGGAGGCGTAAGTTTGTAAATTAAATTAACTATAAGTTATTCTAAAAAATCTCATTAAATAATGAGATAGATTAGTTTTCATTGTCAAATTTTGTAGTTGTTTTTACTATAAAGTTTGAAATATGTTATATCATTCAATCGTTTAAAGTTATGCAGAGTGCACATATGCGGAAGAAGATTTCATTCTGTTTCTTCCACACCTCTACACACAAAGCCACCGAACATGGTTAATAGTTGTGGGTTAATATGGAATGTATCTGGAGATGTCAAACGTTACAAATTAAAGTATTTGGTGCTTGAAATGTAAGCATAGTCCCTACCTCATTAAGGCTATACCTCTTTGTGTGGGGCTGACATTTTTTTTTTCGAGAATGCTTGCATTTCCACAATATGTTGTTGTTTAAGCATCTGCAACTCCGTATCCCGCACAATGAAATTGACCTTCACGTAAATTTCCTCTACACCTATGTAGTGCACATAATGAAATCCATCTTCACAGAGTGTTGAAGAGGTAAATCCCCTTTGCGGACAGAGGCAATCCCTACTAGCCCAGATCGGGTCTAGCAACAATCAAACACGCTACAGTGTAGGTTCCTAATTGCAAATAAACCGACTTGCGATGAAGGCTTACCTGGAATCCGACGCTGTCGTTTGTAGAAGAGGTGGTGCTCTCGTTCCTTTGCCCTGGCAGATCACAATCCTCACGATCTCCGTGATCGGACACCTGCACATGCAAGGAACAACACAAACGCAAACATAAAATCCATTATATACAACTATATGTCAGTCGAAGAGGACATAACTCATGAACATAATCAAGAACAAGAGTGGAACCATAACCAATAGTCGCTTATCATTAATGAGTCAAAAGAAGAATACAACCATAGCTTCGACGCAGCACTCTCCTTTGGCGGGTCGTCAGCAAAACATGTCTCGATAAATCCTATCAAGGATGGGACAAGCCTCTCTCTCCGGATACTTGACAATAGTCTCCTTGCTTGGATTTGGCCTTAAGGGAATCAAGAAGGCTCTTGTAGCATAAGGATATGAAAGCTCTTGGGAACTTGAAGACTAGCTTGCTATGGAGATGGGCAAGCTTTTATAGATGGAGGAAGGGGAGTTGGGACCCCTACTATTATGGGATTGGCCCTATCATCAAGGAAGCTTCCATGAGAGGTGGAAAACCGCTTCCTCTCTATGGAAATCCATAGCCAAACCTCCCAACTCAAGATAGATATCAGTCCAGGAATTTGTTAGGACGAAACTTCCGCCATTTATTTTTAAAAAAACCTCTTAATATGGTTGGCGCGGGTGTGGCTCTATGACAGAGCGCCAATTGGCGCGCCCTCTTTGGAGGATTTGCCCCCTTGGCGCGAGGGATGAACTGTGGAACCGCACCAATGGAAAAAGAGCTATTTTTAGGGTTTTTTTGCAGGGAGATGTCTTCAGGGCAATGAAAGCTCATCTTCAGAGGGATGCAATGAAAGTATTTTCAAGTCTTGTCTCTGCTCACAGGTCACGAAATGAGCCCTCCGATGTGCGGGATGGGGAATGGCAGGGACGGTGAAAAATTGCTGTGTAACAGATGGCCCCTAAAGGATGAGGCCCGAGAGAGAGAGAGGGGTGAAATGCTTTACGAGAACATGCCGACTAAAAACACTGCCATCCGAAAACTTGCGGAGCGAAGTACAACTGATGTCTCAGATACATGATATATATGCGTGGTATGGGCGCAGCCATCCATAACAGAGTATACAATAATATAGATCCAAGGCATGGACGCAGCCATCCAGAGAGGATCGATAAATAGACTCAGGTATGGTCGCAGCCACCCAATCAGTGAGTCATGTAATAATAGTCCACAAAATCGCAGCCTGGATTCCAACAGACAAAATCCAGGGTCTTGCGCTCCATCTGAAGTCAAACATGCAAGAACATCGTCTGATTACCAGCTAATGATGAAAGCTGTTAACAGGCGCGAGAGGAACCACCAATAATGACAATGGCCCTCAAGGTACTATAGCTACAATCTAGGACATGTGAATCAATGAGATGGCGTCGAACACCCGTAGAATCACTCGATCGGAGGCCAATGATGAAAACCTCACGTCGAATGCGACGAACCTACCATTGAGGCATGCAGGCTCCGAGGTACCATAAGGGAGTCTCTAGATCAACCTCTTGGATAATGAGCTGAAGTCGACAGGAAGTGACCTTGATCGAAGGTCGGCCATAATGTTTCCCACATCATCGACACGAGACAGAGGAACATGATGTTTTTTGTGAATCAGGATCATATGAGAATTAGAGGAAGGTCGATACTTTGCAGAGGTCAACTTCTCTTGAACATATAACGGCACAATAGTGGGTTTGGCAGTATTTGACATCAACGGATCAGAGACGAGGCAAAGAGCAGATGAGAGGTCAAAAGGGATTACCAAAAACCATGGAGGCAAGTGAAAGATGAGATGAGATGTACCCAACCCGACACAAATGCAGACAAGTGCCATGTTCAAGAGCGACATACTGTCGACACGACAATGATGCTGGTTCCATTTTCCCCCACCATTTCTGGTGAGTACCCCAATTATTTTTGATAACAAGCTTGAAGGGTATATCATATGCTTGTAATATAAGTCCACCCTTCGGGCGAATCCATCCTAGTACATTTAACGAGCCCTAGGAAGGAGAAACTCGGAGAACGTCATTTCGATTGAATCTGATGTCATCAGGGTTTAATGAGTCTGACAAAGGAAGAACTCGGCAGCTTTTCATATTTAGAGAGTTTGAAAAGACAGCAGAAAAGTAAACTCCAGCGGTCCCTTTTCGTAGATAGTTCCTCGGACCCGAAAAGGTAGAAAACAATATCCGAGAAAACCTCCTAGTCGCGATAGGCTAGGGTATTCCTTTTTCGTAAATAATCCATCCCAGCCCAAAAAAGGGGTAAACGTATATTGGGTAGATGTCGATTCGTGTCCACTTTAACGAGATCGAAACGACAAGGGCCTCGGCAATCTTTTCATGTTTAGAGAGTCAGAAAAGAGCTGAAAGATGACTCCAGAGTGACTTTTTCGTGTATTTACCGAGTCCGAAAAAGTATAAAATACAACTCGTTTCACCGTTTAAGTCGCGTAAAAAACCTGTTGCTGCACAAAAAGCAAGTGTAAAACCCATTTTTGACAAAATATATTAAAATATTCAGAAAAATAACTTTCAAAACCTATTTTGAGTTCAAAAAGTTATAAATATGTCAAATGGTAAAAATAAAATTACTTTTCACTATTTACCTCACTAAAGAGCAGCAGTGGTCCATTTTGTGTGCGAACTTCTGACGGCGATTGCGACCGATCCGGGCTACTATTCAGATTCCCGTCTGTTCCAGGTAAGAGGCGCTTCTTTGTACTCCATTTCAATCCGTTTTCCATAAATTTTTATTGCATATTAGACTTCTGTGAGGAATTTTTGAATTTTTAGGGCTCCGCCCATTGGCGCGGGTATCCGGCACGGACCCGCGCCAATGGCATTTTATTTCCAAAGGGCCCGCGCCAACTGGCGCGACTGTTAGGAAAACAGTCGCGCCAGCGGCGCAATCCAATTTTCCGTTTGAAATTTCCACACAATGAATGAATTACATGAATTTTTAAGGATAGCAGAGGTCTAATTGAAGTTTTTTTTTTTTTTGACCATGTGAATGCAGGCAACCGATCAAAATGGTCATTGAGTGGAAAGAGAGGGAGCACGGGGAATAGGATGAACAGGCCATGGAGAATGAAACTTGCATGAATGCCCTCAAGAACTATGGGCTTAAGAAGTTCTTCCTGACACCTTGCTTACGAGCTCAGCCTGAGCTCCTACAGTACCTGATCAACATATGGGACGAACATGAACAAGTGTTCAAGTTGCGGGACCAAGTATTAGAACTGGAGGTTTCTGACGTATACTTCATAACCGGACTATTGCGCAGAGGTCCGGTGCCCATATTGACAGGGAGCAGACCGTCTGGTGAGAAGATGGAGCAAGTGATGGCACGAGTGTGCCAAGGGGCACGACTGGGATTAGGGAGTGGAAAGGTAGACATCCATACTATTCCCGATCTAGCACTCAGGGTAGTGCTTCATACCATCACACGGGCCGCGGGATCACAGGCACCGCACGAGGCAACAAAGGCCCAACTCTTACTGGCCTCAGAGTGCATGAGTCCCCTATTATTTGACTGGGCCACAACAGTGACAATAAATATCAAGAGACAACTCACAAAGTGTAAGCAGGAAAAACTGAAACAGTTTTGCTACGGTTCTATCCTGTTTTCGTTCATTCTGGAACGATTACCAATCTTCCAGGGCCAAGGGGCCATAGTAGCTGAGCCGATTCCATGAGAGCCAAGAATTGCTCGTTGGGCGGCACTGATGCCTAGAGCTGGAGGAGGCCAACAGATGTCCTGGAGGCCGGAGTTTTTTGGGTGGTTGCGGCGTCAGTTGATTGTAGTGGAAGACTGGCCATATGCAGGAACCGATTTCACTGGAGACCCAGATCTCCCACTGCCGGAGGGAGATGATTGGGACGAGGAGTTGGGTATGATCTCTTCTCTTTTTGATTTTTATGTTTTGTGATTTTTTTTGGTAATACATGTTCGTCCTGACACATTTTATATGTATGCAGACGTGGGCCCAGAGAGACCAGCCGGTATGTCTCCTATTGCGTGGAGGACTCTTCTCGCACCTGATCCTCAGGCAGAGGGTGCGGGGGGGGGAGTTGATCCAGAATCTCGAGGGTATTGCTCGAGGGATCCCAGAATACGCCCGGCTGGCAGATGTACCGATGGCGTACCAGAGACATACGGTGGGAGTGCCTAGTCACCTCCACCGACTTCTGATACACTTAGTGCGTGCAGTCACTTGTTATCATGAGCACCATGCGGATTAGACTCCTAGGGCTGTTATCATGCATATTTTTTGAGAGACATGTCATCTCTAGAAGTATTAATATGAACATGGATATTTTTGATTTAATGTGATGCACACTATGCAAACATTCGACATCTATATATATACATATCTATTTTTGGATGGATTTTCCTTTTTACATGTGATGATGATTTACAAATTGCGCAAATGCCTCTCTAGAACCAAATTAGCTACTGCATCAGTTAACGTATTCATATGCCTGGGTATATGTTGATATGTAATATAGTCAAAATTTCTTTCTAGTAAACGAATACGCAGATACAGATGTAAAATGGATGGGTTTCTTACTGAATAGTGTCCGTTCAGTTGCAATACTACAAGTTGTGAGTTTAGATACACAAGCAATTCACGGATACCGAGGTTTACAACCTCGGTTAATAATTCTAACACAACACTATATTCCGCGATGTTATTTGTATTATGTCCCAGACACACACCTTGTAGGTTGACCAACTCACCAGCAGGATCGTAGATTACCCAGGCCGCCGAAGACAGATTCCTGGTACTGCGGGAGGCACCATCCGCGAAACCAACAAATGGATTGATGGACATCTGCACAATCAGGAAGACCTAATCAGCAGAAAGATGTTTACATCGCAAACCACACCACACATGCACACAAATGAAAATCACACACCTATGTACACACACTACACCAAAAATCACTTCAGGCGTAGTATTTTTTGAGGTACATCCCATTTCTGGGCTACGCCAGCGGAACTCCTTCATAATCTATAAGCTCATAAGCCCCATTCTTCAAAACACGTTTTACTATGTAGGGCCCATGCCACATAGGTTGGAACTTACCAGCCCCAAGCTTGTCATGCGCTTGATCGTATAGGAGGACAAGGTCTCCTTCGATAAAGGAACACGGAGAAACTGATTGATCAAAGTGAGCTTTGACCCGCTTCTTTTGTGCTTCAATGACTAAAGCAGCTAAACGGCGGGTTTCATCTAACCGTTCTAGATACAAAAGACGCTCTTCCTCAGCAGAAGTATCAGGTAGAAGTTCCACAGCTAATTTCAAAGAAGGAATCTCACATTCAACCGGAAGAGTTGCTTCCAGACCGTACACAAATTGAAATGGTGTGAATCCAGTTGCAATCTTTGCAGACGTCCGGTATGCCCATAGAGCTGAGAAAAGTTGGAGGTGCCAAATGGATTTGTGAATACCAACTGTTCGTTGAAGCATAGTGACCAAAACCTTGTTCACTGCTTCAACCTGGCCATTTTCCTGAGGGTAATATGGCGTTGAGCTATCGTGGCGTAAGCCCAACCTTGAAGTCAGCTCGGCCATCATATAATCTCGGAAATGAGTACCATGGTCAGTGACGATGGCCTGAGGGACCCCAAAACGTGCAATGATGTGGTTGAATATGAATTGAGCAGCTGTCTTACCGTCGACAGCTAGTGTAGGCATCGCTTCGGCCCACTTGGTGAAGTAGTCGACAGCGACAATTATATACGCATGCCCCTCGGCTGAATGAGGGTTACACGTCATAAAATCCACGCCCCATTTTGCAAAAGGGCTGATGGTAATAACATGATGTAAAGGGAGAGGCAGCGCACGCATCTTGCGCTGAAACACCTGGCACACATGACATTTACAGACTGCAACGATACAGTCTTTGAATATTGATGGCCAGAAGTAACCTGCTCGCAGAATTTTCTGGGCAGTGGCATATCCGGACATATGTCCACCACAGGCGCCACTGTGGCAGTCATTTAGGACCCTTTCAACCTCTTCCAAGGTTAGGCACCGACGGAGCACCGAATCTACTCCAACGCGGTATAAGGTATCTCCTACGATGTGGTAGGGTTGAGACTAATGCCGAATCCGACGTCGGGCATCTTTAGTCAACTCAGACCGAAATGTGGAGGTCTGAAGATACACAATTATGTCATCGTACCAAGGGTCGTGAGTACTGATGAGGAAAAGAGTTTCGTCCGGGATATGGTCCTCGGAGTGTGAAGGAGTGGAGTCTGTAGGGAGTGAGCATATAAGATCCACGAAAACAAGTGATTTGGTTGAATTAGCAGTAGTGAACTCTAAGTCAAACTCCTGCAGGATAATGATCCATTTGGAGTATTTTCCCCCCAGTAATTTTCGAGAAAGAATTTATGTCATAGGGTTACAATCTGAAACCACTGTTATCGTACGCAACAGGATGTAGTGGCGACAACGCTGCACAGCGTGTACTGCGACTAATGCCAACTTCTCGACGTTAGAATAACGCGTTTCCGTATCGAGAAGGTTTCGTGATAGATAATAAACAACATGTTCATTACCATCATCATCATCCTGCACCAGAACCATAGCTATGGTGCTAAACGCGGCGGCGAGATACAAAGTGAAATTGCGGTGATAATCAAGAGGACGAAGCAAAGGAGCATTGACAAGTAACGTCTTCATCTTCTCAAAGGATTGTTGAGAAATTTCGTCCCAATGGAAGGGAAAGTTCTGCTTTAATAGGTGCGTGAATCCTTTAGCCACCTCCGTGTAGTTCGGGATAAAGCGTCGAAGGAAGTTTGCTTTTCCCCGCAGACTCTGTAACTGATATAACGAGGAGGGTGATGGGAGATTGATGATAGCCTCGACCTTTAAAGGGTCAAGGCAAATTCCATCTTTGGAGACTATGAATCCCAAAATATGGCCAGAATCTACGCAAAAGATGCATTTATGAGGATTAAGCCTAATATTGTAGCGCCTACAGTGAGGGAAAATCTGGAGGAGGTGTTCAGGGTGGTCTTCTCGCCTAGCTGAATGAGCTGGCAAGTCGTCCAGATAAGGTTGAACGATATGGCGAATGTCATGGAAAGCGAAAGACATCGCACGCTGGAAAGTAGCTCCAGCGTTCTTCAAGCCGAATGGGAGCTTTTTATAGGCGAAAGTACCCCACGGACAGATGAATGTAGTCTTGTGTTGATCAGCAGGTAGAATGTTTATCTGATTGTACCCAGAAAAGCCGTCCATCAAGGAATAAATCTCACTTTCGGCACATTCGTCGATGATTTGGTCTATGAACGGAGTGGGATAGTTATCCTTCGGATAGGCGCGATTAATGTCGCGGTAATCAACACAGACCCTAATAGTACCTTGCTTTTTATCGACAGGGACAATGTTGGAAACCCATTCTGTGAGGGGGATGGGATAAATAAAGCCCGCGTTCAAAAGTTTTTCAACTTCTGCCTTAATTGCAGCGGCTTTACGAGGATGCATTGGGCGTAAGCATTGGCGCACGGGCTTCGCACCAGGGTAGGTTGGAATCTCATGCACTACGATACTGGGATCAATCCCTGGCATTTCCTCGTAGGACCAGGCAAACACATCTCTGAATTCTTTAAAAAGATCAGTATAGACTTGAATCTCATCAGGAGAACAAGTCACTCCCACGTGTATATTCTCAACGATCCCCGATTTAACGGAGATGTTGATCAGAATGGTTTGAGTGATATTACTCAGGTTTCCCTCCGAAATAACCTCATGCGTCAAGATAGGCGTTTGGAGAGGAGGAGTAGGAACCTGAGATGCATAACGCTCTAGACAATATGACATTGCCCCCAAGCTAGGCATGAAAGAGGAACGATGATGTCCATCGCCCCAAGGCAGCTCCTCGAGAGACATAGTTTCAATGATGGCTTCATCGGAAGGAAAAGTCTCTTTCAGAGGATCAGGCGAATCGGCCTCACCAAGCCAGGGGGATTGAGAGTAGATGTATAGAGCCATGCTCAAAGGAGCATGCTGAGGAGGTGGAGGATCAGATGCAACAAAAATTTCACAGTAGCTAATCTCTACTGGAGTCAAGGGCATTGATTCTCCGAACTCAAAAGCCTGCTCAGGCGTAGGGATGAGCCAGGGGTCATCAGACCTGGAAATCATGTTAACCTGAGCGGTGTGCGGTGGTGGTGTGGGATAAATACCCATGAGGACAGGGTCCTTGAAGAGACCGGGTCCTACACTATCAGGGGGATTTGGGTCTGATCCACGTATGGAACATTGTTCTCGGAGGTGGAGGTGAAGAAGGACAACTGATCCACCGTAACGATTTTTCCCTCGTGAGGGAATTTAAGAAGTTGAAAAACGGTGGATGGCACGCATAACATGGCATGAGTCCAGCTGCGACCGAGAAGTATATTGTAGTTGAGCTTGGCATCAACCACTTCTACTTCTACGTTGATAGTCTTCCCCTGTAAAGTGATTTCTAGACTCTCGAGAACACCCAGGGGTTTAGATTCCCGACCATCGAATGCCTCTAGGGCATTGGGAGATGATGAGAGGGCCGGAGAGCCGATGGCCTTCCAGCAAGCGGATGACATAACGTAGGTAGAGGCACCTTCATCCACAACGGCCCTATGGATGTTAAGACCGTTGATCCCGACTTGAATAACAAGAGCGATCTGATGTGGAAGTCGGGGGGTGAAGTTCTCTAAGTCGAAGGTGAGAAGACTCGAATCGGTGGGATCGATGCCACCGATGGCAGACAATAAAGCCTTCCGTTGCGAAGGACAAATTTGAAGAACTTCTAGTGCAGACATAGCAGAAGGCACCTGTGCCAAATCCTCAACAATGCTATAGTGCTGAGCGGCACGGGCATTTGGATTGTAAGAAGATCTTCGAAGAACACCTTTAGAAGGTGGCTTCATAACAGGTTCAGGGGTAGGCTTCTCAATTTCCAACGAACCGGAGACAGGTGGGGGAGGTGGTCCATCTGCAACTGCCTTCCCAGGTGCCTGCCGTGATTCGCTGTAATCCTTCGAACGCGTAGCAATAGAAATGGGTGCCCTACCATTCATCATAAAAACTTGGGACCCAAATGGTGCAGATGGTGAAGGCTGTTCAACCATCTGGGTCTGCTGAGACGGGAATGGTTCTTTAAGAACTGCCGGAGTCCCTTTAGAGCCTTTGAGAAGTTGAATAACTTCGGTTTAGAATGAGAACCATCCTCCGTGCGAGGTTTGGATTCTGGCCTTGGGGCATTGGATTTAGATTTACCTTTGCCCTTCTTTTTTCCCTTGGAGGTTTTATTTGTAGGATTGGCTTGAACGACGTTAACCTCCGCGGTTTTGCCAGAATCTGACGGGGCGGGATGAGCAGGAGTATTGTTGGAAGAATTAGACTTCTGCTTTCCATTCGAAGATTTCTTCGAATTCTGAGACACAGAACCAATGACACCATCCACTGCAGGGGTAGGTGGAGCATTAGAGGTTTCGGACCGTGGAGCATCAGGCAAGATATCATAAAGCGTGCCGGACTGAGAATATACAGGATCCAGATATTGGGCACGTGCAATGGCTTGTTCCTATGTCACACACTCTCCCATCGCAATATCTTGGGCGATTTTGTTCACGAAGGAGGTGGTGAACCAGTGAGTTAGTATCTGATTAGGTATATGAAACTTGATCAGTATATGACAGCGCCGCCACTCATGAATGTGATCAGAAATGTGAGTGGCTTTGTCCTGCTTCAAAGAAGTCAGGAGGTGCGTCCTGACTTCATAGCGAACCGGTAACTGAAAGTGCGTCAGAAAAGCCATGGCTAAGGAATTGAAATCTTGGAAGATGCCACTGGATGACTCGATGTACCACTTAGCAGCAGCTCCAGTCAAAGTGCACTGGAAGAGGCGTAGACAAATTGAATCATCGACCAAGAGTTAGACGAACACCAAAGATGATACGTCATCACATGCGCTTGGGGGTCCTCCCCAGCTTTACCCTCAAACTTAGGGCAATCACCTAGTATCTTGGTAGGAACCGGAGGCCAATAAGGATTATGAAAAATCGGATCATTGGTCAATTTCGAAACATCTGGCAACTCCAAGGTGGCCAGGAACGGCAATGGCGAATTGACCGGCATGCCAGGCCCGGGATGAGGACTGGTACCTGTACTCCACGTTGGTTGGGAATATCCTTGCCCCCATGGGTTCTGTCCTGTAGGATTCTGACTGTAGGGGGCGTAGGTCGTATAACCAGACTGATTTGGCTGCTAGTAACCAGTGTGTGGGGCTTGATAACTAGAGTACAGACCCTGATTATATGTCGGCCCAGTGTAAGCAACATTTGGATTTGGCTGCTGAGTATAGGTAGACCCAGGTTGATGAGGATAATACTGAGAACCTCGGGGCTAGTTATAATTTGGTTGAGATTAACCATGAGGATAATAACCGCCCTGAGGATGAGTCGGCTGTTGATAGGTGGAACCCTGCGGAGCCTGATAACTAGGGCGCAGCTGTTAATTTGGCTGCGGCATCGAATAAATTGGCTGTTGGGCAGGGTTAATGGAATGAGCGGGCTGCCCTGAGTGAACAGGTTGACCCAGATAGACAGGCTGCGCTGGTTGCACAGGTTGACCTGGCTGTAAAGGAGCCCCAGGTTGTGCCGGATGGGCCGATTGGCCTGGAGGTGGAACACTAGGTTGTATCGGATGGGCCGGTTGGCGTGGTGGAGGAATAGAGCCAGGTGGTTGCTGGTAACCAGTTTGACATGGAGCAGGACCATAGGATGGTCCCGGCTGATATACAACGTTGGAAACAACAGGATACTGCGATTGCATAGGTTGAGAAGGCTGGATTTGCCCCACAGGACCATAGACCGGTCCCGGTTGGTACCCCGGCTGAGGCTGCACAGGTTGACTGGAAGGGTTGTAATACTGTCCTTGCGGACCGTATGATGGCCCTTGCTGGCTCGCAGGATAGCCTTGCACGGGCTGCCCCTGTGGGTCATAAGGATAGCCAGGTTGGCCCGAAGGTTGGCCTTGGAAAGGTTGCCCTTGCGGGTTATAAGGTAAACCTTGAGCATGGAGGTGAGCCTCAGGAGCGGGTAGACGTAAAATGTCCCCGTGCTCATCATACTGACCTGGAAAAGCATACACGGGTGTACCATCCTGTGCATAGTGCGAAAAATAAGAGCGGTTGGGATCTTGGGAGGATGGTCCAACCTCGGGGTTCGGCTGTTGTAGGGACAACCGATACTCCTCCGGAGAGATGTTCTCCGGCATAGCAGTCGCTAAATAAACATCTTCAGGAGGCGGCATATCCCTCGCGGAGGGTGCCGTGACAGCGGGTGCAGAGGCGGCCACACAGACAGTGGGCCGAGTGGGTACATAAGTGACAGGTGTCTGAGGAGACATCCCCAATGAAGGAGAAACCGGCCTCATAGAAGGAGCTGACACTCCCATCGAGGTTGCAGCGGAAATGATCTGACCCAAGGATCTATACCCTGCTGGCAATGAGAGACCGGATGATGACATGATCACAGGTTCAGAGTCGTCTCCTGGAAATAATCTCCGAGGAAATAACTGGTAATCTTCATCGGACATTGGGATTTCCTCACTAGAATCACTCATGTTTGAGCCTGCCGCTAGATCTCGTAATAGACGGCGAGGACTAGGAGGAAAAATAGCAGCTATAAAAGGCGAACGCGATGTAAGAGAAAGGAAATCAACTCCTAATCTCAATTCAGACAAAGGGTCAGAAAAGGGCCAATTGAACTCAACTGGTCCCCCAAAGGGTTTCTCAGAAAGAACCGGTCCCCCGTCAAGAAACTCAGAAACAATGGGCTGCTGTGGTTCAGTAGAGGATTGGGAAACCTCTGATGAATTGTTCGTATAAGGACTACCAGTAGACGAAACCGAGGGTTCCACCACTGTGGTAGTAACGACAAGAGAAAAATATCAAACACACACACAGGTTGAAAAAGAGTCAAGACACACAATCAAACGGTCAACAAGCAGAATCTAACAAGGCGTGTGATCTTGGGCGATTAATTTTTACCACATTGAAAACTAAGAAACTTCACCGTTTCATGTTTTAAGAGTCGAGAAACGGTCGAAAAGGTGACTCTATCTCTTTCAGATTTGACACAAGCGTGAAAGGACAAGCGCTTGGTGATCCTTTCAAATTTAGGGAGTCAGAAAAGATCAAATGACTACTTAGGAATACTAGACAAAAGGGTGTACCAAATAACCGTGAACTGCAATATACACCTTGGTTTCAATAATGAAAGAGAAATCAACCAAGGACTTTATGTACGTGCAGGAAATCTCCCCGAATGCTATGTCTGGTGTATCACGGGTATAGGACGGCAGACTTGGCTTCCTATGGATAAAGGATTGAAACCTAGTGGGGTCTCCCTTTATATACGCGACGGTACAGGGAGCACAAGTCCGTACTAGTGCTGTCTAAAGCCAAGAGGCGAACGACAGCTACTAGGTTTTAAGATGCCGAAACACGTCTCTAGCCTAGACCTCTAAATGTGTTTCGTTAGATTTCAATGCTACCTTAGTGTAAATTGAATAAATTTTAAAGTTTATCTTCAATTACGTTTAAGTTTTCAGGCCCTAACGAATGTGATGTCTCAAAAATCTCCTAAATGCAAAACTACATGCCACACTATATCATTTCGTTCGATGAAAGCTAGCTACAGAAGAGTTAAGAGTTTTTTACACAAACAAAATGATCGGAAGACAATCAGTGATATCTCTAATGCAGCTAATGAAACTAAAAAATTTTCTTTCAAAGTCACTAATTACTAATAACACCAAAAATATTTTAATTTTCACTAATCAATCAAAAGCAAAAGAGATTTTTTTTTTTTTTTTCAATGTTTGAGAGGTAGATGCACTAAACAGACCGAAAACAAATGAGAAACAATTTGAGAAATGATAATAAGAGAGAAAAAACAAGCAGATTTCACTCAATGGCACAAACAATCAGATCTCAAATCGACCAAAAGTCTCTCAAAACCAAGAAAAGTCCCAAAGAAACTAACGAGCTGTATAATCTAGGCCCAAAATGAAGCAAAGCGAAATTAGAATGAAAACGAAATCGGTCACTCAAAAAGCGCAATAAAATGATAGACAACTGTCAAACGAATGCAAGGAAGCAATCCCAAAGTCGACTGAACGAACGAAAACCAAATACTCCCAAGGGAGGCTCGACTCACAAAAGCACCTAGATGCCCTAGGGCTCGAATGCAAAATCAAAAGAAATAGGCAAACAACCAAAGGATGGAGGTTACAATCAGTCAAACTAGGCTCCAGTGCACTCAAACAGCCGAAAAAACAAGATCAAAATCACAAGTCAGTCCCAGAAAGCATAAAACACAGCAAACCCTAATAGCTCACAGGATTGGCGCGACTGTGAGCTTGAAATTAGTGCCAGAAAGGCAATGGCGTGGGTGATACATAAGCAACCTGCGCCAATGGGCACGACTGTCACACTGAAAAGCGCGCCAGCCGAGTTTACTATGGGAAAATGAAAAACAAGAAATCTCAGACACAGACAAGTTATGACAAGGCTAAAACAAAGCCAAAAAAATAGAAAAAACCAGTCCAAAGAGCTGACCAAGCAAGCAAGGCCAAGAAATTGACCGAAAAGAGAAGAAGATACTCCAAGTTGTTCAGTTCGTAAACTAAACCGGAGATTGACTGAAGCAGCGTTGATCTACTCTGCTAATGCAGAGAAAAAGCTTTTCGAAGGCTATCTGGCTGTACTTCAGGCTCCGTCTATAGCTTACAAATCAAACAACAAGCTGACTCCCTAGTGGAGTCGCTAAATTTTTGAAGAGGTAAATTCCCTCTACGGACAGAGGCGATCCCTAATAGCCCAGATCGGGTCTAGCAACAATCAAGCACGCTACAGTGCAGGTTCCTAATTGAAAATAAATCGACTTGCGATGAAGGATTACCTGGAATCTGACGCTGTCGTTTGTAGAAGAGGTGGTGCTCCCGTTCCTTTGCCCTGGCAGATCACAATCCTCACAATCTCCATGATCGGACACCTGCACATGCAAGAAACAACACAAACGCAAACATAAAATCCATTATATACAACTATATGTCAGTCGAAGAGGACATAACTCATGAAAATAATCAAGAACAAGAGTGGAACCATAACCAATAGTCGCTTATCATTAATGAGTCAAAATAAGAATACAACCATAGCTTCGACGCAGCACTCTCCTTTGGCGGTTCTTCAGCAAAAAATGTCTCGATAAAGCCTGTCAATGATGGGACAAGCCTCTCTCTCTGAATACTTGACGATATTCTCCTTGCTTGGATTTGGCCTTAAGGGAATCAAGAAGGCTCTTGCAGCATAAGGATATGAAAGCTCTTGGGAACTTGAAGACTAGCTTGCTATGGAGATGGGCAAGCTTTTATAGATGGAGGAAGGGGAGTTGGGACCCCTACTATTATGGGATTGGCCCTATCATCAAGGAAGCTTCCATGAGAGGTGGCAAACCACTTCCTTTCTATGGAAATCCATAGCCAAACCTCCCAACTCAAGATAGATATCAGTCCAGGAATTTGTTAGGACGAAAATTCCGCCATTTATTTTTAAAAAACACCTCTTAATATGGTTGGTGCGGGTTCGGCTCTATGATAGAGCGCCAATTGGCGCACCCTCTTTGGAGGATTTTCCCCCTTGGCGCGAGGGTTGAACTGTGGAACTGTGCCAATGGAAAAAGAGCTATTTTTAGGGTTTTTTTGCATGGAGATGTCTTCAGGGAAATGAAAGCTCATCTTCAGAGGGATGCAATGAAAGTATTTTCAAGTCTTGTCTCTGCTCACAGGTCACGGAATGAGCCCTCCAATGTGCGGGATGGGAAATGGCAGGGACGGTGACAAATTGCTGTGTAACACAGAGCTTCGTCCACACTTCCACACTTCACAAAATCTCCATAGTGTGTAGAATGAAAGATTTATCTGCATCTCTGCATCCTGCACAATGCATTATTAAGGCTATGCCTTTTTGTGCGGGGCCTATATTTGTCATTATTGGAGAATACCCACATTTCCGCAATTTTTCATTATTTCCACATTCACATTTTTGTATCCTTCCCAATAAAATCCACCGTCGCATGAATTTCCTCTGCACCTTTTTACTTCGCACAAGAAAGCCAACTTTGCATAGCTTCATCTGCACTGTGCAATTTTTTTTTGCAATGCACACAATGAAAGCTTTATCCGCATCTCCACATTCCACGCAATGTGTCATTATTTATTTCATTGTGCATTCTCCACACCTTGCACAATGAAATTAATTCAATTAAAAGAATATCAATGAACTTAATTAAAATTCATAATAGGAGCAAGTTCATACACAAAAATTTAAGTCCCAAAAAATTAATATATAAAATTCATTTTGAGCATTTAAAATTGTGCAAAGTGTGGAGGGGAAACAAATGTTTTCATTATACGAAGTGCGGAGGTGGAGAGGAAAATTTTATTGTGCGCAGTGCGAAGTGAAGATGGTGCTTTTATTGTGCACTATGCGAAGTGTGAAGGGTGATTTTAATGTGCCAAGTGCGGGAAAAACACTGCTTATAATGAAATTAACTCAATTAAAAGTAAAATATTAAAACATATAATTATAAATCTAGTGACGGATCAAATCCAATGAACATATTTTTGAGTATTTCTTTTTGGATGATCTAATGTATGGTTCTCAAAACTATGTTCGGTGGCACTAAGTACGGAAGTGTGGTTGTGCGTAGATATAAAAGGAGCAGAATGAAAGCTTTGTCCACACCTCCACATTAATTATTTTAAAAAATAATGTTGTTCGATTAAATGCTTTGTCCACACCTCCACATTAATTATTTTAAAAAATAATGCTGTTCGATTAAATTTGATAGTTACTTGAACTATATTACCTTATATTGCTAATTTTTTAATTAATTTTTAACTTTACCATTTATTTCACTTCTGCTGAACAATCAAAGAGGTAGGTGTACAATAGAAGTATGCGGGAGGGGAAAAGTTTGTAAATGAAACTAACTGTCTATCGTTTTGAGAAAGCTTATTAAACATTGAGACAAATTGGTTTACTATGTCAATTTTTTTTTTTTTTTTTACAACGAAGTTTGAAAGATGTTGTATGTTTCAATCGTTTAAAATTTATTGAAATTTGCAATAAGAAATAGTGAAATTGGCATCCAGAAATGAAATCCAAAAAATGGCACCCATAAATGGCTACCATATGAGGCTTCTGATTTAATTTTCCCTTAATTAAATTGGAAGAAAAATTGTAACTTCCTTCTCACGACAACTTTAATTAGTTAACCAAGTCAGGAAGACTTAGTTAGCTTAGGAAATTAGGGTTAGAGGTCTAAGAGGATGCATGAAAAGGTATTTTCTATTTTTATGGGGTCCAGAAATACTTATTTGTGAGTTGTAATTAGTTAACTCAATTAATTGAGTTAAAATCATTTTAACTAGTCCTAACTGAGTGACGAGCTAATGAGAGGTTAAGTGAATTAAATATGATTTAATTCATAATGAGTGATCAATGAGTTAACTGATAATTCACTATAAATAGCTATTTAATGTTAGTTCAGATGAAGACCCGTTGATACTGAGGTTAAAGGGAAGAGATCTATTAGTTGCACTATTAGAAAATTATACAGGTCATGCAATAGGTTATTGGGAAGGCCTTGAAGGATTGCACAATAATTAATTGGTATTTTCCTAATTAATAGGGGCTTAAATAGCCCAATAATGTGTAAGAAAGGCAAGCTAGATAGAGACACGCAAAAGGTTAAATACTTGACCGATTTTGCTTAGATCAGAAGCCAGTTTCGAGCAGGATCAGAGTGAGAGAGTAAATAGAGTGAAAAGGTTTCTTAGTGGAGGAATAAAATTGTATCTTTTCATGATACTGAGCATATGAAATATAGAGATAGAGGGGTTTTGAGCAGTTTCTTTCCCCAGATATATCTTTTGTTGTGTGATTGATAATTTCTTTCTCTTCATTATTTATGATTTTGCGATCGTGTTTCGTTTCCACAAATTGTTGGAAGTGTTGGTGTGATAGTAGCCCAGGATTATTTGGTGAGCCTAGCACTTCGAGGCCTTCCCAAGAGCTGGCATAGTTACCAGGACTCTATGAATGGGAGGGAAAAGTTACCAGAATGGGAGCGTTTGTGGTCCGACTTGGTAATAGAAGAGATAAGGCGGAGCACCAGAGACTAGACCTCTAGAAAAGGAAAAGAAGAAGATTTTGCATTGGTGGGAAAGGCAAGAAAGCTAAGGGAAAGAAGTCCCAGCGAAAAGAGGGCAAGAGAGACTTGTCCAAGATGAAGTGTTTTCACTGTCATGAGCACATGCACTATGCCTTGAATTTTCCATAGAAGAAGGAAAGCAAGAAGGATATTGCAGTTGCAATAGGTGAAGCGTTAGCTTCACAGTTCGAGCTTGATTTTACTGTCATTGTATGCATGCCCAACACGATACTGGTATGCATGTGGTATCTAGAAAATGATGCCTTGTTCCATATGAAGGGGAATAGAGGTATCTTCAATAACTTGGAGGAGAAGGACCTCCAACAGAACATAGAGTTTGGAGACGACGAGAGGTATAACACGATCGACGTAGGTACAATTATCTTTCAGAGGGAGTCTGGCTCCCCTCTCATACTGAAATATGTTTTGTATGTTCCAGGACTAAGGAAGAAACTTGTTTTCATAGTGGTATTGGAAGACTGTGGTTATGATGTCATATTTAGAAAAGGAATTGTGTTCATTAGACAGATCACCACATGATGGGTGAAACAGATTGATGTAAGATTCAAGAACTTGTATGTTCTCGAGGTCGAGGATGCATGCAATTATTTGAGGAGAAAAGAAGAGGTTAGTGACTTGGTAGTTGAGAGGGAGCATAGATTACCTATCAACATGAAGTCTCAGAAGGTTGTGGAGTAGCTAAAATTGGAGAATGAGAGAGGAGACTGGGTGGAGGCATCCACTCAAGTAAATAACTCCAGTAGGGGGGAATTTCTAGCCATATGGGTAGAGGGAGCACATGTAACCATACTTGCAGGTGAGAGGTGGGGAAATGTGCAATTATATTCCCAAGAGAAGAAATTTGGGTAGGATCCAGTGAGATGGTGTGTGTCATAGATTGAACCTAGTTATGAGGAGCCCACAATACATAATAGCAGGAAGGATTAGTTATATTGATGCAGTCAGATTTCAGGAAGATAGAAATCAGAGTGAAAAATGTCAGATACTAGAGTGCAAATCAGAGTTGGAAGAAGTGCATAGGGCACATATGCAGAGTCAGAAGCAACGAAAATATTTCAGTAGAAAATGTAGTAACAGGTAGGATTCAAAGACTCTAATGAAACATGCATCATACTGATTCAATTTTTTGGAGGCTATTTAGTTTCAGGAGTTGCATGAGAAAATAACGCTAGAGAAGTGTTGCATGCAAAACATTCCAAAGGTTTCAGATTAGGATAGATTAAATTCCTTTCTTTTTGAGAGGGAGTGTTGAAATTTGAAACAAGAAATAACGAACTTAACATCCAGAAAATGGCACCAAGAAATGACTACCATATGAGGCTTCTGATTTAATTTTCCCTTAATTAAATTGGAATAAAATTGTAACTTCATCTCGTGACGACTTGTATTAGTTAATTGAGTGAGGAATAATTAGTTAGCTTATGAAATTTGAGTTAGAGGTCTAAGAAGATGCATGCAAAGGGATTTTCTATTTTTAGGGGGTCCAAATATAGTTATTTGTGAGTTGTAATTAGTTAACTCCATTAATTGAGTTAAAATGATTTTAACTAGTTCTAACTGAGTGATGAGCTAGTTAGAGGTCAAGTGAATTAAATATAATTTAATTCACAATGAGTAATCAATAAGTTAAATGATAATTCACCATAAATAGTTGTTGCATGTCAGTTCTAAGGAAGACCCAGTTGAGACCGAGGTTAAATGGAATAGATCTATCAATTGTAGTACTATAAAATTATACAGGTCATGCATGAGGTCATCGGGAAGGCCTTGCAAGATTGCACAATCATTAATTGGTATTTTCATAATTAATAGGGGCTCAATCAGCCCAAGAATGTGTAATCAAGGTAATTTAGGTAGAGGCAAGCAAAATGTTAAATACTTGACTGATTTTTCTTAGATCACAAGCTACTTTCGAGAAGGATCAGAGTGAGACAGTCATGAGAGTGCAAAGGTTTCTCAGTGGATGAATATCATTGTATTTTTTCATGATATTGAGCATATGAAATATAGATATAGAGGGTTTTTTATCAGTTTATTTCCCTAGATACATCTTGTGTTGTGTGATTGATAATTTCTTTCTCTTGCTTATATGTGATTGTACGATCGTGTTTTGTCTCCACAAATTGTAGGAAGGATTCAATATCTTGTTTTAGTACATTACAAGTTTAGATTGAATCCCATGGGAATATTTTATACAAATTTATGCCCAATGAATATATGCAAACTAATCTTTTATTCTACTTCTTCCTCACCTTTTCCCTCAAAGCCACCAAACATAGTTAATAGTTGCGGGTTAATCTGGAATGTATCTAGAGATGAAAAACCTTACGAATGTAACAACCAACAATTTAGATATACAACTAATTAGATCAATTATGCGATTTATATTCAACTCACAACTATTAAACTCATTGGCATCGAATTTCCAAAAACACGAGTAGAGACGAAATACTTATAGCGATGATATTTCTTACTTGTGACTCCAGAGATGAATGTTATTTGAATCTCGCTAACCGCAACAATTTTTTGGGGACGACTCTCCACCCAACCTTAGGCTCAACTCCACATAATATTTCTACAAATGACCACCTCCGAACCCTCAATCAACATACTACTGCCAAGGTTTCCTTTGCCTCTCAACACCCTTCTTCAGAAGAATGAATGAATAATAATCTCATCCCCTATCATGCATGAAATAGAACAAACAATTCTAAAAATGGAAAGGGAATTAGAATGGGATCCACATGCACACAATCCATGTGTCAACATGCAACTTTTATTTCTTTGTTTTAAGTTTTACACAATTCAATATTTCTCTTAATTTAACTCTTTCTTATTTTATTCCTTTTTACTTTTTATTTTATTTTTATATTAACACATTTTTACTATTATATATATATATATATATATATATATATAGGACTCCAATTTATTATTTATTATTTTATTTATTTACTATTATTATATTTTTTTTCATTATTTATTTTTTATTTAATATTATTATCTTTTTATTATTATTTATTATTTATTTAATTATATATTAATATTATTTTATATTCATTTATTATTATTATTATTAGGGGGAATTATAACAAATTAATGCTTATGTTGTTTGCAAACATAAACCTAGCCTCATTAAGGCTATGCCTCTTTGTGCAAGGTCTGCATTTTGTGGTTATATGAGAATGCCCACATTTCTTCAATCTGTAGTTATTTTCGCGTCCACACGTTCATATCCCGTACAATGAAAGCCACCTTCACATAATTTTCCTCTGCACTTCTACACTCCGCATAATGATAACTTCATCCACACTTCGATAAACTTATATTAGAGTTATCTTAATAAAATTAAAAAATTAAATATTCATATATCAATTCAATTGAAATATGAAGTATGTGTTTCCATGTATTGTCCCAAAAAATTAATATATAAATTTCATTTCAAGGATTTAACATTGTGAAAAGTGCAGATGGGTAGCAAACATTTTCATTGTATAAAGTATGGAGGTGGGAAGGAATATTTTATTGTGTGCAATGTGAAGTGTAGATGAAGCACACTAATATTAACTAAATTAAAAGTAAAACATTAAAACAAATAATTCGATAATCCAGTGATAGATCAAAGTGGACGAACATAGTTTTGAAAATTACTTTGCGGATGGTCCGATGTTCAGTTCTCAAAACTATGTTCGGTGGCACTAAGCGTAGAGGTGTGGTTGTGCACATGTATGGAAGGAGAACAATGGAATCTTCTTCCATACATTCACATTAATTATTTTAAAAAATAATACTGTTCGATTGAATTTGATAGTTACTTGATATCATATTTCTTATATTTCTAATTTTTAATTAATTTTTAACTTTATGATCGCTTGCATTTCCGCTGAATAACAAAAGATATAAGTGTATAGTAAAATTATGTGGGAGGGGAAAAATTCCTATTCCTTGTTCAAGAAAAGGGAAACCTCGAACACTTGACAACATTGGAAGCATTTTTAAATGAAACTGAGTATTAGTTGTTATGAAAAATCTTATTAAATACTCATATATATTTGTTTCCAGTTGATGTGAAGAGTAACTTATTAAAATATTAAAATATACATTATGTGTAGTGTGGAGGAAAAAATCTTGATTTGATGCGGTGCATGTGCAGAGAACAACTGTGCACGAACTACAACAGAAACTGTGTGTGGGGAGTGAAGTAGAAAGTGTGTGTGGAAAATGCATGTCTCCTCATCCTCCATTTGACTTACCAATTTTCTGGAAGATGATAATAAAATGAAGAATGAAGAAAACTATCCTTAAATTTAATGAAAAATATGTTCATAGTGCATTATCTAAGCCCTGTCGAAGACAAGATTTTCATAATTTTTTTATCGCATATTTTCATATAGGCTCAACCTTTTGATTGTATGGAATCCCTAACTTTTGGTGAATTGAAAGGAATGCTAAAATGCGTGAATGAGTTCATAAATAGTTTATTTCACTATATTAAATAAGTTTAAATAATGAAAGCGAGGAAAACACCAAACACTATTTTTTGTTGTCATTTAAGAACTCTGCATTTTCACAGTGCACACAATGAAAGCTTTCTTTTCACCTTTGTATTTCACACAATGAAACTAAATATCTTGTCACAAGGGGGGAAAGCACACTTCATTTAAAATTGGATAATAATCAATTAGTTCACAAATGTGAAATCACACTTAGTATTTGAGAGGCTCAAATAAAATGACTTCACGTAAACATAGTAATGTGGGCAATTAATCACCTACCCTTATCTCAAATTCAATATACACATAACCCAAACTTTTCATGTCTCAAAATTTTGTAGTTATTTTTACTATAAATTTTGAACGGTGTTATATGTTTTAATCGTTTAAAGTTATGTGGAATGCAAAGATGTAGAAGAATATTTCATTGTGCTCCTTCTGCACCTTCGTACTTAGAGCCACCAAACATAGTTAATAGTTGCAGGTTGATCTAGATTGCACCCAAAGATGCAAAACATTATGAATTAAATTTTATGTTGCTAGCTCCACACAGTCGTTGTCCCTTTACGGTCCTGTTCTCTGGTAGATACCCCCTCTTTTTCACATCATTCCACACAAATTCATAGCTCTATGCAACTGTTCTTGTTCACATATTCATTGAAAACTAAAAACAAAGTAGAGGAAGCTCTCATTGTGATTAATATTAAAACATTTAATTCGATAATCATAATAATAAAAGTTGTTGTACATTATCCAATAATAAATAATTAGGATTAAATGAAAGTGAAAAAACACCAAGCTATATATATCAATATATAAATTTTGTTCTGAGGTGTAGAAGAAGCTTTCATTATGTGAATTATGAATATATGGGAGAAGCACAATGAAAGCCTTTTTTGCACCCCAAACTCCACACAAATCTAAAAGATTAAAAATTCCAACATCTTTCAAACTTCATAGTAAATAGAACTACTGGAATTAATTTTTTTTTAACTATATTTTTATTATGTATTCTTGGTAGATGTATGCATGTTGTAATATAAGAGCTTAAAGAATAAGTCTTGAACAATAAGCAACATAGTTACAATAACAAGAATACTATCAAGATTCAAATTCCAATCATCACAGTTATGATTAAAATAAATACTATATATGAAACATATATCTGAAATCCAAATATGGTTTCGAGCATTCATTTTCATTGTGATTAATAACATAAGATTAGATATAACATAAAAGTTAAAAGTATATCGTCAAAAACTTATGTTTTATTAATATTTTTGGGCAATGTAATAAATTAAGATCCACACAATATCTTATGCAAAACATTAAGAACCATGATTTATGATTGAATTCACTTATATTGGTAATGAGAATGATCAATAAATCATCTCACCAGTGCATTCACTCTACTATTTTTCCATCTTCTCTCTACTATTTTTCCATCTTCTCCTTTAACTATCAACTCTCGCATTCCAGGATAAATTAGGAATAATTGTTCTCTAATAAATTGATTAAACACAATAAATTATAATTTATCTCTGAAATGAAGATATCTAATAAAAAGATGACATGTGCAGATGGAAGAGATTATGTGACTAAACCTACATTTATGTTTGGAACCTAAAGCACTCATCAAAATCCTACTACTTAATTGAAAAAGTAAATTCATTCATCAGGCTAATGGGGACTAGGATTGGGATCCCATAAATCATACTATAGAAAAAGGTAACTGCAAGAGAAAAAAAGAAACTGCATCCAACAATTACCTTAGTCCCTATTAAAACAACTAACAAATCTCAATTCCTTGTCTCAGTTCTGTCTGATTCACCAGCCCTCAACATTGTTTATTCCTTCCCTGAAACGATACCCCTCCCCACCCATTTTTTTTCTCGTCGTTCCTTCCTCTCAGTTAACCCTCCCTTCCATCCACGTCTTCTTCACTGACTGTTCCTCCAACGACTTCCCATCCATCGAATCTCGTTCCTCCCATGATTTTATTTTGTCCAATCCTAATAATTGCATTTATAATTCTCCCAACTTCAATTCTAAATTATGTAATTATAACAATGATCTTATTCCCTCTAAATTAATTTCAAAATCCACTAGTAATAATACTAATATTAATTCTTTCTTCCTAATCCATGTTCATATGCCAATGCTCATTTCAACCCTAACCCTATCCTTTTTAGCATTATTAATAATAATTCTTCTAACAATGAATCTTATAGTTCATATCTTATTAACATTTCTAATTCCACTCCTTCTTGTATCCCTCCTAATAAAGTCCATCCTAATCAAATTAAGTCATACTCCTCCCCTTCCACCCTCAATCCTCCCCTCCCCCCCCCCCCCGCATTCCTCTCTTAACGCCAAAGTAGTTAACCTCTCTTCGATTGTTCTTGATGGTACTTCTTTAAACCTCCTTGAAAGAGGTTTTAACTTCGCCCCTGTTCCCCATTCCATTCCCTATGAAGACATTATTTCCTCCATTGAATCCATCTCCAACTACCTTCCCTCCCATTCAGTCGAAGAGCTTTGCCAAGAATACAGTCGAATTGTTCGAAATTCCAAACTCCCCAAACCTAACCTCTATAAGGATGAATTTTTGCCCTTCGTTAGCTCAATTCCAACCCTAATATTCTCATTCTTAAAGATGATAAAGGTAATGCTTCTGTTATTATGAACTCCTCAGATTACCATTGTAAGATCATGTACCTTCTTTCCTCCTCTTCGTACCATCCCCTATCTAAAATACCCCTCCTATCAATTTCCAACAAGGTTACCAAAGCCATTAAATCCTCTTCTCTTGACCCTGGCACCCATAAGCATATTATTCCCCTTAACCCCGTCACCCCTAGGATTTATGGTCAACCAAAAATTCATAAAGTGGATATCCCCCTTAGACCTATCGTTAGTGATATAGGAGGACCCACCCATGCCCTCTCTAAATACCTTGCCAAGAAGCTTCATCCCCATTCTAGCCATTCTTCCTCCTTCATCAAAGACTCTACTAAATTCATCAAGCACATCTAGTCCCTCAAGCTTGATAATAATGGGCATTATTGTTAGGTTTGATGTTTTCTCTTTATTTACAAAAATTCCCATCCTTGAAGCCATTGAACTCATTTCTAAGCTTGTTGGTCATAAAACCATTAACCTTATCAAACTTTGTCTTTCCACCACCTTCTTCACCTACAATGAAGTTTTTTATGAAAAAACTGAAGGCACGATCATGAGATCTTCTCTCTCCCCTATTGTCGCTAACATTTTCATGGAACAATTTGAAGCCAAAGCCCTTGAATCATTTCAACTCAAACCAAAATTTTGGAAGTGATTATTTGATGACACATTATCATCTGGTCCCATGGTATCCCTGCTCTCCGTAAATTTCTCTCGCATCTCAATAACATCTCCCCCACATCCAATTCACCATGGAACTTGAAGAGAAACTATCCCTTCCCTTTATATATGTCCTTGTATCTTGCCTCTCCGATGGTTACCTTTCCCACCAGGTCTACCAGATAAAACCTATAAAGAAAAATATTTACATGCAACCTCCCATCACCATCCTGCTAAAAAATCAACAGTTCTTAAAACCCTTGTCTCCCGAGAAATTCAAATCTCCTCCTCCCACTCCTTCACTAAATAAAAATATCATATCTCAAAAGATCTTAAGTCTAATGTTTACTCCTCTTCCTAGATTAAGAACGCCTTCCATTCTTGTATCCATCCCCACCCCAAACCCCCTCAAACCCCGTCTCCCTTAGCCAAGTTAATCATTCCTTATATTCAAGGTATCACTGATCATCTATCTCGAATCCTTGTTCAAAATAACATCAAACCTTCTTCGAGACCCAAAGAACCCTTAGCCAACTATTTAGGCCAGGAAAGGACAAAAATGACCCTATGTTAGGTCCTAGAGCCTATGAGATCCCCTAATCCTGTGGAAAATATTACATAAGTCAAACTGGTAGATCCTTAAAAACTCGGTTGAAAGAACATATGGCTGACACTAACCACAACCAGATTGCAAAATCATCCATTGCTGAACACTCCCATTCTACCAAACGCCTTATCTGTTTTGATAAATAAAAAATCTTAGCTTCTGCCCCATTTCATTCCAACCAGATCGTTCAGGAAGCCCTAGAAATTGAAAATCATCCTAATAATTTCAATCGTGATGATTGTTACCAATTAAACCACTTCTGGAAGCCCATCATCCACTTCCTATCATCTAAACGCCATTCCTCCCTTCCTAATTCTAACCCTTCCTAGCCTTACCCCTTGTTATGGCCCTATATTACTAGTGTAGTCCCTTATTGTTTTTAGTGTAGCCCCCTTATAGTTTTTGTTGTACCCCTGTAGTCTCTATATTGTTATTATTGTGCCCTTACATTATTATTGTTAGGTCATCTAGGATTATATTGTGACCCCATGGAATCCTATATATAGAAAGGAGGTTTTTTCATTTGTATCATCCAAGAATTGTTAATTTATGTAACATAAAGGAGGTTTCCCCCTCGAAGATGCTTATTTATAAGTCGTTGACCTATATTTTCTTCTATTATGTGATCTGGTTTCATCGCATTTGGTATCAAAGATTTGGATTCTAGGGTTTCGCTGCTTCAAATAGGTCAGCATGGAATTTTAGATATAACGTTTTCTCTATGAAGGTTCAAAAGCTAAAAAAAAACCCATTTGCACTGAAATCTAGAAAAACTTTGTGGAAAAATTTGAGATCTTGGTTCATAATATTTTCAGAGATATGATCTATGGAAGTTAGTGTTTTTGCAGGCTCCTGAATTTCATCTCAAAGAGGTGATCTTGGGAAAATCGTCATAACCCTCTCTTTGAGCATCATATTGGAATTCTGTAAAATGTGGAAGAAAGTACACTAACTTTAGTTTATTGTGTATCAATTTCATTGACGAAGGAGGAAAAAATGACATGTGGAACACCGTACAAGTTCTCTCTACTGAACAAGTCCATAAATAGGTCATTGTGGGAGATTGGGCATAACTTTGCCTTGAAGAATCCAAATCAAGTATGACTTGTGGCATTGGAAAGAAGATTCAAAGGGATACCAAAGGACTAAAGATAAAATCTTGGGGATCCAAAATTACAGAGATACATCAATTTCAATATCGAGCTCCTCAAAAGCAAGAAAAAGGTGTGTATGTTTTTTAAAAATTGCATAAGTCTTGTTTGAAAAATCAGTTTGAAGTGATTACAAGGGGATATTGAAGCATAAATATCAGTATTGGGTTCTAAATTTCCCCCTAAAAATAATTCAACACCCATTAATCCCTCAGAAGGCTCTACTATGACTCATGAAGAGGAAGAAGTGCAATATGATATATCAAAATTACAAGAACAAGTGCAACAAATTTCACTCTCACAAAGAGTAACAAAAAATGAAATGGAAGCTAAGATGGATGGTTTGAAGAAAGGCATGGAAGCTAACATGGATGGTTTGAAGAAAGGTGTGGAAGCTAATATGGATGGTTTGAAGAATGCCATGGAAGCTAAGATGGATGGCGTGGAAGCTAAGATGGATTGCATGGAAGCTAAGATGGATGGTATAGAAGGCAACATGGATGGTATGAAGAGAGGTGTGGAAGCTAAGATGGATGGTTTGAAGAAAGGTGTGGAAACTAAGATGGATGGTTTGAAGAATGGAATGGAAGCTAAGATGACGGGTGTGGATGCTAATATGGATGGCATGGAAGCTAAGATTGATGGTATAGAAGAAAAATTGAAAGGCAACACGGAAGACATGAAGAATGATCAAAAAACAAACATGGAAGGTTTGAAGGAAGGTTTGACAAATATTCTACAAGAAATTATTCCTAATGGCGAAAAGGTAGTAGAGGAAACCCATAATGAGAATAAAAAAAATGTTAATTGTGATTTTATAGACTCTAATGTTGGATTTAAGACCCACCATATTCCAAATATAGATATGAGGAAGTTTGATGGAAAGGATCTGATAGCTTGGATACTACGAATGGAGAAATACTTTGAGCTCCATAATATGAAAAATACACAAAAGGTACACATTAAAACTTTATATTTAGAACAAAATCAGTTTGTATGGTATCGATGGCTTTGTTCTAGTAAACCACTGGTCACTTGGTCAATTTTTATAGAGGAAATGATAGCACATTATGAGGATACAAATAGAAAAACCTTCTTTAGCCAATTGATAAAACTCAAACAAAAGGGTTCAATGATGGAGCACATTGAGGACTTCCAAAAATTGAATAAGGGCAAATAATATTCTAGAGGAACATAGGATTGGTGTCTTCATAGGGACTCTAAAGGATAACATCCAACATGAGGTTCACCTTTGGGAACTTGATACATTGGAGAAGGCATTTAGGTTGGAAAGAAAAATTGAAAGAAAAATTATGGCGACAAGGAAGCCTACCACTCACAACTATAAAGATGGAAGTGTTGCTACTCCTAGACTTCCACAACCTACAAGGTTAATACCACAAAAATGGAAGAAAAAAGAGAAAAATGGATTTGCTATATTTTTGATAGAAAATACACTAAAGGTCTTAAGTGTGATGACAAAAATCATTTTACATAGATTGTGAATAGGAAGAAGAAAAGGAACAAGAAACTTCAAAAGAAGAGGATATACACCAGTAACCAACTTTAGAGGAATAAGAAATCAATTCGTCCATATCCTATAATGAATTGGTAGGAATTAACACTCCTAAAACTCTTAAGATAGAAGGACATATCAAGAAGAAAAGTGTAATAGTTCTTATTGATCCGGGTAGTACCCATAATTTTATTCATTGTAAGGTAGCCAAGGAATTTAATTGCTTCCTATACCCAGCGCGAGAGTGTCAAGTGATGGTGGAAAATGGAGGAACTATAAATTTCTCTGGAAAGTGCCATAATATAAAGCTAACCATGGGGGAATATGTATGGAATAGTCCAATGCTTTTCATTCCAATGGGTGGTGTTGATGTTGTACTAGGAGTACAATGGTTACAATCTTTGGGGATGATCGCTCTTAATTTTCAAGAAATTTTCTTGAATTTTTTTCGTAAAGAAAGGAAGTTGAATTACGAGGTATCATAGGAAATACATGAAATATAATAAGCTCTAATGTCATGAAAAATATTCCGAAGAAAGAAGAATGAGGCGTCATTTCATAATTATGCTCACTAGAAGTTCCAACATCAAAATCATCTATTTCTCTAGATCTCCAAAAAGTCTTGGAAAATAATTTCAAGGTGGTTGAAACTCCCAAAGGACTCCCACCTATTCATGATCATGATCATGCTATTCATTTGATTCCAGGAAGTGTTCCTCCAAACATCAGGCCTTACATATATCCTTATGTCCAAAAGAGAGAAATTGAACGTATGATTGTAGAAATGGTAGAGGCTGGTATAGTTCAACCTAATCAAAGTTATTTCTCTACTCTAGTAGTATTGGTGCACAAGAAGATGGATAATGGCGCACGTGTCTAGATTATAGGGAGCTCAATAAGCTCACTGTTAAAGATAAATTTCCCATTCCTATGATTGATGAATTACTGGAAAAATTACATGGAGCAATTTATTTCACCAAGTTGGATCTCCGTTCAAGATATCATCAAATTAGAATGAAGACTGAAGACATTTCGAAAAAATCATTTCAAACTCATGAGGATCATTATGAATTTTTGGTCATGCCTTTTGGCCTTACCAATGCACCTTCTACATTTCAAGGGTTGATGAATTCCATTTTCAAACCCTTCCTTAGAAAATTTGTGTTAGTATTTTTTGACGATATAATAATCTACAACACATCTTGGAAGGATCGTGTTCAACATGTTGACAGGGTGCTCAAACTTTTGGAGGAGAAACAATGATATGAAAAAACCTCCAAATGTTTCTTTGGAGTACAAGAGGTAGAATATTTGGTTCATATTGTATCTTAGGAGGGTGTTAAGGTAGACCCTAACAAAACTAAATCCATTAAGGAATGGAAAGTCCTCACAACCATAAAGCAGTTGTGAGGATTCGAGTTAACATGGTATTATGGCAAGTTTGTTAAGAATTATGGGAAAATAGCAACATCTATAATAAAATTATTGAAGAAAGATGCATTTTCATGGATTCCTGAAGCAACTAAGGCCTTTGAACATATTAAAAAGGAAATGTGCCAAGCACCGGTCTTAGCTACGCCATACTTTACAAAAACATTTATTGTGGAATGTGATGCCTCAGGAAATGGAATTGGTGCTATTTTAATGCAAGAAAGAAGAACCATTGCTTTTGAAACCATACAATCAAAGGAAGGTATTTACATAAAGCTATTTATGATAAGGAAATGTTGTCAATACTACATGCACTAAATAAATTGTGACCTTACCTAATGGGAAGAAACTTCAAGGTGAAAAATGATCATGATAGTCTTAAATACTTTTTGGAACAAAGACTATCTTCAAAAGAGTAGCAAAAATGGGTCACAAAGATGTTGGGTTATGACTTTGAAATCATATACAAAAAAGGGAAGCTAAATGTTGTTGCAGATGCACTCTCAAGAAAGGATAAGGATGTGGAAGCATTTCTTTATGCCATTTCTATTATCTAACCAGATTGGATAACCGAAGCAAGGGAGGAATGGAATAATGACGAAGAAGTATGGACACTCATTCAAAATTTGCAGCAAGATCCCAGTACATCTGATACATTTAGTTGGAAAAATGATTCCTTATGGTACATAGATCACTTATATCTTTGTAATAATTTCCATCTAAAACAAAATATTCTTTTGGAATTGCACACCTCTCCCTTAGGAGGACACTCGAGATTTTTAAAAACTTACCACATGGTGAAGAAATAATTTTTTTGGGATGGTCTTAAATATGATATTCAAAATTTTGTGGTAGAATGTTTGGTTTTCCAACAAAATAAAGTTGAGAAAATTAAGACCCCAGGTCTGCTACAACCTTTATCGATTCCAAATCAACATTGGGAGGCGGTTTCAATGGATTTTATCACAGGTTTACCTAAGTCTGAAGGAAAGAGTGGCATCATGGTGGTAGTTGATAAGATTACCAATTATGCACACTTTTGTGCATTATCTCATCCATTTAAAGCGAGTACAATTGCTACTACATTTATGGAAACCATTTTAAAGCTACATGGAAACCTAAAGATTATTGTAAGCGATAGAGATCCCATTTTCACTGGAAATTTTTGGAAGAAATTATTTTCTTGTTTGGGTACTCAATTAGCTCATAACTCATCTTATCATCCTCAATCCGATGGGAAAACTGAGATAGTGAACAAATGTTTGGAAGGATATCTTCGTTGATTTGTATCTGATAAACAAACACAATGGGTAAATTGGTTACCTTTGGCTGAATGGTGGTATGACACTTCCTTCCACACTGAAGCAAAAATGACCTCATTTATGGAACTTTATGGATATCATTTGTCATCCATCACATCATCTTTAAGAGAAAATTATAAGGTTCAATAAGTGGAAGATCACATTGAGCATCAATGACAAGTCCTCCAACTCTTAAAGGATAACCAAAATGTGGCACAAAATCGAATGAAACAATAGGCAGATCAACATCATAGTGAGAGAAGTTTCGATGTAGGAAACTGGGTATTTTTATGGCTACAACCATACAAACAAATATCCCTCAAGAAAGCTAATAAGGATAATAAATTATCGCCAAAGTACTATGGTCCTTACAAGGTGTTGCAAAAGATTGTTACTATGGCATACAAATTGGAGCTCCCTCCATCTTCCTGAGTGCACCCAGGTTTTCATGTTTAATCCTTAAATAAGGTTACAAGTGACAAAATTCTGGTTCAAACAATATTTACATAACTTGGTAAGGAAGGAAAAATCATATTGGAACCTGAATCAGTCACAGAAACAAGAACTCAACAACTATGAAATCGATCAATTTCAGAGTATCTCATCAAGTGGAAGAACTTACCCACTGAAGATTCCATATGGGAGGATGAGAGTTTTATAAATAAGCATCCAGAACTACTCAAGTATTGAGGACAACACTTTTTTGAAGGAGAGGGGCATGTTAGGGCCCTATATTACTAGTGTAGTCCCTTATTGTTGTTAGTGTAGCCCCCTTATTGTTATTGTTCTACCCCTGTAGTCCCCATATTGTTATTATTGTGCCCTTACATTATTATTGTTAGTTTGGCTAGGATTTTATTTTAACCTCATGGACTCCTATATATAGAAATGAGGTTTTATCATTTGTATCATCCAAGAATTGTTCATTTATGTAATGTAAAAGAGGTTTTCCCCTCGAAGAGGCTTATTTCTAAGACGCTGATCTATATTTTCTTCTATTTTGTGGGTTGGTTTCATAAAACACCCCCCCCACCTTATCCTACTTAGACCATTTTAATCCCTCCTCCTTAATTTAATTTTATGCATTTATGTCCCTTAGGGTTTTATTCGATCTATCATTAGCCTTGTGCTTTAAATCTTAATTTGGTTCAAAATTCAATCATAATATTCCCCTCTTATAAAATTCCTATTATACTTATCCTATTATTTAATTTAATTATTCTAGCCCTTTTAATCCTAAATCCCAACCCCCCCTCCCCTTCCTTTCCCTAACAACTAGTTCTCTTAGTATCATTTATTTAATAAATAATTTTATAGTCTTGTCCTTAATAGATTTAATAAATTATTTATTTATTTAAATCATTTAAATTAAATATTAATTGTTTAAATTTATTTAAATTATTTTTCATATTCCTAACGGCTAGATCACTTATTATCTTCTTGTTAATCATTTATTTTAATTTTAATTTTTAATTTTTAAATTTTAAATTTAAAAAAATTTAATTTTAATTTTTAAATCATATTTTATTGACCTTCTCCAACGGTCAAAATTTTTTCCTATATATTCTCCCATATGCACTCTACCTATCTTATGCAAAGCTTCTCTTTCCTGAAGATGGGTGAAGTGTTCACTGGAAATTTTGATATTGAAGGGCTCTTCAATCATAATATAGAGGTCTCTAGAAGTTCTCAACAACTTAAACTAAATTCTAGTAAACATAAAAATTAATGTGCCAATACTTAAGGACACTCACAATGCATGAAAACATTGACCGTGATTGTTTGAATATTGATTTTCTTTCGAATCCATGATTTATTGAAGGAATTTCTCAAACATAGATTTAATGAAATATTTAATTGGACCAATTGTAATTTCTAACTTAATATGCTCATTTAATATCCACTTCTCAATTTTTTTAGCTTATTTTTGCAATTGTGTAGCTAAGACATACTTCTCTTCATTAATACTAGAAAAAGTAATTATCCATTTTCTAATTTATTCTGTAGTTGAAGTAGTTACATGATCAAAATCTCTTTCCTTTGAATCTTTTAGCCTCTCCAATTCAGCTATTAACATATCTCTTGAAACTAATTCAGAATCACATATGGTGTGAGGATCGTTTAGATCCTGAAAAATTTGTACCACTTTGAGAAAGACATCACCTCTTCTAATGTTTATGATTTCACATTTAGAATTAATGTTTTCTACTATCTTGATTCTTTTAGACCATCCAAATTTGACCTGCTTCATTCAATTAGCTTTTGGGAGTCCTCTACTTTTTTTTTCTAGATCAGAAAACAAACCAAGCCTTTGAATAAAAGCGAGTAAGTCATTGTAAATGAAATTCTTGTCTTCTTTAAATTTACTTTTAACCAAATTGAAAAATGAGTTAATTCCATGTGCTAAACACAACAGATCAGAATATTCTTACCATGAACGTTTAATAATTTCTAATTTTTGAAATATATCAGTGATAATATAATATTTTACTGCATTAAGGAGTTTAAGAGCTTTAATAGGTCTATGGGATACACCAAGAGTAGAAATTTCCAATGGTGGTGCTTGTATTTCCAGTGGAGTCATTAACAAAGTACATAGATTTAGAACATCTTCTAGCTCTCTTATTCTTACTTTCAGTATGAGGTTCTCTGCTTCCTATTGACCAAAAGAAGTCTACAAGTACGTTACTAGTAGCTTAATGAAATTTCATGAGTTGACTGACTGTAACCATAGACACATCAAAATCCATTTCTACATTATCAATAACATTTTTATTATGGACCTTTAATTTTTCAATTCTCAAATATTTACTGCCCTTTTTATATTTTTAATAAGGATATCATTGAAAGTAGATGCCTCTTCAAAAATTTTCTCCATAATTTTTTTATTTTTTGATAAACAAGTACTAACCCAATCTGGTAGTATAACACTCTCAATTTCCATGTTCATAACTGGTTCAATGCTTCCTATTTTTAGGTGACTTATGGATTTTTCTGATTGAGCCATGTGCGTTCTTTCTAGAACGAATGTCCGAGGAGACTCTTTGTCATCTCTTCCACTTGATAGATGAATGTGAATGGGTTTTGCACTTGTAATATCCTTTCTCTTTCTTTGAGTAGAGGATGAAGTAAAACCAATACTAGATGTGCAAGGTGGAGATTTTTGCATAGGATTTTCCCCTCTTTTATTGTATTTTGTTTTCATGTTTATGCTCACTTAATCATTTCTATAGTATCCATTATCAGTTCTTGATTTTTTCTTGGAGCAATGTGACTCTCCTTTCTTTCATCTGTAACTCTTGTAAATAATTTCCCATACCTAACATCACCTAGGTGTGGTAAATAGGCATTTTATATCAAATCCTTGACGAGAATTAGCTTCTCTTAAGTTTAAACAATGAAAAGACTCCGTAAGCTCTGTAACATGAGCCACATTCTTCATAGTGATTTTTCCAACAACAAATGGCGAAGAAATAAATTGTTTTTTCTTTTTATGTTTAAATATAACTAGCCAATCATGGTACTATTTGCAGAATCTGGAAACAAAATACCTATCTATAACCATTCTTGGTAGAAATAGTGGTTTGCCTTTAAATCCATATATTCTAATAACTATATTATTTTATCTTTCTTCATGCACCCCTTTTCCCACCAAGAAAACTTGGGATTAGGAATATATTCGATGGAGCTAATTTCCAGTTATCATGTAAATGATTTTCATTACAAACACATCTTGGAAAAGACAAAAATTTAAAGCAACTTCATGTTTCCACAATATGGGATACAAAAAATGCGTCGGTTCCTCTTTAGAATTAAATTTAGGTTTATGGGGTAAGTCATGAAAGACATGGCTCAAGACAAGGGTTTTTATCAGGTGCACCATCATAAAGAATCTATTGCTTTTGGACAAATTGAATAACTAAAAAGGTAATTCATTTGAAATAAGATTGACTTAGTCAGATAAAAAATATTTTTTATATGTGTAATAGAGCAAGGAGAATGGATTCTTGGAGTAGTTTCTCAGCCCATCAGACATGCACACAACCAAAAAAGTATCTAAATGACTATCTAAAAAAATAAATATATAGAATGAAAAGATCAAAAGGAACCTGAAAATTTGATGAAATGAATTCTCAATTAATGTTCATGTTGGTTTCTTGTGACTCCATAAAACTATATGCTTCCAAAAATTTTCAGCATATATCTAGTTCCGGTAGCTATAATATGCGTATGAATGCCTTGGGAGTCAGAGGAATTGGGGTCTTCTTCACTTCTTGCATAATTGTTCCTGTGTTTGAATCAAAACTGTTTGCGCACAAATAAATTATTTCTTTAAAATCAAACACTTCTAGAACACATGAAATATTCACTAATTTGCTAGACCAAATATTATTGCTATTATTCTATTCCATTGACAAGTTCACATATCACTCATACACAACCAACCATTGAAATATCTCATCGATAAGAGAAAGTGATGTTAGAAAATTAAATATTACAGAGCAATGCAACACGTAAAATATGCGGAAAATAAAAGCACACAAAACACATAAAACCAGAGAGACACAGATATACGTGGTTCACCCAGTTTGGGCTACATCCACCCCGAACAGCCAGTCCTTCCTTTCTATTACCCAGCAAAAATGAAGAGACAAAACCTACAACAGATCCGCTGTATTTTCCTCTGTTCTCTCTCACAGTCTCCCTCTCTATTTCTCGCTCCGAGAATGCACATACGATACACAGCCGCAATACAATACCCTCATAAAAGCAAGGGGTTTCCTTCTAGGGAAAAAAACCCTAAACTAAACATAACTTCTACCGTCAGATCATTTGCCTAATGAACGACCCAGATTGACTAGAAATTACTATACTTTTACAAGGCAATTTTACTTCTGTTTTTAGCTTTGGGGGCGCTGCCCCCGAAAGCCCCCGCTAGGGGGGGGGCTCCGAAAAGCGCTGCCACCCCCCCTGGACCCCCCACGGCAGCGATTAATTTCTAGCGGCGTTGCCACCCCTTTTAAGGTACAGGGGTCCAGTGCTGTGATACAAAGTAAACAAGATAATCAGGCTCCACACCCAACAATCTCCCACTTGGAGACTGATTGTAGCAACTCCACCGCTGCTTCATTTGCTAGACAATGACTCCGCTTTGGACCTAGCTGTTTCTCATATTCATCGTCATCCTTGCAGACCAATTGAAACTGAGCATGTTCTCAGTTTCTCCCTGGTTACAACTTTTGTTAGCATATACGCGGATTACGTAGTGTGTATCTTTTCCGGCTTCAACTCTCCATCTTCCAATCTTGTTGTATGAAATGGTACTTGAGATTATGTGTTTAGTCCTGGAACAAATGTTGAGTTCTTTGCAAGATGAATAGCACTTTGGCTATCCTTGTATAGTGTGCCCATATCATGATTCTTACCCAATTCATCCATAAACCTTTGTAACCAAATCATTTCTTTACTAGCCTGCCGTAGCGGCAACATACTCGGCTTACATTTGTTGAAAGTGAAACAACACTTTGGATTTTTGAAACCCAATTAACAGGTGTTTGGTTGTTCCACTGTTATCACTCAGGTTTTCCTAGAAGTTGTGTAAGAGGAAAGTATACCCGAGGTAACCACAAACCAGCCTTTTAGATGCAGAATCTAGCCAATCTGCATCCAGAGAGGGCTCTCTCTTTACAGCTGTTCCACCTACAGTAAATACATATCCTGTAGTGCTCCTCCTTTTATCTCTGTCACCTGACATATCTGCATCAACATATCCCTATAGAGCAATGTTTGAACCACCAAAGCATAATGCTTGATTTGTGGTACCTCTCAAATATTTGAGAATCCATTTTACTGCCATCCAATGTTGTTTTCCTGGATTATTCATGTATCTGCTTACAACTCCCACTGCATATGCAATATCAGGCCTTGTGCAGACCATTGCATACATTAAGCTTCCAACTGCTGATGCATATGGAATTTTAGACATATATTCCATTTCTTCGTGGGTCTTGGGGCACATCTCCTTACTAAGTTTGAAATGGCTAGCAAAACATGTACTGACTGGTTTTGCATTTTGCATATTAAATATTTTCAACACCTTTTCTATGTACTCATTTTGAGACAGTGTTAATTTACGATTTTTCCTATCTCTAGTTATCCTCATACCAAGGATTTGTTTTGCAGCTCCCAAATCCTTCATTGCAAATGAATTTGCCAATTTTATTTTGAGCACATTTATTTCCTGCATGTTAGATCCTGCAACAAGCATGTCATCTACATACAATAACAATATAATATAGCCGCCATCATTTTGCCTTTTTAGATAAACACAATGATCAGAGTGACATCTAGTATAACCTTGTTCAGACATAAACTTGTCAAATTTTAGATACCACTGCCTTGGAGCCTATTTTAAGCCATACAAGCTCTTCTTTAACCTGCACACCAATTTTTCTTTCCCTTTGACCTCATATCCTTCTGGTTGCTGCATGTATATCTCTTCCTCCAAATCTCCATGGAGAAATGTTGTCTTTACATCTAACTGTTCAAGATGTAAATCTTCTGATGCTACAAGACTTAAGATAGTTTTGATTGAAGTCATCTTAACAACAGGAGAAAATATTTCATCAAAATCAATACCTTTCTTCTGTGCAAACCCCTTCACCACAAGCCTAGCTTTGTACCTCTGTTTTCCTCCATCTTCTTCCTTCAGCCTGTAAACCCATTTATTCTGCAATGTAGTTTTACCTGCAGGCAACCTGACTAAGTCCCAAGTCTGGCTATGCATTAAGGAGTCCATCTCTTCTTCCATGGCTAGCTCCCACTTCTTCCTACTTTCAACCTGCATTGCTTCTTCATAACATTCAGGTTCACCAGAATCAGTCAACAATAAATAATATAATGAAGGAGAGTATCGTTCAGGGGGTCTACTTATCCCGGTAGATCTTCTAACACCACTTTCAGGTGTTTGAGGTGCCTGTTGCTGTTGTGGTGGTTGCTGCTGCTGTGGTTGTTGATTATTATTATTTTCAGGCACCTTTACTTTTTTAGTTATCTCATCAAGAACCGTGTATTCCTTGCTTTCTTTTTCCTGTTTCTTTTCCTGCAGCTGATTCTTATACAAGACCTTTTCATTGAATATTACATCTCTGCTCCTAATGATTTTGTGATTTTCATAATCATATAAGCGATAACCAAAATCATTAGCACCATATCCAATAAAGGTACATTTCTTTGATTTTGCCTCAAGATTTGTTCTGTTTTCTTTATTAATATGGACAATGGCCTCACAACCAAAAGGCTTCAAAAAAGAGTAGTTTACCTTTTTACCTGTCCATGCTTCCTCTGGAATACCACCATCCAAGGAACTTGAAGGCCCTCTGTTTATTAGATAAACAACAGTATCTACAGCATCTGCCCAAAATTGTAAAGGCAATCCCGCATGCAATCTCATGCACCTTGCACGCTCCATGATTGTTCTGTTCATCCTTTCTGACACACCATTTTCTTGTGGTGTTCTTGGAACTGTCTTCTCTCTACGAATTCCATGCTCTGAACAATACCTATCAAACTATTTGCTGCAATATTCACCTCCATTTTCTGATCTAAGACACTTCAACTTCTTTCCTGTCTCAATCTCAACCAAAGCTTTCCATTTCTTGAAAGTATCAAATACATCAGATTTATTCTGAATACAATAAATCCATGTTTTTCTAGTTGCATCATCAATAAAAGTAACATAATAACGAGAGCCACCGAGAGATGATACCTGAGCAGGTCCCCATACATCTGTATGCACAAGCGCCAATTTTTCACTCTTCTTTTCTTTCCCAACTCTGAGAAATCTGACTCTCTTTTGTTTTCCATAAATGCAATTCTCACAGAAATCCAAATCAACATTCTTCAAACCTGGCAACAAATTTCTTGAGAGAAGAATCTTCATTCCCTTCTCACTCATGTGTCTGAGCCTATGATGCCATAATGCTGCATCTGCTCCTTTAGAAGTTAAAGCATTAACAGAGTTAGAAATACCATTGCATAAATACAATGTACCAACCTTTTCACCTTTTGCTATTACCAACACTCCTTTGGTGACCTTCCAAGTTTTATCTGTGAAAGTTTTCACACAACCTTCACTGCCTAACTGCCCTGTTGAAATCATATTTTTCTTCAGATCTGGAACATGCCTTACCTCCTTTAGTAGCCATTGGTTTCCATTATGTTGTTTTACAAGAACCTTACCCATTCCAACAATTTTATAGGGTTTATCATCACCCAAACAGACTTGTCCAAAATCTCCTTGAACATAGTCATGAAAATATTTCTTATCAGGTGTGGCATGGAAGGAAGCCCCTGAATCTACAACCCAAGAATCAGTAACATTTTCGAAAGAAAGAATCAAAGCATCTTGTAACACATCACCTGTCACATTTGCTTCATGATTGTTTTCTTGCTGTGTATCTCCTTCTTTTCCCTTCCGAGATCTACAATATTTCTTTAGGTGTCCTTTCTTTCTGCAATTCCAGCACACTATCCCCGATCTGGACTTGGATATGCCTTTCCTTGATTTACTGCGATATCCCGAGCTCTTTCCTCTTTCTATTCTTCTTCCCCTAGACTCTGCACTCAAAGCATTACCGATGTTTCACCGGAGCTTTTCCATCGCATTTCCTCGCTAAGGATAGCACCCACAACATCATCAAACTTTAAAGTACTAGATCTAGAGACAGAGTTACTAATGGCCATAAATAAACCATTCTAGCTTTCTGGTAACAAGCACAGGAATAACAGAGCTCTAACTTCATAATCAAAGTTTACCCCTACAGAACTTAACTGACTGGTAACTGTATTAAATTCATTTAAATGGTCTGCAACAGATCCACCTTCCGACATCTTCATATTAAATAATTGTTTCATAAGAAATACCTTGTTTGAGGCCGAGGGTTTTTCATATAGTTTTGCCAACGTTTGCATCAAACCCTCTGTTGTTGTTTCCTTCGAAATATTGAAGGCGACAGACGCCGCAAGGCACAACCGTACTATTCCGAGTGCCTTTCTATCGAGAATGTTCCATTCCGTGTCTGTCATGGCCGCCGACTTCTTTGTTTTTCCGCTCAATGGTAGGTACAGATCTTTCTGATACAAATAATATTCCATTGGCATCTTCCACATCGGGAATTTTTGGCCGTTAAATTTCTCGACCCTAAACTTACCATCTTCCGCCATTGCTCCCACTCGAACCAGGAACCCTTCTTTCCTGCGAGTTTATCAGCCAAATAGACCTTCAACTCTGATACCAGTTGTTAGAAAATTAAATATTACAGAGCAATGCAACACATAAAATATGCGGAAAATAAAAGCACACAAAACACATAAAACCAGAGAGACAAAGATATACGTGGTTCACCCAGTTTGGGCTACATCGACCTCGAACAGCCAGTCCTTCCTTTCTATTATCCAGCAAAAATGAAGAGACAAAACCTATAGCAGATCTGCTGTAATATCCTCTGTTCTCTCTCACAGTATCCCTCTCTGTTTCTCGCTTTGAGAATACACATACGATACACAGCTGCAATAAAATACCCTCATAAAAGCAAGGGGTTTCCTTCTAGGGCAAAAAACCGTAAACTAAACATAACTTCTACCGTCAGACCATTTGCCTAATGAACGACCCAGATTGAATAGAAATTACTATACTTTTACAAGGCAATTTTACATCTGTTTTTAGCTTTGGGGGCGCTGCCCCCGAAAGCCCCCGCCAGGGGGGGGCTTCGAAAAGCACTGCCACCCCCCCTGGACCCCCCATGGTAGCGATTAATTTTGGGCGACGTTGTTGCCCATTTTAAGGTACAGGGGTCCAGTGCTGTGATACAAAGTAAACAAGATAATCAAGCTCCACACCCAACAAGTGAGTTAGTTTATCAGTGCAAATAGGGTATTTTCGTCCTTTGCTAGACATTTATTCTTTGTACTTTCAAAATATTCCCTCAATCAGTAAGGTTTTCAATTCCCTTCAAGTGTATATTTATCGATACGCTAAACAATGACCATATGATACTATTTGGCATGTGAAATATTTTTTATAGGGAAATCTCAATAAATATCAATTCAAGATACCAACGCTGACGTTTACTGGAAGAAGTGGAAATAAATTTTGAAATTCCAAAACCATCTCCTACATTTACTTCACACTTTTCTGTTGCTTTAATATCATCGATATACGTACCATAAGTGTTAGAATTTTATGAACTAAATTAAACGTTAATTCTTTCTAATAATTATAACTAGCATACATGACATCAATAATGACTCTAAGTTGAAAGGCGTGCAAGGAAGAATGCAAATGAATATTGTGCATAAGCATCAACAATTATCTTTGTTACAAAGCGAGATAATAGTTGGGTTGGTGGCCACTACTATGTCGATGTTGGTTGGCTCTATTTGATATAAATACATTTTTGTACATGGAAATACTTCCCATTCATGACTACATGTAGATTCATTGATTCTTCAAAAGAATGAAGAAACATCTTAGCATTGAGTTAATGTCCTTATGTCGAAGACATAAATTAGGAGGCCACATTGTGCACAAGGAAAGCTTCTTCTGCTATACACGATGCTAATTTTTAATTTCGTACTTCTTCCATTTTCATTGTGATTCTTCCACACTCATTAAAATGAAAGATTCATCCACATCTCCTTAACGATGTCGACTGAAACACATAGCTTAAAGGCCACTTGCAGAGAAATCGTCTAAACGAAGTCCTAGACATCGATTGAAAAAGATCCATGGTTTGTATTCCACATCAATATTTACACATATTTGTTTTATATTTTTCTCAGGATTCTATAAAATTTATTTCACAAGAGATACAAAATATATTTCCTCCAAGTTCGAAGTTGTAGAACAAGCTTTCATTGTGCTTCTTTCGCACATCCACACTTTGCACCTTGCATAATGAAAGTTTCTTCCATATCATGTACATGGAAATTGATGTATTATTTTTGTGGGGACTTAAATTTATGGGCACATGATTTAACATTTTCAAGAATCAAAGGTAGAAATGAATCTCAAGAAATCAATAAGAATTACAATTGGTGCCTTTGACACCGACCAATACTTGTTGCTGTTCTATAGGTTCTATGAAGAGCGCTTCACTAAGAAGCTTATGCTATATTGAAAGCCAAGTAGCATTTTCTGAGCATATAATTTTAATTGAGTTAATTGCATTGTGCGTATATGTGTGTGAGAAAAGGTACAAAGAAATATTTCATTATGATTCTTCCACAATATGAAAGCTTCTACCATCCTATATGATTTTAATTTGTACTTTTGTACCTCAATGTTCTTATTATTGAGTTAATTTGTACGTTTGTGCATCAATTTTCAAGTAGTCATTCAATCCAGATCACACTAAATACATCTCACTATACTTGGAATCCATAGATTCAAAATTCATTCAATCGACCTAGACCTATTTGGTTCTTTATAAATATTAGTCATGGGTCAATTCCGTAATTTCTTTACGTTGACCCAAAATCATTTCCACAAACTGTATCTCCTCATTCCATGCAATGAAATTCATATTAAGAAACTAGATTAAATGGAATTGAGGTAAACACTCAACGATATTATATATGAGATTATTTCGCACTATGCACAATGAAAGCTTCTGCACATTTTCCGACCCCGCACAATAATCATTACAAAATGTGTCATAATAAATTCCATTAAGAACTTGAACAATGTTTTGATTATGCGTTGAAAAATCCTTAATTTATTTTTAAATAAACGTTAGTGCCCAATGTAGAAGATCGATTAAGTTTATAGGGAATTTCGCATATGTCACACCTTGGAAATTAACACTTTGGGGACATGCACAAAAAATAGAGAAAGAAAATTCTTAGATTGGATTTCAATGATATAGGTGCTCTGAAAAAATATGCAAAGAGAAAAATGTGTGTAGATATGCAGTAGTTAGTATGTATAGTCATGTGACAAGCTCAAGTATCTGCAAAAATAAAAAATTTACATAATTAAATCATTTGTCGATTTAAAGCAATAAATATCATTTGACCCCTTGCGTAATTGCAGAAGCATAAATGAATTTAGTCTTATACATAATTGATTCATGCAAGAAAACCATAGATCTAAAACTAGTAAATTTGGATATATAAAAAACATTAGATATTATATAAAAGCTCAAAGTATATCCTTGAAAACGTATGCAAAAACATTATCTTATAATTATACATAAAACTAGTAAACATACTCAAAATTGGAGCAGAGTAATCAATGTTTGTGCTTGACAAGTATTAAACAGTAAGCAACATAGTTACAGTAACAAGAACTGTATTTAGATTCAAATTCCAATCGTCATAGCTATAATTAACATATCTACTACAGATGGAACAAATATATGAGATCCAAAAGTTTTGATGAATGTTCATTTTCATTGTGATCAATTATAGACCATTATATACAATAAAAAATATCAAATCATAAACTTATGTTCAATAAATGTTGTTGGAAATGATACAAAATCAAGAGCTATACAAGTTCATATGCAAAACATTATTTGAGAATTCTTCACAAAATTGGTAAACCATTTTAGTATTAGAACAGAGTAATTAGAAAATAATTTTCATTATGATCAATTACATAACATCAGGTAATATGTAAAATCTCAAAGAAAATTCTTGAAAGCATATGTGCAAGCTCAACATCTCATGCAAAACATTATCTCATAATTATTTACATAATTCGTAAAAAAATAAAAAATTAGAATATAGAGTAATTAGAATTGAATACATAGTTATGGTCTAGAGAATAATCTTTTTTGTGTAAAGCACTCATCAAAATCCTGATACTTAAATGGAAAAAGTAAATGCATTCTTCCCAATGGGGACTGGGATTGGGATATCGTGAACCATAATTTTCATTATTATCAATTATAAAACATTAGGTAATATATAAAAGCTCAAAGAAAATTCTCAAAAAAAATTGTTCAATTAATTTTTTTGCACAACATCACATAATTAAGACCTATATAACATCTTATTGAAAACATTGTCTCAAAATTATTTTCAAAATTAGTAGACACACTCAGAATTGGAACCCAAAGTAATCAGAATTAGAACAAGGATTGAATACGAAGTCATGGTCCTAAGAATATTTTTTATTGTAGAAATCACTTAACAAAATCCTGATACATAAATCATAAAGTAAATACATTTTCCCCAACGGGGATTGGTATTGGGCTCCTGTGAACCATAATGTCAAAAAGGTACTTGCAACAAAAAAAAAAGAAATGACATCCAGGAATTAGATAGTTCATGATAACATATCCAACATAATTGAATAATTAGACACTATATATAAAAAATTGAATGTTCCAAGATTTAAAAACACTTACAATATGCAAAATCATATATTGATATTGATTGACTATGAGTTGTCTTTCGAATTCATGATTTCTTCAATGAATTCCTTCACTTTAGCTTGAATGAAATATTTCATCAGAGTGACAATAATGTCCTATTTGACACATTCATTGAAACATCCTCCTTAATTCCCCTAGTTTATTCTTTCCATTATGTAGCCAAGGCAGAGTACTCTTTGTTAACAATAAAAAACTAAATAACCATTTTCTAATTTCCTTTATATTAAAATAAATTATACTATCAAACTATGTTGCCTTTGATTGTTTTATCTTGTTCAATTTATTGATCAACGTGTACTTTAAAATCAATTCAGAGTCACATGTAATGTGTGGTCCTTTTAAATCTCGAACAATGGCTACTGACTTGACATGAACATTATATCTTCCACTTTCTCTGCTTCCACATTAATAAATAATGTTATCTAATGTTTTGAATCTCTTAGATCATCCAAATTTGATGTGATTCATTCAATTAGCATCAGTGAGTCCTTATTTATCATTCTCTAGATTAGACAACAAATCAAGCTTCTAAGTAAAGGTAAGTAAGTCATTGTCTATGAATTCCATGTCTCCCTCAAGATCACTTTTTACCCACTCGAAAGATGACTTAATTCTCTGGAATAAATGTCGCAGATCAAAATATTCTTTCCATGCATATTCAATAGTTCAAAATTTTTTGGATATATTACTAATAATAAATGATTTCACTGCATTAAGGAGGTTGATGGGTTTATCAAATCTATGGGTTGTATTGGGGGTAGAAATTTCCAATGGTGGTGCACATATTTCTAGTGGAGTCATTAGCAAAGGACCCAAATTTATATAATCTTCTATCTCTTTTATTCTTACTCTTAGTCTCATATTTTATTCTTCTCGTTGTCTAATAGACTCCACAAGCACATCACTAGTATATTGATGCAATTTTATGAGCCCTATTGCTCTAATCCTAGACACATCAACATCCATTTATACTCGATCAATAACCTTTTTGTTGCTAACCTTTAATCTTTAAATTCTCAATATTTTATTGCTCCTTTCATAATTTTCATTTGCAATGTGATAGGGTGGTGATCGAAAGAAGTGACTTATTCAACAATTTTCTCCATCATTTTATGATTTTTTACAAAACAAGTGCTAACCCGATTAGGTAGTATAACACTGTTAACTTCCACACCCATAGCCTCTTCAATGCTACCTTTTTTTCCAAGACTCTTGGATTTGGATGATTTAGCTATATGTGGTATTTTAGGAATGAATCTCCGAGGAGGCTCTTCTCCATCTCTGCCACTTGATAGCCCACCATGAACTAGTATTTAACTTGTAATAGTTTTTCTCTTTCTTTGACTGGTAGATGAAATCAGACTAGTACTGAGTGTGCAATATTGAGCTTGCTGTGTAGGATTTGTGCCTCTTTGCTTGCATATTCCTCCTATGTTGACACTATCTTCTTCAATATATATTAAAAACTCTTGATTTTTTGCTGGTGCACTGTGACTTTCCTCACTTTTCTCTCTAGATATTGGAAACAAGTTTGTACCTAAAAGACTTTAGGTGTGCACCAAATAGACCTTCTAGATCAAAGGCTTCAATGGATTCAAATTTACTTAGTTAAACACATCTAAAAGCTGTTGAAGATTCGTAGCATGAGCCAAATTATTCATAGTGACTTCTACAATAGTAAAGAACGAAGAAGTAAATTGTTTTTTCTTTTCCATGCAAATGTAGCTTCCAATGACAGTATTTCCTATAGACTTCAACAACACAATACCTATCTAAAAAAAATTGGCAACATAAATGGCTTATCTTCAAAACCATAAATTTGAATTACTATATTAGTTTCTCTTTCTTCATGCAACCCTTTTCAAAATATTAAAACTTGAGTCTGTGCAGATATTCGAGAAGGATCTTGTCCAGTTATCATGTAATTGAATTTCTTTACAAAGACATCTTGCATTAAACAAAAAATTAAGGAATTTGTGTCCTTCCACAATGTGGGATACTATAACTACATTGGTTCCTTGTTAAAATTAAATTTAGGATTACAAGGTAAGTCTTCCAACACATGAATTGATACGAAGGATGTTATCAGATACACCATCACAAATAACCTATTTCTCTTGGAAAAATTGACTAACTAAAAATAAAATTCATAGGAAATGACATCAACCCAATAAAAGATATAATGTTTTTTTGTATGAGTGATAAAGAAAATAGAAAATGAATTTTGGGACATTCGCTATAGTTTCTTGGACCATCATGTGGGAACAAATCCAATAGAAGTCCCTAAATGGTTGTGAAAAAAAATATTATCTAGCAAAGAAATATCAAAAGGGACATGAGAAGTTGGGGAAATGAATTCTTAAATAATGTTAACCCTGTCTACTTATGACTTCAGGAAACTATTTTCTTTGGATTACTTTAAACACTTATCCAGTTTCAGTTCTTGAGTATCTATCTGAATGCCTTAGGATTTAGAGGAATATTCTTCACTGTTAGGATAATCTTTCTTGTTCTTAAATCAAAATTGTTCATGCACAGATAAAAAATTTCTTTGAAATCAAAGACTTCTAGAACACATGCAACATTTACCAATCCACTAGTCCAAATATTGTTGCTTCTTTCCTCTTCCATTTATAGATTCACTTACTTCTCATACACAATCGATGAATGAAATTTCTCATCGATACAAGAAATTGGGTTAATTGTATCAGTGCAAATAACCTCTTTCCTTCCTATGCTACCCATTTACACTTTGTACTAAAAAATACTCTATCAATCAATAACGTTCTCAATCTCGTTTAACTTTACAATTCTCCGTTTTCTTCAGAATCACCAACTATTACTATTTTTCATGTGAAAATTTTTACACATGACACTCTTGATAAATATCAATTAAATATACCAAATCCAACATTTACATGAGGAAATGGAAGTAAATATCGAAATTCCAAAACCATTTTGTCCATTTACTTTTCACTTTTGTCCTGCTTTAATATCACTCACATATGTGTCGTAAGAGATACAAATTTAGGATATAAAATAAATATGAATTACTGATCATGAAAATTAACTTAGAGACTTTCAATAATAACTGTAAATGGAAAATTGTGCAAGGAAAATCACAAATAAATATTTGAGGAGACGTGCTCAACTACCTCTACCATGAATCGACTTGATGGCTAAGTTGGTCCCCACCACTATGTCAATGTCGATTTATTTTATTCGATATCAGATTGCAAGAAAACAATGAAACAATTCATAAGAGATAGAAATTTAATATATAAAAAATATGAATTACTTGTGATCATGACAATTATCTTAGAGATTGTCAATAATAATTGTAAATATAAAATAATGCAAGGACAATCATAAATAATAATCAAGATTCTTTATTTCTACTTTTAAACCATTGTTTCTAGATTTAAAACTACACAACCCACGCCGATACACCCTTAAGGGAAAATGTATATGGAGATGTAGAACATTACAAATTAAAGGTTATGCTCCTTTCTCAACACACCTGTTTTCCCACACACCACTTCTTTCGTGAACACATTAAAAATAGACTTCATTTAATATAAGATACTAAGTTTTTGATTAAAGTTAATTTAATATTGTTTCTATGATAAAGTTTCCTCTGCACCCCAATTCTATTGCACATACCCCCTCCTCTGCACATCCTTCATTCTGCATAAATTCAGAGCTCTATGTAACTATTCCCACAAAACTAAATCTGAAAAAATTTAAAATGGAAAAAAGTTTAAAATGAAATAAGGAAAAAATTCACCAGCAATACCTATCTTACTGTCAGTTTCAAATCACTAACTGGAGAAACAACCCCCCCCCACTTTATGTAAAGGACCTTCTTAGCTATTTCTAGTTTTGAAAACCACACATACCACGTTGATATGCCCTTAAGGGAAAACATATACCGAGATTCGGAACATTACAAATTAAAGTTTCTATTCCTTGTTTCACACACCCGTTGTCACTCACAACATTCCTTTCTCACACTCATTAAAAATAGACTTCATTTAATATTATATACTAAGTTTATGTTTAAATTTAAATTAATTTGGCATTTTCAGAATATAGTTCCTTATACACCCTCTTTCTCCTACACATACCCCCTCCTCTGCACATGCTTCATTTTGCACATATTCACAAATCTATGCAACTGTTCTCCTGCACAACTAAATCCGTAAAAGTGTAAAATGAAATAAGTGATAAACACACTAGAAATACCTATCTTACTGTCAGTGTCAAAGCACTAATCGAAGAAATTCCCCCTTGCTTTACATAAAGGAGCTATTCATAACATTCTGTCAATGTTAGTGTCATAGCTCTCACCAATGGAATGACCACTCACAAAATTATCCTTTTTTTTATTTTAAAATGATTTTTGAGGCACTGAAAAGTACCAAAATAAATCTCCCTGTGCCAATGGAATTTTGTCGCATCAAGACTCGCTCAACCAATGGAAAATTAGAAATAATATTTCCATAAATTAGAAAAATATTTTTGAATTTATGGGAAAATAGAAATATTTAGCATATAAACGAAACTTTCGTTAAAATTGCAAAACCTCAACAAAGTAAAAGATATTCAATGCTCTTTGACTACGAAGCGAGTGGTATAGTTCCTGGCAAGGTAGGGACTAATAAAAACATTTGGAGGTTAGCACCTTTTCCTATGTACAACGAGTGACTAATATTATGAAAAAAAATAGAAATTAAGTTGGGAAAATTAGGTTACGAAGGAACATTAATGTGATAATAAAATTGGTAAAATTGTTGAGAAATTTAAATAAAGGAATTGATAGATGTAGTTAGGGTTAAAGAGATACAATAAAAAAATAAAATGTAAAATATTATAATATTCAAATGGTGGGAAAACAGGATGAGATTGGAAATAAATAAGGGAAAAATTAAGGATTTATTTATTGATAAATATAGTAGAGGATAAGTTTTCGAGTGTTGTTAAGTTTGTAATCAATTTTTATGATAAAAATAATTAATGTTTTTTTATTTTTATTTTGTCAAAATGATTTTTTTTTGATGATATGAGATGTGTAATGTGTAGATAATGCTAACATTTAGATGTGATAAAATTTAATGATGTGTTTGGTGTTATAAGAATGCTCTATTATAAGGTGTGATCAAAGTAAATGAGGTGTTTGGTGTTACGAGAATGGTATATTATAAAATTTCGTAAAGTGATTGTGAAAAGTGTGAACGAGATGTTCATTGAGATGAGTTTGTATAGATTGTATGGTTCCATGATATAGGATTTACCATAATAATAATGAATTCGGTAAACACCTTGAGAAAACATAGTGTTGGATTTATCTTTGACACTTCTAAATAATTGTTTGAGGGTCTTGTGAGCTTTGAAGTAATTCCTATTTTCTTTTTGTCTAAGGTCTTATAAATTTGATTAGTGTCATGAATGTAATGAAACATAACTTGGGCTTGAGAAGGAGAAGCAAAGAGGGTGTTCTTGGTTTTTCAATGAAGGAAATAATGAAAATCTCTATTAATTTTGTAGACAGAATAGGCATTATCTTGGAGGGTGTTAGTAAAGTGGGTTCTTTTTTATTTAGGTGTTGATGGGGTGGAAATTCAAGTAGTTTTGGATATCAGAGTTTTGGGAACCACAACATTTTTAGTAAGGTGGTGGTGGGATTAGGTGTGAAGATATCTATTAGTGTCTATATTTTTTTAAAAAGCTTTATGGAAAAGGGAGCCATTAGGTTGACTAGTCTCTAAAACATATAAGAAGGGGAAGGAATTGTATTTTTAGGTTTACATGGTATATTAAATATGGGGGGATAGGAAATTGAGATGGTTAAGAGAAATTTTAGGGAAGATTGAACATGAGGCTAAATAATGAAGGTATCATCAACAAGTTGGAACTAACATGTTTGAGAGGGAAGCTATTGAGTGTTACTATTTCAATGAGTTCCATGAAGATATTTTTTACTACTGGTGATATCGGGGGTCCTATAGTTGTTCCATTAGTTTATTCACATCATATACTTATGAATATAAAGATGTAGAGGCGAGACAAATATTTATAATATTTAAAGTATAAGAGTTGACTAGTTTAGAGATAAGGCTAAGAGCTTGAAGATGAATATTTTAGTGAATAACAAAAATAAAATAAAAAATGAATGTGATTTCTATTTCATTAAATTGAAGTTCATGAATTTTGTGAATGGATTCAATGGAAGCTTTTATAAAAGAAAGGGATTTTTCTATAAAGGATTAAAGCTTATTAGATAAATTTTTTTCCAAGGCATGGATAGGGGGATCAATTGAGCTAACAATGGGTCTAATAGGGTTGAAATTTTATGGATTTTGGGTTGTCCATAAATTTTTGGGGTTGGAGGGTTGGCTAGAAGACACATTTTTATAATGGGATCTAGGGATGAGGACTTGATAGCTTTGGTTACAAGGTTGGTTTTTTTGTTGATGAGATTCGTACAAATAGTTTTATATTAAGAATCAATTAAGAGTTAAAGCAAATTGGCTTCATAATTCAAAGTGTTCATGATTATAGAAGAATTACCTTTACTGGATTTGAGAATCACAACATTGAGGTTATAATTAAGATGATGAAGGTCATTGAATTGATATTTTGAAAGTTTAGGTTTAGGGAGTTTAACATACAAGATATTTTGAGAACAATATTATTTATTTCTTTAGCTTCATGAATGTGAATTAGGTCAAAAGTGATGGATTCAATAAAATAAAGGATTCCTTTTGTATGGATATGGCAAGGGGAAATAACATAATTGAATGTTTTTTGAAGAATATTAAAGGTAAACATAGTTACCAATAAAAAATGTACTAAACTAAGTTCTCATTTTTTAGAGGTAGCAAAAAATCATTTATGAAAAGTGTTGATTCAGAATACACCTTTTTTTGGACCATATTTTTGAGATTTAAATTTTTCTTATGTTTTAAGTATGCACATTTCTTTTATATGTTTGTGATTTTCATATCTATTTGAAAAGTGTTGATGCACCATCAATGTCGGTGTCCGAATATGAACATATTTCAAGCCTTTCCTCCACATAAATTATCAACCCAGGGCGTTAGTTATTTCAGGACTAACGACAAAGTATATGTAGATACAAGCAGATGGTCTACTGTAGATCATAGGTTTAATATATAACACACAAATCACTATAACAAAAATGAAATGAACTGCAGAAATTAAAGGGCATCCACAACAATTAAACGTGACTATAACAACAGTAAAGATATCACACTAAAACACAACACTGCAAAGGAAAAAGGGAAAATGCAGCACCTGATCAGAAGAGTGGGCACAACTCTCTGATCAGGGTTGCGGTGAACTCCCAAATTACAGGAAAATAACAAGTTGCTATGCATTAAATTAATGATAAAATAAATTCATTACAAGATCTGTCAAAGGGCTTAACCCCGATTCACAACCTGCAGGCTTCTTTATACAATTATCCTGAAACCCTCGATTCCTCTCAGCAACTTCATCATTACAAAAATACATCTTGTTACAACGACAACCAAGTTACCCAGCAAGAAACCGTGAAAAGGTCTAAGATAGCGCTGATACAACCAAGGCTGTTATGCTGTAACAACAAATAAGGAAGACACTGGAGATGATGGGTTGTGCCTTGACTCGCGATCGCAACGCTCCTGTTTTAGCTAGATCTGAAGAAATATCGGAGTTAATATGTAAAAAGGTAAAACCTCCATGACAAATAATTCATTAATCAAATATCCCATGAAAGATAAGAAGAAGGGTTTTACCTTATGCGTTTTAAGAATAATAATGGTAGAAAGAGATAGAAAAATAGGGTAAAATGGGAGAGGAAAGTATACAAATCCGGTACCCAACATCTCCCCCCAATTGATCTATCTGCATGTCCTCATGCAGCTTGTCGTCTCCTTAGGTCTGGGTTGGACCGAATATGATCGACATGAAGCTGTGTGAGGTCATTCTGCAACCATTTCTATTCTTGGTGGCTTATATCCTTTTTTCAAAACAACATCCTTCCACCATTTTGGATCAACGTTATATGTAGGAGCATACTGCTCAGCTGACAACCATAGAAGGGGAAATTGAAACCTTAATCCCATCTATCTGATCCCATAGGTATGAATGCATGCCACGTAATGTGGAATTCTCTCTAAAGCACGTGAAAAGTTGGGTACTCCAAATGGTTCTCTTTCCCTGACGGCTGAGGATGACAACATCCATCTTTTATGACAACTGTCCAGTGATTCCTTGCAAAACATCGTAATCTGGCTGAAACATAGGTCATCACCATTTCTGGGGGTCCATCATGTGTTCCTTACGGCCCTTAATTTGTAAAAATGTATAATTCTTGTTACAAATGTTTGAGGACTGACCATGCTCTCTTCTCATCATTAACGACTTTCTAGCTTGAGTTTCTTCAAATGTATCCCAAGCCTTTCTCCATTTAATTTGAATGATGGTATAGGAGGTGAAATCCATTAAATGGATGTCCCCCACGAATGGAATGGGGTTAAAGGATTGCTCATGCCTTAAGTAATACCCATGCATATAGCTATCCCAAATTAAGTGATGTCCGATAATGTCATGAATTTTTAAAATACAGAGAAATTGAATGGGGTCCTCAATTTCGTACCAAATCTCCTTATATATAATTTCAAGAAAAAATAAAAGAAATTATTCATGAAGGAATAAGGCATAGATATGTGCAGGAGGTCTGCAGGTCATTACTTGTTGTGCCAGGGAGAACATCTTATCCTTATCTGTCTTTAGCAACTGATCTTGTTCTTCCAAATCCTCTATTATGGCCTTCTGTTTAGCATGCTTCAGTTGCGCCTTATATAACTGATCCATGTACCCTGTGACAACTCCGGTGGCCTGTTCTTGAACCCTAGTTGTTTCCTTCTTATGGTCACTCGCTGTAGACTGCCACTTCTGAATTTCAGCGGCCAATACAAATTCTTGACCTTCAAACAACTCTTCGATCAGGCTAGTCTGGGTAGTTGCCATGGAGACTTCAATATTCTGCTTTATTTCCCTCCATTTGTAGATTTTTACCTTCCTTTTCAATCGTGAAACTTGCTTCTTCAAATCCTGAACCTCCCTTTTTAGTCTCATGGTTTCACTGAACTGCAGCTGATACTTCTGCTTGAGAGGTATCCTTCTTTTCTCTGTTGTGTAACCAGCTCCAAAAAGAGAAGAAAAAAGATATCAACGCCTTAGAAATGAGCCACTTCGAGGGGGCAACCTCCAATACATTACATAAATGAACAATTCTTGTATGATACAATTTACAAAACCTCCTTTCTATATATAGGAGTCCATGGGGCCATAATGTAATCCTAGTGGGCCACAATGTAATCCTAGCCGACCTAACAATAATAATTTAAGGGCACAATAATAACAAAATGGGAGTTACAAGGGTACAATAATAACAATAAGGGGTTTACACTAACAATAATAAGGGACTATACTAGTGATATAGGGACCTAACATGCCCCTCTCCTTCAAAAAAAGTGTTGTCCTCAACGCTTGAGTAGCTCCGGGTGCTTCTGTATAAAATTCTCATCCTCCCATGTAGAATCTTCGGTGGGTAAGTTCTTCCACTTGATGAGATACTCTGAAATTGATCGATTCCGTAGCTGTCGAGTTCTTGTTTCCATGACCGCTTCAGGTTCCAATATGATTTTTCCTTCCTCATCAAGTTTTGGCAATATTGTTTGAACTGGAAGATTTTCACCTATAACCTTTTTTAAGCATGAAACATGGAAAACTGGATGTACTCGCGAAGAAGCAGGAAGCTCCAATTTGTATGCCATAGAACCAATCTTTTGCAACACCTTGTAAGGACCATAGTACTTTGGTGATAATTTATTATCCTTCTTAGCTTGCTTGAGGGACATTTGTTTGTATGGTTGTAGCCTTAAAAATACCCAATCTCCTACATCAAAACTTCTCTCGCTGCGATGTTGATCTGCCTGTTGTTTCATTCGATTTTGTGCCAAATTCAGGTTATCCTTTAAGAGTTGGAGAACTTCTTTCTGATGCTCGACGTGATCTTCCACTGCTTGAACCTTCGAATTTTCCCTTAAAGATGATGTGATCGATGGTGGATGATATCCATAAAGTGCCATAAATGGGGTCATTTTTGCTGCAGTATGGAAGGAAGTGTTATACTGCCATTCAGCGAGAGGTAACCACTTGACCCATTGTGTTTGTTTATCAGATACAAAACAATGAAGATATCCTTCCAAACATTTATTTACTATCTCAGTTTGACCATAAGATTGAGGATGATAAGATGAGCTATGAGCTAATTGAGTACCCAAACAAGAAAATAACTCCGTCCAAAAATTTCCAGTAAAAATGGGATCTCTGTCACTCACAATAACCCTTGGGCTTCCATGTAGCTTTTTAATTTTGTCCATAAATGTAGTAGCAACTGTATTTGCTTTAAATGGATGAGATAATGCACAAAAGTGTGCATACTTGGTAAGTCTATCAACTACCACCATGATGACACTCTTTCCTTCGGACTTAGGTAAACCTGTGATAAAATCCATTGAAATCTCCTCCCAACGTTGACTTGGAATGGATAAAGGTTGTAGAAGTCACGGGGTCTTAATTGTTTCCACTTTATTCTGCTGGCAAACCAAACATTCCGCCACAAACTTTTGAATATCAGATTTAAGGCCATCCCAAAAAAATTCTTTCTTCACCTGTGGTAAGTTTTTAAAAATCCTGAGTGTCCTCCTAAAGGAGAAGTGTGCAATTCCAGAAGAATCTTTTGTTTTAGTTGGGAATTCTTACAAAGATATAAGCGATCTTTGTACCATAAGGAATCATTTTCCCAACTAAATGTATCAGATGTACTAGGATCTTGCTGCAACTTTTGAATGAGTGTCCATACATCTTTGTCCTTCTTCCATTCATCTCTTGCTTCGGTTATCCAATCCGGGTGGATAATAGAAATGGCACAAAGCAATGCTTCCACCTCTTCATTCTTTCTTGAGAGTGCATCTGCAACAACATTAAGCTTTCCTTTTTTGTAGATTATTTCAAAGTCATAACCCAACATCTTTGTGACCCATTTTTGCTGCTCTTCTGAAGATAGTCTTTCTTCCAAAAAGTGTTTAAGACTATCATGATCAGTTTTTACCTTGAAGTGTCTTCCCATTAGGTAAGTTCGCCATTTCTTTAGTGCATGCGGTATTGCTAACATTTCCTTCTCATAAATAGGTTTCTGTAAATACTTTCCTTTGATTGGACGACTTTCAAAAGCAATGGGTCTTCCTTCCTGCATTAAAACTGCACCAATTCCATTTCCTGAGGCATCACATTCCACGATAAAGGTTTTTGTGAAGTCTGGCGTAGCTAAGACCGGTGCTAGGCACATTGCCTCTTTAAGATGTTCAAAGGCCTTAGTTGCTTCAGGAGTCCATGAAAATGCATCTTTCTTCAATAATGTTGTGAGAGGTGCTGCTATTCTCCCATAATTCTTAACAAACTTGCGATAATACCCTGTTAACCCGAGAAATCCTCGCAACTGCTTTATGGTTGTGGGGACTTTCCATTCCTTAATGGATTTAATTTTGTTAGGGTCTGCTTTAACACCCTCGTGAGATACAATATGACCCAGATATTCCACCTCTTGTACTCCAAAGAAACATTTGGATTTTTTTGCATATAATTGTTTCTCCTGCAATAGTTTGAGCACCCTGTCAACATGTTCAACATGATCCTTCCAAGACCTGCTGTAGATTAGTATATCATCGAAAAATACTAGCACAAATTTTCTAAGGAAGGGTTTGAAAATGGAGTTCATCAACCCTTGAAATGTAGAAGGTGCATTGGTAAGGCCAAAAGGCATGACCAAAAATTCATAATGACCCTCATGAGTTCGAAATGCTGTTTTTGGAATATCTTGAGTCTTCATTCTAATTTGATGATATCCTGAACGAAGATCCAACTTGGTAAAATAAATTGCTCCATGTAATTCATCCAATAATTCATCAATCACAGGAATGGGAAATTTGTCTTTAATGGTGAGCTTATTGAGCTCCCTATAATCCGGACACATTCAACATGATCCATCCTTCTTGTGTACCAATACTACAGGAGCAGAGAAAGAACTTTGACTAGGTTGAATTATACCCGCCTCTAACATTTCTGCAATCATACGTTCAATTTCGCTCTTTGGAAGTAAGGATATCTATAAGGCCTGATGTTTGGAGGAACACTTCCTGGAATCAAATGAATAGCATGATCATGATCACGAATAGGTGGGAGTCCTTTGGGAGTTTCAAACACCTTGGAATGATTGTCCAAGACTTGTTGGAGATCTGCAGAAGTAGATGATTTTGATGTCGGAACTTCTAGTGAGCATAATTGTGCAATTACGCCTCGTTGTTCTTTCTTTAGAAGCTTTGTCATGACATTAGAGCTTATTATCCTTCCTGGCTTCCCTTCAATACCCCGTAATTCGACTTCCTTTCCTTCTGAAAAAAATTTCAAGAAAAGTTCTTGAAAATTAAAAACTACCGTCCCCAAAGATTGTAACCATTGTACTCCTAGTACAACATCAGCACCTCCCATAGGAATGGAAAGCATTGGACTAGTCAATGCATATTCCCCCATGGTTAGCTTAATATTATGGCATTTTCCAGAGCAATTTATAGTTCCTCCATTTGCAACCATCACTTGACATTCTGGTGCTGGGTATAGGAAACAATTTAATTCCATGGCTACCTTACAATGAATAAAATTATGGGTGCTACCTGAATCAATCAACACTATTACCTTTTTCTTCTTGATTTGTCTTTCTATCTTGAGAGTTTGAGTGGTAATTCCTGCCATTGCATTACACGATATGGTCGGATTCATTTCTTCCTCTTCTAGGGCTGGTTCCTGGTGTATATCCTCTTCTTGGTCATTTCTTCTTCCTCTTCACAATCTATGTAAAATAATTTCTTCTCAGCACACTTATGACCTTTAGTGTATTTGCTATCACAACTGTAGCAAAGCCCTTTTTTCTCTTTTTTCTTCCAATTGTTGTGGTGTCAACCTTGTAGGTTGTGGAAATCTAGGCGTAGCAACACTTCCTTCTTTATAGAATTGAGTGGTAGGCTTCCTTGTCGCCATAATTTTACATTCAACTTTTCTTACCAACCTGAATGCCTTCTCCAATGAATCAGGTTCCAAAACGTGAACTTCATGTTGGATGTTATCCTTTAAAGTGCCTATGAAGAGATCAATCCTGTGTTCCTCTGGAATATCAGTTACCCTTATATTCAATTTTTGAAGTCCTCAATGTGCTCCCCCACTAAACCCTTTTGTTTGAGATTTATCAATTGGCTAAAGAAGGTGTTGCTCTTTGTATCCTCATAATGTGCTATCATTTCCTCCGTAAAAAATTGACCAAGTGACAATTTTTTTACGGGAGCAAAGCCATCGATACCATACAAATGTATTTTGTTCTAAATGTAAAGTTGCAATGCGTACCTTTTGTGTGTTTTGCACGTTATGGAGATCAAAATATTGCTCCATCTGTAGTATCCATGTTACAGGATCCTTTCCATCAAGCTTCCTCATATCCATTTTTGGAATATGGTGGTTCTTCCCGCCAACATTAGAGTTTATGAAATCACGATTAACATTTATTTTGTTCTCATCATGAGGTTCTTCTACTATATTTCCGCCATTAGGAATCGTTTCTTGTTTTAAGCTTGTCATCAAGCCTTCCATGTATGATTTTAGATCATTCTTCATGTTTTCCATGTTGTCTTTCATGTTTTCATCGATCTTAGCTTCCATGTCATCAATCTTAGCTTCCATGCCCACTTCCATGCCATCCATCTTAGCTTCCAAACCATTCATCTTAGCTTCCACGCCTTTCTTCAAACCGTCCATCTTAGTTTCCATGCCTTTCTTCAAAACTTCCATTTCATTTTTTGTTGTTCTTTGCGAGAGCAAAATTTGTTGCACTTGCTCTTGTAATTTTGATATGTCATGTTGCCATTCTTCGTCTTCATGAGTCACAGTAGAGCCTTCTAAAGGCTTAATGGGAGTTGAATTCTTTTTAGGGGCCATTTTAGAATCCAATACTGATATCTGTTCTACAATATTCCCTTGGAATCAATTCAACTTGATTCTTCAAACAAGACTTATGCAATTCGGAAAAAAAATACACACCTTTTACTTTATTTTTAGGAGCTCTGTATTGAAATTGAATTATCTCTGTAATTGAGAATCTTCAATATCTGAAATTCACTGCTATAGTAGCCTTCTGAATTGTCTTTCAAATGCCACAGGTATGATCTGATTTGGATTCTTCAAGACAAATTTATTTCCAATCTCCCACAATGACCCAATTTTGGATTGGTTCAATAGAGCGAACTTGTACGACTTGCAAGGTGTCACTGTTTTGTCCTTCGTCTCTAAAATTGATATCCAAGAAATTGCAGTCCATGTACTTGCAAGCACTTTTTACGGCACTCCAATCCGATGCCCAGAGAGAGAGTTATTGAACTTTTCCCACGATCACCTCTTTGAGATGAAATTCAGGAGCCTGAAAACGCACTACCTTCCATAGATCATATCTCCAAAAATATTGCAAACCAAGCTCTGAAATTTTTTGACGAATTTCCTCAGGATTTCAGCGTCGCACCATATGAATTTCAGATTTTGAACCTTCGTAGAAAAAATGTTATAGCGAAAATTCCACGATGACCTGTTTAGGAGCCTGAAAAAAGACCTAACTTCCAAAGATCATATCTCTAAAAATATTGCGAACCAAGCTCTAAAATATTTAGACAAACTTCCTCAATATTTCAGCTTCGCACCCTAAAAATTTCAGCTTCTGAAGCTTCGTAGAAAAAACGTTATAGCGAAAATTCCACGATGACCTGTTTGGAGCAGCGAAACCCTAGAATCCAAAGCTCTGATACCAAATGTTGTGTAACCAGCTCCAAAAAGAGAAGAAAAAAGATATCAACGCCTTAGAAATAAGCCACTTCGAGGGGGAAACCTCCAATACATTACATAAATGAACAATTCTTGGATGATACAATTTACAAAACCTCCTTTCTATATATAGGAGTCCATGGGGCCATAATGTAATCCTAGTGGGCCACGATGTAATCCTAGCCGACCTAACAATAATAATTTAAGGGCACAATAATAACAAAATGGGGGTTACAAGGGTTCAATAATAACAATAAGGGGGTTACACTAACAATAATAAGGGACTATACTAGTGATATAGGGACTTAACATTCTCGCACTGTTCAACCCATTCCTGTTTAACAATGAATTCAGTTTCTGAGCCTATGACAGGCTCAGAAGGCGGCAGAATGATGCCGACATTCTCTACAGATTCTTTTGTCAAGCCCTTATAGCTGGGCTCCCTATCTCCAAGGGCTTCTTCTTCTATGTTTCCTCCAGGAACTTCTACTGTCTGGTCGCTAATTTCATTGACCCTCCTGTGTTCCGAGGTTTCCACAGGAACACTGTCTTCCTAGCGAGCCTCTAAGTGTTCTAGTTTGGTAGTGGCTGGGCCAATCTTGGCCATGTCAACAAATTTAAATACTGGGGGAACAAATACTTATTCCATTGACTATTTGGGCGAGCAAAATCGCCTCGCCCCTCTAGGCATCAGGGACTAGAACGAAGAACAGGGAACAGACTCATTACCTTCATTTCCGATTTGGATTGGGACTTCGTGCACTGCTACTTCAATCGGGGTCGATGCTGGTTCTTGTGGGATAACATCGAGTCCGCGGCTTATTTCCCTTCTATCCTCCTGCCCTTTGCTCACAATTTATTCTTCTCGGGTCGATACTGGTTCTTGTGGAATAGTATCGACCTCCTAGTTCATTCCTTCTTTACCTCCCTATTCCTCATGAATCACCTTTGTTTTCACAATCGATATCGGTTCTTGAGGTCCAACGTCGATTTCGCAGGCTGAATTCTCCTGTTCTAGCCGAATTGGGGGTGGTTCCTATGTAACACCCCCACCTATATCAGCATTCATATTTATATGGGTAGGTGATGCTATTTTTTTCAAAACAGCATCACTTTCCATTTCTCTATCCACAGTTTCACTCTTTTTTTCTTCATTAATAAAATTCGATGAATGTATAACAATATCGACTTCCTGCACAATGTCCATAATTTTCTTCTCTAGGGATTCTTCAAGCGAGGTTGGTTCGTGTTTGGCAGCCTTGTCTGTGCCACCAATTACCTCCTCCATTCTTATTTCTTCTTTTGCGGGCTTTTCAAGTGAGGCTGGTTCTTGCGTGGAAGCCTCGGTCACGTTGCCGATTACTTCCTCCATTTTCATTTCTTCTTCTGTGGGATTTTCAAGCAAGGTTGGTTCTTGTGTGGTAGCCTCGGCCGTGTCGCCAATTACCTCCTCCATTCTCGTCTCCTCAAGTTCCTCCTGATCAACCATCATATCTTCTTCCTCGGGCTCCTCCTGATCAATTTCTATTTCCATTTCCTCGGGTTCCTCTTGATCAATTTCTTCTAAATGTTCTTCTTCTGCCAGGCCAGCCGTAGAGGCTGGTTCTTCTTCTCTAGCAGCAATCATGGCTGCTACCTCTTCTACTGAGGACCCACAAATTTTTTCCCAGGAGACCCGAAGCCTGTTTATTGCATGCATGACCAATAATTGCACCAAACCGTGATTGGAAAGTACTACCGGAATTCGGCGCAAATGCCGAGCAGCCTGTGCCATATGTTGTAGTTGTTTCAAGAGGAATAAGGGCATGTTTAGGGCATCCACCTGATCCTGCAGAAATCGGAGGTGCGTTAGAAATTTAAAGCGGTATTTGAACAGAGTTGAGGCCCGACCCTTGCAGGTAATGTATTTTATTACGAAACTTGCAACTTCATTCCAATGATATGGTACCATTCAACGCTTGTATCCTCTGCCCATTTGAACGACACTTTCTCTTGATTGTAAGAACAATTTATGGAATTCTAGAAGAGAAAATTTCCGAGCAAACCATTGTTGCCCCTGCTGCCTCAGCCCGCTAACCTTTGCAATTTCCTCTTCTGTAACAGGAACTTCCAGACCTCTAACCCGCGAATAATTATCCTCTAAATTGAGTGCGAATTCCATTGTGATACCTCTATCAAACCCCTGCAATCTGTTAAAATAGGTATCCCACCCTGCATCGACAAAGATTTTCCAAACCTCTGGATTGCTGTGAACTAAAACTGTGTTTTTAGGCTCATGCTACACATCCAGCCCACCCATACCGTGGATACTTGTAGCAGCACTTCCTGTAACAACAGATCGTTGGGCAAGGTGGTGGGTACCAAATTCGGAGGAAAAACATAGTGAAAATGTAAAGGTTTTAACGGTAAATATGACCGGTAACTCTTGAAAACCGAGAAAAATCATGAAAGAATATGGTAAGTGTGGTAAAATAGAAATAATAATTTTTCATATAGGGTGGACGAGACATTTTATGGATCCCAATACGACTTAAATGATGATACCACATATTGATGGGAATAGTAAGGTGTACTATGAGCAGATTGTCATACTTAATTTATGAGGTAATTATTACGCCGTCCTTTTCATGATGGCACCCCCCCCCCCCCAAATTAAATTTTTTCCATTTGAGGCATTTAAATCTCCACATGGGATATTTAATTAAATCAGTAAAAGTCACATGGAGGCGTACCTGACTGCCTACCTAGACGATGTGATGGTTGGTAGGATGATGACGTAGTAATGATGTGGATGGAGTAACAACAGCGGTGTAACAACATCGGTGTAACAGCATCGGAGTAACAACATTGGTGTAACAGCATTGGTGTAATAGCATCAGAGTAACAACATCGGTGTAACAGCATTGGTGTAACAACATCGGAGTAACAACATCTATGTAACAGAATCGGAGTAACAACATTGGTGTAACAACATCAGAGTAATAGCAATGCAAGTAGCAACATCCATAGTAACAACAATGCGAGTAACAACATTCGGTGTAGCATCATCGATCGAGGAGTAACAACATCGAGTAACAACACCATGAGTAGCAACAACCGAGTAACAACACCATGAGTAGCAGCAACTGAGTATCAACACCATGAGTAGCAGCATTGATCAAGGAGTAACAACATCATGAGTAGTAGCAACCGAGTAACAACATGATGAGTAGTAGAAACCGAGTAACAACACCATGAGTAGCAGCAACCGATGCTTTGGGAAGTTTTTATATGATTTTTCCTCCTTAGTAGTAGCTCCTGCAAAAAGACAAGAAAATAAAACATAATTTTTTATTCTTTATTATTATTTTTTTACATCAAGGGTGCAGAGGAAGGATTCTCTACGCTAATGACCTTCAAACCAGATTTCTTAGAGAGTTATTGAATAAAAACATCCTTAGAGGCTGGCCGGTGGTATAGTCTCAGGTGATGTCCATTGATTATAAATGCAGCATGTATATCATCAATTATGACTAGCATGATTGTTCAAATATCAAATACAGCATCCACCTCATAAGGTCCCATCCAATGAGTGCAAAGCTTCCCCTTAAAATCGTTAAAACAGGAGTCATAAAGCAGTGCCCAATCTCCACTTTGAAACACCTTATTTTTAATAAACTTATTGCGCCATTTGATTCTCTGCTGCTGGATAACAGTAGTTCACTGGTTGTCCTTGTGAGAAGTAGCAAGTGGAGGTTAGATCTATTCAGATATAGGCCATTCTAGTGTCTCTTTTCAGTAGGAAAGCCTTCTATCCCATTGGAAAGAGTGTATTAGCTGATTGGAGCTTTAGATCTACAACTTGGCATCAGACAAAACTCTACATCAAGCCTACAACGTATTTTACTTCCCTGGACTGCATTATTTTGCAAGTGAGAAGTTGCAGGGTGTTTCGCAACTATTTGGAGGAGAGATCTCTGGTGTAAAGGAGCCTTCCTTACACTGTGGTGATCCATGGATTTAGCCATCTAATCCATGTATGTTTTAGATCTGATCTATTCATTGATGTATCTACTTCAAAATTTCCGAAGCAGATCTGCTGCAGTAGATCTCAGATCTACTCTTTGTGCTTCATGTATTGCTGAAAACCCCAAGGGGGATGTAAAATAGAGACAGTCTCATCTATAGATCTGATATAGATCTAATATTTTGTACATAGATATTTACTAGATCTGAGTTGTAACCTACAACTACTGTTTACTCATAAAAATAACACTGTCAAGGCTTTGCAGTGAATTATATTGTTGCAGCACCTCTTTTAGAGGGTTTTTCTTCATAAAATTCTCCATCTTTCTCTTGTACATTGATTGGGTCCCATTGTAAATATGATTTATCATTGTATAAGATATTTTTATGTTGTGACATTGGTCTCTTGCTACTGCTATCTAAAACTGCGTTATTTTCTTAGCAAGGTTCTTTTGTATTGCTGCAGTCCCTTCTTTGGGTAGTTTTCAAGCCATACTGGGTGTGGGAGATCTGTTTAACCCACCTAGTTTGATTTGTTTCTGATATCATATTGGATTTAGGTCTTAGATACTCAAATATAAGGGATCCAAGTGTTGATTTCAATATCTGTAGCATCCATTCCTAAAAAATGCGTTTTTCAGACATGCCTTGCTAGCAGTCCCGATTTTGGGATATTACAGTGGTATCATAGCATCTTTCTTGGCACAACCTGTGCTTTGCTTAATTAAGAGCCAATATGTATTTTCATGGAAAAAAATACTGATGAAGAAGTTTGGTTACACCGAAGACACAGAAGTAAAGGGTCCAAACCCTTTATTTGGAAGTTTGCAGAGAGAAGAGTTCTCAAAAACTCTTTCTCAAGCTATGCATGAACTGAAGGAAGAAATCCCGGGAATGAAAAGGGAAATACATACAGATCCCTTAGAAGGATTCGTACATAAAGAAAGCCCCAGTGCTTCCTACCATATGTGTGAGCATTCAACAACACAACTTGATCTGCAACGTTGGAACATACCTACTTTCTTGTCAAAGAAAGAAGGAAAGGGAGGAACACCAAAGGAGGGATCTCTTGGTGATTATCTCTAATAATACGAGTCTCTATCAGAGATATTCAAAGAGCATCTCAGTTTCCCAGAGTTTTGTCAACTCAAAGAAGCAAGTTCCAGCACCTACAATAGAAGAAGAGGGTGCCTTCAACACACTCTGGTTAGATTCTCTCTACCTACTTTTGATGGATCACCTAAATACTTAGCCAAGTCTTGGGTAAGGAAGCTTGACACATAATTTCAGCTGCATCAAGTGTTAGAAGAAGAAGCCTTGAGAGTAGCAGTGCTGCATCTTCAAGGAAAAGCTTATGCTTGGTGGCTATTTGAGTCCTCTTCCTTAAAGGGGATAAACATCTCTTCTTATGCAAGGTTCACTGGGAGACTAGTGACAAGATTTGATGTGAGAAATTCTGAGACTTCTTGGGATGAGAAAATCAAGCCTAAGAAATCTACATCTTTGCATAAGTTGGAATATTCCATGGAGCCAACTCTAGTCCTAAACATTGTTGAGGGGGTTGAGGATCTGCTGCACAAATTTCTAGAGGCAAAGGCCCCACTACAGTAAGATCTCTTTTCTCAAAGAGAAGACATGAGGATTCCCTCTTCACTAAGATATCAAGAAAATGGATCTCTTGATGATGAAGCAGTTTCCACTGATGAAGGGAAGGGAGAGGAAGAGCAGAGAAGATCCTCCAGCGTTTTGCTAGTAGGAGGAGATCTTGGAGATGGAGATGAAGCAATGAATTCCACTAGAGGGGTTCTTGCACCTTTGCAAGGAAGTCCTAAGGATCTTCCACATGGAGGACATGAGAAACATGTGTCTTTGCTAAAATACAATGAGACAGAACAAAGGAGGGATCACATAGTTGATCCACTATTAGGAGATGGGGCACATGCTCCAATCATAGGCACTCTTACACCACTAAGAAATGTCTCCAAGTTTCATAAGACTTCCACACAAAAATCAAAGGTGAACTTGCACTGTGGAAGCAAGGGAATGTTGATCCCATCTGATAAGCATGGGAGAATGAACCATGAGTCATCAATGTATTATGGAAAACCACCTGGGAGACCACCTAATTCAGATTTGGTGAAATTTGTCCCACATCTTGATGCTCCACCCATGAATCCAAGGAGGATTGGATCATTATAAGACAAGGCTGCAGTGCTGGGAGGCTTGGGTAAGCTCAATGATAAGGGAGATCTTATTCCATTAACATCACCACCCACTCTCCTATCTGGATCTGCACTGTGGGAGGAGAAGAATGTAAGGATCAACCTTCCAACACACACCTGTGGCATGGGGAATTCCAAGGAGAAGATCAACAATATGACATACATTCCTATGGATGTATCATCAACACTGTCGTTGTTGAAAAGTGTAGATCTGTATTAGAAAGTTCAACTGCTTGTAGAGTATTCCAAATATCTTCACACATGTATGGTACTTGATGACATGCTGCAAGAAGAGGGCTACTTAGTCCAAGTAGGGGTCATCTATCATCATGGTAGGGTCTTCTTGTCTAGAGCTTCCAAGCTCAAGAAGAATATAATACAAGGAGCACAGAAAGAGTTATTTTCCAGCCATATGCAGTCAATGAAGATTTACACTCTAATCACGAGGAGCTTTGATTGGGAAGGCTTGAGAGAGGAACTACATCAACAATTTCAAGAGTGCATGAGCTATGTGGAGTTGGGGAAGCCAAGGGACTCTATGCAAGAGTCATTTTAGCCATCTCTCCCTTCTTTTGGAAGAGGAGAAATGTCCATGCATAACTCCATGTGTATGAGTAACTTTGATGGTAAAGAATGTGTTCATGTAAAGAAAGTTTATTTTCTGATTTTACATGTTCTTTTACCATTTGTATGCAGGCCATGACACCTAAAAGGAGAAATGTATCATGTAAATCTCATGGAAATTTTTGGGCCACTAAAAGGTATGAATTTGGCCACTCCCTTGAGATGAAAAGGGAGATTTATTTTCATGATGGGTGCTTCCCAAAGGCACCAAATATATCTCACATTTTCTGCAATAGTGAGATGACTTAGGCAGCAAGTAAGTGGTGGGAAAACCACTTACCACATCTTGGTTTGATGTACGCAGGGGATGCTCTATGCTGGTTCCACGTGTGGGACTATGATCCCCCTCCATGTACACACATTTCTATTTGTTTGTACATTGTTTTGATCCCCTATATTGATGATGTACTTGTACTTTTCATGGGGATGAATGGAGGAAGGAGGGAAGGCATGCATGTGCCCTATGGGATGACTACACTCCTTGTATTTTTTTTCTTATATTTCAGGGGGGGCATTGGGCAAACCATGGTTGTTTCATGTGATTCATTGTTTCCTTATGGGAGGAGCTGTTTGCATCTCATGAGGAAATTGTTGGGACAAGTCATGGATGGATGGTTTGGTGATCACTTAGCTTATGAGAGAAGATTATCCTTTGTTTGTGACACCAATGGAGGAGGAGATGAGTTGCAGCACTCACCTTATCAGTTGCTTGAGGACAAGAAAAATTTTGGAGGGGAGGGTTGTAATATTCCTAATTAGCCCAAGCTAATAGGAATATTCAATTTTGTTTTCATTTTCTTGTTATAAGAATAAAATTGTGAAGGAGGACAAATTAAACTCCTTAGACAACAAAATAAATCAATGCCCATGTGAACAAGGCTAAATCTGGGCCGCCTTAGTTAAAATCCCTCATGTGTGAAAGGGATGGGGAAAATTGACTGGGTCAACAGGACCAAATCCAAAACATTGTCCAGATGCATTATACCACTTAGATGCACAACGCAGATCTAGTTGGAGGTTTCAAATGTGAAAGGAGCTAAACCTTTGAGATGGTTTAGGGTTTTGCAAGGTTTTCATCCTATAAATGAAAGAGGAGAGCAACATGAGAGGGGTTGTTGAACATATTGTCTTGGAAGGATTTCTCTGTTTAGAGACTTCTCATTCTTTCATTGTTGAGCAGAGAATAGTGTTGTTTAGCACTGGGTGTTCCTGATTGCGAATCCCATCTCTTTCCTTGAGAGGCCTCTTGTAAGAGTCTTGTATCTCTTGTCCACTATCAAGAATTTTTCCAAGCTTCTTCTTCCAACTAAAACTCAGATCCTATTGAGGGTTTGGTTGTCCTTGTGAGCAGCAACAAGTGGAGGCTAGATCTATTCAGATCTAGTCCATTCTAGTGCCTCTTTTCAATGGGAAAGCCTTCTATCCCATTGGCAAGAGTTTATTAGCTGATTGGAGCTTCAGATCTACAACTTGGCATTAGGCCAAACTCTACATCAAGCTTATAGCACAGTTTACTTCCCTGGACTGCGTTATTTTTCAAGTGAGAAGTTGCAGGGTGTTTGGCAACTATTTGGAGGAGAGATCTCTGGTGTAAAGGGGCCTTCCTTACACTGTGGTGATCCATGGATTTAGCCATATAATCCATGTATGTTTCAAATTTGATCTATTCATTGATGTATCTACTTCATAATTTCTAAATCATTCTGTAGATCTGCTGCAGTAGATCTCAGATCTACTCTTTGTGCTTCATATATTGCTGAAAACCCTAAGGGGGATGTAAAAGAGAGACAATCTAGTGTACATATATGATATAGATATAATATTTTGTACACGGATCTATCCTAGATCTTATTTTTAACCTACAACTACTGTTTACTCATAAAAATAACGTTGTCAAGGCTTTGCAGTGAATTATATTGTTGCAGCACCTCTTTTAGAGGGTTTTTCTTCATAAAAGTCTCCATCTTTCTCTTGTACATTGATTGGGTCTCATTGTAAATAGGATTTATCATTGTATAAGATATTTTTAAGCTGTCACACTGGTATCTTGCTACTAATATCTAAAACTACGTTATTTTCTGAGCAGTGTTCTTTTGTATTGCAGCAGTCCCTTCTTTGGGTAGTTTTCAAGCCATATTGGGTGTGGGAGATATGTTTAACCCACCTAGTTTTATTTGTTTCTGATCTCCTTTTGGATTTAGGTCTTAGATACTCAGATCTAAGGGATCCAAGGGCTGATTTCAAGAGCTATAGCATCCATTCCTAAAAAATGCGTTTTTCAAGCATGCCTTGCTAGTAGTCTCGATTTTGGGATATTACAAATGAGGAGGCACTTTCCCTGTAGCAAGATAGTTAGCAATATCTGCATACCATGGAGGTTTAGTTGACACTGCAAAAATATGTTCATCAGGAAAAATTTCTTCTATAGGTGTGCATTCATCATTGTTATCCATTCTAGATAGGAAATCAGCTACTACATTATCTTTTCCTGGCTTATCTACTATTGTAATATCAAATTCTTGAAGCAAAAGTAACCATCTCGTAATACAACCAAGAGTAATAGGTTTATTCATCAAATACCTAATTGCTGCGTGATCAGTATGGACAATAGTAGAATACCAGGTGATGTAGTGCCAGAACTTATTGACAGCATAAATGACAACTAAGAATTATTTTTCTGTCACTGTATAGTTTAATTCAGTAGGTATTAAATTCTTGCTAACATAATATATTGCATAAGGTGTTTTTTCTACATGTTGTCCTAAAAAAACCCCTACTGTTGTCTAATAAGCATCAATATGTATGTGAAACGGTAATTCCAAATCAGTTCCTTGGAGGATTGGGGCCATGCACACCAGCCCCTTAATTTTTGTGAAATCTGTCTCACAGTCTTCAGTCCACAAGAATTATGCATCTTTTGTTAACAATTGAAATAGTGGATGTGCTTTTTTAGAAAATTTTTCTATAAAGGACCTGTAATAACAAGCACAACCAATAAAGCTACATACCTATGTGGGTGTTTTGGGTACTGGGAAGTGTAATATTCCTCTACTTTAGCTGGATCAACTTGAATTCCAGTGGCTGAGAGAAAATGTCCCAATACTACTCCTTCTTCCCTCATCATATGGAATTTGACTGTACTAAAAAATACATGGGTCTCTTTCCATATTTTGAGTACTTTCTCTAAATTTTCCAATCCTTCCTCAAATGAGTTTCCATATGGAGTAAAATTATCCATATAGATTTCAACGCTATCATCGACCAAATCAGAAAAAAATTCCCAAGATTGCCCTTTGGAAGGTAGCAGGAGCATTACATAGGCCAAATGGAAGGACCCTGTATGCAAAGGTTCCCCAAGGACATGTGAAATTTTTCTTATCCTGGTCTTCCTGGGCTATCTAGATTTGGTTATATCCGTTGAATCCGTCTACGAAGGAAAATAACTTCTTTCCAGCCAAGGTGTCTAGGACTTGGTCAATGAATGGTGAAGGAGAATGATCTTTTTGAGTTGCCTTATTTAGTTCCATGTAATCTACACAGATCTGCCATTTACCATTCTTTTTGGGAAAGATAACTAGCAGGGATACCCATTGGCTATCTGAGATGGGGTAAATGAATCCCACATCCAAATTTTTTTGTAATTCTTCTTTAAGAATGTTTTTGAGAGCAGGATTCATCCTCCGTTGAGACTGTCTTATAGGGCAGAAATCTTCCCTAATATAAATATGATGAGTGAATAGGCTGGCAAGGATACCCTTCATGTCAGTGTAATCCCAGGCAAAAGCTTCCTGATGATCTTGAAGGACTTTCAAAATTTGTTTAGTCTGAGATTCAGACAGGTTCGGGTTGACATTAAGTGTTTTCCTTGGTTCAATATCGATTGGAGTACTATCATGGGATAAGGTTACAAGAATGCCTTCAATGTCATCTTCCGGTTCAATGTTTTCGTGTGTCTCATAGCTCATGGCAGATTCTAGAATATGTTGAGTTGAATCAGAAACAGAACTGTAATCATTAATGAAAGCGTTAATGGCATCATCTTTAGTTTCTGTTTTAAATTGAAGGGCCTATCAAATAGTGAGAACTAGTCTAACATCTTAATTTTCATGTTCAGGCTCTCCCACAGGTAGAGGCTTCTGACTGGGTAATGATTTTTTAGATGGGCTAGGTTCCACAGGAGGATAAATCTTAAGATTCTTCGTAACTGTCCCATTTGATATGATCATGTGCCCATATCAACATCCTATGTAGGCAACTGCAGTTGCCAGCCAGGGTCTTCCTAGGATCAATGGGTGACCACCTACTGAAGATCGAGTCTGCAATATAAGGAGGTCCACAGGGTAATTCCATGAGTCTACTAAAATGATCACGTCTTCTAATTTCCTTACTGATTTAATTGTGGATCTGTCTGCAAGTTCCAGGATAGTAGGGGTTGGTTTAATGTTTGCAAGTCCTAATGTGTTCATTGTTTCAACAGTAATAGTATTAATGGCCACTCCCAAATCCACCGACATGTTTTAGATTTCCACCCCATTAATATGTACTGTTAGAATCGGGTTCCTCGGGTGTTCGTATTTTACAGACATGATTTTTCCTAACATGATATCAGATATTCTGCCCACTACATGAATGGTTAATGGATCCTTAGGTTTCCTCCTTGGTTTCTTTGAGCAGTATTCTTTCAAAGTTTTTGCGTATATAGGTACATCCCTCATAGCTTGTAACAAGGGTATTTTAACAAAGAGATGCTACAGTTCCCTTAAGAAGTCAAATTATTCTTGAGGGTTTGGTTTGTTGAAGGCCAATCTTTTAGGATATGGAGGAGAAGTTAAATGACCTTGATTCAGGACAACTTGGGGAGGTGTTCGATTGATTATGTTTTGATCTAAATTCTCCCTAACTGTTCCTTGTTCTGGTTCTGTATCTCCACCTTCAAATTGTTCTGTGATAATGGGTGAAGTAGGTGCATTTACTACCTGGCCAAACCATAATTTATTTCATTGAGCCCTGTTGTAGAAATGTTGTAAGATGGGAGGTTCAGGGTGTCTGTTTTTTGGACCCCTTTTTTATTCAGATTTGGGTTAGGCTGGATAGGAAGCTGGGGTCTAATGGCTAGGTTTCTTGGGGGTACATTAGAAGGCAACTGAAGTTGTTGTTGAGGAATAGGCTGAGGAAATTGCCCAGTAGGAGGGGGTCCACGCCAGGTCTGATTGCATGAAGGATTCAGACTGGCTTGAGGAACCCATTGTTTCCAAGGGGGATACTGATATTGAGACCACATGGCTGAAATTGGTGCAGATTGGGAGCCCATACTAAAATTTTTAAAGTACTGGGATGGGTCCTGAAACATACCTAGATTCAACGTTAGTGGTCGAGGTTGCCATGGCTTCCTTTGCCCCAAAAATTATAGCTGGTCCACCGTGATTTATTCACTTGCTCCTTGGAAAACTGTTTTCAGCCCGGGAAAGGAAGGACATGCACTGGTCATGTGAGTCTGTTCGCAGATCGCGCAGGCTCCCACCGTGTTCAGTGAGTATTCCTTCAAATGGTGTTTCTTTCTGCACTGAGGGTATAATATGGCCATGGTTTTTTCCAACTCCATCTGCTTCTGTTTTTCCTGTAGAGTGTCCATTTGGGCTAATAGCATGCTCAAAATATCGGTCCTCAGATTGTCTAATAGATTTCCAATCTCTTCTTTTGTGACCCCTCCACCGGAAGTCTTCGATGATCGAATCTCCTATCCACTTCTTGGAGGTCCTCGTGAACACTTGATACATGAATCATAGATAGTTTCGAAGTTTTCTTTCGAAATATCCCCTTTTCCCACTATATTCAGGAGTTTCAGAGAGTCTACCCTGAGTGCTCTGAGAAGAATTATATTTAGGCAATGAGTTGCAATATGTATTTAAATCACTCTACAAAGTCCTCCATATTTTCATCCTCTTTCTGTGCAAATTTAAAAAAAATTCTCCCTTAATGTCACAGGACTTACAGTAATCTTGGCATTTCTCCAAGAAAGCTTCTTTCATTCCTTCCCATGAGGTAATTGTACTCCCTCCTAGACCCATAAACCATCTCAGGGTTGTTCCCTTTAGGGTAGCAGGAAATATCTTCAATTTCTGGGCAGCGAAAATATAGTCATATCTATGAAAAACAATATCAAACTAAAAAAGGAGTGTATTAGGGTCTTCAAAAGAGAGCCCATGAAAACTAGGCAGGGTTGTTAAAGGTATGGGTCTCATTGGTGCATCACCTGTAACGTTTCCTATGGGAAAATCAATGGAGGAACTTACAGGTGCCATAAATACCCTGCAATGCTCACTTGGAATTTTGATTGGTTCTGCAGCTGGTATCTGGAGTGATTCAACCATAGAAGGTTGTGTCGTGCTCCCCTGGCCCCTTGGTGACTCAAAGTATTTAAAAAATTCCTTTACCAGTTCATAATAATTTAATTCAACAACGAGAATTTTTACAGCACTGCCTTGTTCCCTTGGGGATGAAAACCCTTTTTGAGGTTCTTCTTCCCAGTTAGAGTTGCTCAATTCTTCTGATTCCCTACTTTCCACTTCTTCCCCTTCTGTTGTTGATAAGGATATCTCCTCTGCTGATACCCTATTTGTTAAAACTTCTATTGTAGAAAGAAAACCTTCCAGTACCATGGATGGCACTGGTTGCTCCACATACTTCCCTTCGGACCTCGTCTGGGTTCTAACCCTAACAACAACATGGGATGATGCCTCAGACCTAGATTTTTCAATAATTTCTTGAATGTATGTCTTCCTTCCCAGATCCTTCCCTTTCTTTGGGGGTCTTCCTCTGACCCTCTTATTCAGATCCTTTATCATACAAATTGTAAATAGGGTTCATAAAAAAAAAAAGCAATCACTCAGGACCCAGAGTAGGAAAAATAAATTCCTCCCCAGGATGAGAGAATAAATTCAAACATAAAATGAAAAGAAAAAGAAAAATCGAAGTTTAGGACCTGAAGCAGAGTAATAACATACCCTCCCCAGGACAAGAAATTGGCCCCTAAAAGAAAAAAACAGGAAATAAAAAAATAAAAATTGGACTACGCCCAGGACTTAGTGCAAGGTTACAAAATACCTTCCCCAAGACGAGGGATTAATTTTTTTTTAAAGAAAAAAAATAGAACAAAACAGAAAGAAAAAAAGAAAAAACAACATGCTATGCTCAAGGCTTGGAGCAGGGTAATAAAAGCCCTCCCCAAGACGAGACATCAATTCTACAGAAAACAAAATAATAAAAAGAAACAAGAAAGAAAGAAAGAAAAAAGAAAACACAAGGCACTTACGCTCAGGACTTGAAGCTAGGAAATAAATTCCCTCCTCAAGATGAGAGATTGACCCTGAGATCTATTGCAAATCCTATTCTTGCACCTGTTAGCCTTCCTCGGCAACGACGCCAAAATGTTGGTGTCCGGATATGAACATAATTCAACCCTTTCCTCCACATAAATTATCAACCCGGGGTGTTAGTTATTTCAAGAATAACGACAAAGTATATGCAGATACAAGCACATGGTCTACTGTAGATCACAAGTTTAATCTATAACACAAAAATCACTGTAACAATAATGAAATGAACTGCATAAATTAAATGGCATCCACAACAATTAAACGTGACTGTAACAATAGTAAAGAGATCAAACTAAAACACAACACTGCAAGGAAAAAGGGAAAACACAGCACCTGATTAGAAGAGTGGGCCCAACTCTCTGATCAGGGCTATGGTGAACTCCCGAATTACAAGAGAAACAACAAGCTGATGTGCATTCAATTAATGATAAAATAAATTCATTGGAAGATCTGTATGTCAAAGGGCTTAACCCCGATTCACAACCCACAGGCTTCTTTATACAATTATCCTGAAACCCCCGATTCCTCTCAGCAACTTCATCATTACAAAAATACATCTTGTTACAACGGAAACCAAGTTGCCCAATAAGAAACCATGAAAAGGCCTAAGATAACACTGATACAACCAAGTTTGTTACGCTGTAACAAAAAATAAGGAAGACGCTGGAGATGATGGGTTGTGCCTTGACTCGCGTGCGCAACGCTCCTGTTTTAGCCAGATTTGAAGAAATATCAGAGTTAATATGTAAAAAGGTAAAACCTCCATGACAAATACTTCATTAATCAAATATCCCATGAAAGATAGGAAGAAGGGTTTTACCTCATGCGTTTTAAGAATAATAATGGTAGAAAGAGATATAAAAATAGGGTAAAATGGGAGAAGAAAGTATACAAAACTAGTACCCAACAATCAACACTATTTTTTTTTACTTATTTTTGACACTTTAAATTTTTTGATATATTAAGTATGAATAATTTTTTAAAAATGTTGGCGATTTTCACGCAGATTTAGAAAAATATCAACTTTTTTTAATGACATATTTTTGACACTTTAAATTTTCTTATGGCCTAAATATGCACAAATTTTTTTAAATGTTGATTATTTAATAATTTTTCAAGTTGTCTTATTCTTCTTTTTGTTTTTTGGTCCTAAGATGTTTGTTTTTTAAGGGTTTTCCGAATTTGTATCTTTCGTTTTTCTTTGCAATGTTTTTTTATAATGATTTTTTTTTGCAATGTCTAACAAACATAATAAAATTTATATTTTGAGGTTATGATTTTTATATATTTATATATCGCTAATTAATACTTCAATACACATAAAATAATTGTCACTTAAAAAAATAATTTTAAACACTCAACATAAAAAACACATTTTGAATATAGATATAATTAAAAAAATATGTATTTGGAGACCTTTTTGCTAAAAATGCTATGTTAAATAATTTTTTTATTTATGAAAAATTGAATGAAAAAAGGTAAGAAAATAGCAAATTTTATGAAATTTTTATGAATTTTATAACCAAAGATTATGACATTTGAAGAAAATTTTCCAAAAAAAGTGACTTAGATAAAATTTTAAGTAAAAATAACAAAAAAAAGTGTTAAAAAAAAATACAATTAAAAGAAACAATATAGTAGGGTTATTCCGTACACCCTGGTTCCCAGATTTCGATCCCTCTACGACTATCATGACCAAGATTCCAGTCTAGGTCAGGCTTCCCAACTTACCTGCTCACTTACGGCACCCTTCCGTCTTTCAAGGTATAGGAAACGCCCTGGGCCGCTATCTGACTATGGATCCCTATCGGGAGTACCAGGGGCTCTACACACATGGAAAAATATGTGTTGAAATAGATATTAGTAAAGGGCTGTCTGACCAAATCAATCTCAATATTGGTGATTTCCTGTGGACACAGATTCTGGATTGTGAGAACACTGCCTTCCGATGCCATCATTGTTACCAAACATGGCACCTTCAGAATACTTGCATTGCATTCCTTGCAAAAAAAAGAAAAACCTCCCCAGATCTAAACCCAAAAGATGGATACCTTGTTATCTACCTCTCGTAGATGATGATGAGCCCTCAAGCTCGTATGAAGAGGAGAATGACGTAGAAATGGAGCAGGCAAAGTAGAAGAAGGACCCCTCTGCTTAGGTCCCTATGGGTCCTCCTGTCACTAAAACCTCTCAGAAACGTAACCATGAGTCCTCTTCTTCCGACACTAATAAGGAGACTCCTCCTTCATTCGAAAATAGTCTACAAGTGGTTCTATCCCATCCGCACCAATTGGGATGGGTCAAAGTCCACAAAAATAAAGGAATAAATTCCGCATGGAGGATTCTGTCCAAACTGGGTAGAACCCTGTTTCTATCTTCTTTTGTCTCTTAGTCTAGCTTCACTCCTCTTTTGTCTATTCTATGTTCACTCTTCGGGACCGAGGTTGATAGTTTATCATTTCTGGTTGGCCCGCTTCTTGCCTCACTTGATTGTAATCTCTTATTGTACCATATGATCGCTTAATAGAATTAGTCTTATTCAGAAGAAAAAAAAGAAAATCCTTAAAAATTAAAATTACAATAATAATAAAAAAAAGACATTAAAACAAATTTTTAAGATATATTTTTTTTAAATATTAAAAATAACTAAAAAAAAAAAAAACATAAGGAAATTGTTAATGGGCTATGGGTCTTGTACATTGTATGATACTTCACCTCTTTTCGTCGAAGTTTGAAAATTAAATAATCATATATTGTTGTATCCATGAATATGTGTCACACTCTTTAGTGAAAAGTGGCATTAAAAACTTGACATTTCATATATATTTTTTAATTGCAACCCTCAATACACATATACCTGTTCGTAATTGTTACATAAAATACACAAATGTAGGGATTTGCATTGATCTTCTAATGATATTTTTTTTCAAAAGCATTATTTCCATTTAATGTATAAAATTTACATTTACTTAAATTACCGTCCTTCTAAAATTTTGGAAAAGTGAACAAGTAAGTTTTTTTGAGACACCTAACTTAGTGTTCAATGTAGATTATGAAAAATAAGGATACATGCATGATCGACACATAATATAATAGTGCTATATTATTTTTTGTTTGTAATATTATACATTTTTATTATTTTGTGAAGCTGAAAAATTAATATTTGAATGATATTTTATACATCTTTGTGTTCCCATTTTTTTTCCTCCTATTTATGTAAAATGAAAATACATAAATACCCTTTTGAAGAGGAAACATCCATAGAACACACATAATTTTTTATTATTTTTTTCTTTGTGTAGTTTTTAGTATATATATTTTTCTTTGACAACCTTAACTATTCAAGAGGAAATATTTTGGATAAGCTTTGGAGAAAAATAATTTAAGTATATATTATGAAATCAAACACAAGAAAAGTATGTTTTTGGATAGAGGATTCAATGACGAATATACATGCACTAATTTCACCACCTTTCATGGAAAATATGATGGGATTTCACCTCTTGGAATTTGTAGATCCATGAAAACCTATGGGAATGAGGAAGGATTCTTGACTTTCAAGCCCTTAGTTGTTGTTTATACCTCGACCAAGGGTTTTAAAATGACCAAGGGATTTAAACTGCGTCCATTGAGGGATTTCAAAGCCATGGATTAAGGTATTTTGAAATAACTAATTAAAGAATTTTTATATAGATAGTTCTTTTTTGGTTTATAAAATTTGATTGTGTTGGCATTATTGCTAATGTCTTGTCCTTGATGGAAACCTACTTAAATATGTAAACATTATGTTAACATGATGATTATGAAAGATGATACAAATGTGACATAGATGACAGATAAAGGAATGTCAAGTTTAGAGACAAAGGAATGATAAAGGTGGAGTTTAGGAAAGTATAAGTGGGTCCTGTGAAGCAAGGCCACGTACATATGCAGGTATGGTGAAGAAAATTCGCGTACATAATTGAAACCATGGTAAATTGAATACCAGGGGTCTTTACCATGGTATTGGCCCATAGTAATGAGTGTGAAAACATATATTTGATCCCATAAAATAATACCAATGACATTACTTAGGGATTGGCCTAAGGTATTGACTGAGGCTAATGCTATAGAAGAATATGGAGATAAAAGTGTTAGGTGTGGAAGTGATGGATTGTTTATGAATGATTTGATCTAGAAAAGGTGTGCACTAAGGATAATGGAGATAGATTAGATCTGATATATCTGAAATGAATACACATTGATTAATCTGTTTATGGTTTGATAGATCAATGATGATGGTATAATGATGTGTGACTGTATAGTGTGTATGCCAAGATTTGGGTTTGACATATGTTGTGTCGTGCAACGAAAGTATAATTCAGTGAATATAGATATGTTCGTGAGCGTTAATCAAGTTATTCACGTACATACACAAATTTTATTTTGGGTAGTTGCATATATATTCTGTGAAAATATTTCAGAATATTCAGATTCTGTACGCGAGTGTTGGGTATGATAAACGTGTACATACATTGCCATGCTTTGTAAAATTCGTATATACATGCTAGTGTTTTGCAGTATGGGTTGTTGATGATATTCGATCATTTCTGTTATGTTTGTTGCTGTCTGTCAATGATGCCTCTATCATAATAATCTGTGTTTGACAATATTTATTGGGTTGAATAAAACTTGGTATATTGATCAGTGATGGTGTTGCATTGTGATTGAGTTAGTATATGTTGTAATTCAATATTCAGTGACTGATCCAGTGATTCAACTTGAAAAAAATATTAGTAGTTGGTGATTTGAGACATGTACACAGGTCTTATACAAGAGAAACATGTATATATGCGGGAGTGCTTCAACACAATAACATATACATTCTGACATAAGTTTGATCAGGGTTTTTAGGGACAACACTGTGTTTCTGCACAAAATATGGTTTGGTATATTGATGAATGTATGTTTGATATGATGGTTTATATAAGTTATGTATTGGTTTGATCTAGTTTCAAGAGATCATTGAGATTCAGTGATTAATTTGATGATTTAGTTGGTTCAGTGATTGGGTGACTTGATTTAGTGATTTGTTTCATAAATGTTATTTGATATTGGGCTTCAATGATGGAAGTGGGTCCAATATTAAAATATGATGAAAATTCACCTACAAGTTTGATGTTTTGAGTAAGGTGGATCCAGTATGAAATATTATGATACATGGTCCACAAAGGTGCTGAGGGTAGGAGCCTTCAACGAGAGAGTTGAAGCTTCCTTCTGGTGGTAGCTGGTAAATCTATTCAGGGGGTAGGATATCCCTTTGTGTGGGTGCCTGCATACTAGTATGAGTCCGTGCCAGTACAAGATTGTAATATTTTTTTTCCTTTATAATAACAGAATAAGATAGAGAAAACGAAAACGATGGCATTCTCCCATATTGGATTTCTACCTAAAATACTGGTGTTCATGTGTGTTGATGATCTATCTGTTCTTTAATGCTAATGGTTTTTCTTAATGAATGAATATTGAAGTAATGATGCATTGGTTAAATATCAACAAATGATGAAATATATGAAAAATTAGTTAACTGGATATATGTATTTTGTATTCATCACAGACATGTACATACGCAGGTTCCTTGAATAACAATAGCATATGGGAAATCCTTGAAAGTAGATATCAATATCCAGCTTCCATTCCCACATATACTACAGGGAAGAAACAATATGAATCCAATTAAAAAGATGTAAATGTCATCTTGGGAAGTCTAACTGAGTCCGATTTTGTGAAATTTATGTAGCTGAACACCACAAAGGCAATGTGGGATAAGCTTATCCAAAGTTATGAAGGTGAAACAAAGGAAAAAGGTGTTAAACCTTAATCATTTAGAATACAATATGAGAATCTTAAAATGCATGATGATGAAATAATTGCATGATTTTTCCTTAGAGTATATGAGGTTTTTAATTCTATGAAAAATCTTAGTGACAATGTAAAATATGCTATTGTTGTTGAGACTATTTTGGCATCATTAACTCCAAAGTTCGATTCCAAAGTCTCCACCATTGAAGAAATGTAGGATTTGAAAATTATTACACTTGAAAAAATCCATGGAATCTTGACAACATTTGAGATGAGGAAAGGTTGTCCATCAGATATAAGAGAAGTAACTTTCAAATCCACATATAAAGTGAAAGATAAGGAAACACCCAAAGATACAAGCTACATATCATATGAGGAAGAAGAAAAATTCATGAGAAAGTTGCAAGTAGGAACTAGAAATTTCAGAGGTAAGCTTCCATTTAAATGTTTTGCTTGTGAAAGAGTAGTCTCGGTGCATCAAAATGTCAATATAAAGAAAATCATAAAGATAACTGAAATAATGTTAGAAAAATGAAGTTTTCTGACAAGAAAATATCTTACTCTAATGAAAATAGTCATACTACATATGATGACTTGGAAAATTCACATTCATATTCTAACAGTTATTGTCAAGTACTTGTGGCTCTTGAAGATTAGTTAATTAATGAATAAAATAGATGTGAGGTAGATGACTTATTGAAAGATCTGAAAGAGAATGATGAAATTAGGAATGAAAACAAAGAACTGGAAACAAAAGGAAACAATATGGCTAAGGAAATAAACATGTTAAAGATGGAATTAGAAGCAACCAACAAAAGAAAAAAAACATAAGAAAACAAATTCAAGAAAAAGAAAATCATTGTGAAACATTAGAATCTGAAGTTTTGACCCTAAAGGAAGATTATGCGAAGATAAAAAATGGGTAAAGGCATCAAAATCTCTAGATAATATTATTAATAACCACTCTTCTCTAATCAAGGCTAGCATTGGGTACAATCACATGGCTTCCCATACACAATGTGATGACAAAAAATAGTATGGTGTTGTTGAAAGGAAAACTCAATCACGTCACACATCTAAAATAAACTATCCTAGATCAAGTTCATGATCTGTCTCTAGGCACAAAGGATGGTTTTATGGATATTGTTTCTCTTGTAACTCATTTTTTCACAAGGCCACTAATTGCAGATCAAGAATTTGGAACAAAACCAAGAGATGGGATACGTTCCAACACATAATTAAAAATTACAAGTAGATTTGGAGGAATAAGCAACATTGGTCAGAAACGTAGGGAATATTGAACCTACTACAGTCCATTGTTCTTAAATCTTACTTCTCATAGTGACTGTAGAAGTAATGTGAGGTACATAACCTCATGAAGAACAAGTGATGATTATCAGGTCCTCAGGATCATAGGTGTATAATCATAGGGGAAGCCATACATATGTATATCTTGATGATGATTCCCCATGCTATTTTGATATTCATTTGGTATTACTGAATTTGCATCCGATGTAGTAATAGTGAACATGAAAATACAATACAAGCTCAAAGGGAGCTGTGGTTATGTAAGTTCAATATTTTACTTTCTGTACACGTATTACATGATGAAGGACAATCACATATATACGTGAGTTTTGATATAGACAATCACGTATGTTTCTATGAGATGAAGAAACAATGGGGAAAACATGGGGGGGGGTTTCTATTATGCTTCAATCAGTTGTTAATTGGCTTTATGGTTCTGACATTGATTGGTTATATTTTGTTGATGATGCTCAAATGTTACTTAGAAATGATGTTGGTATATGATGGTTCATGAGTCGCTGCAAAGTGTCATTGCTGCTTTGGTTCTTTGATGAAATTTCTAATTGATGAAGTAGATATAATCAAATTTATAGTGAATAGTTGGATAGGTTTAGGGGTAGAATTTTCTATGCCTCTAATAGTGCATTATTGGAATTATGATTTCTTCAGAATTCCTTTTTGCATAATGGTGTTCATATCATTGGTGATGCCGTGTTTTGGATGATGACTATATATTGCTTAAGTTTCACTTGGTGAAGTTGATCATGGGATGCTACTATCATTATGTCTTCTATGATGCATAAGTTTCATATGGTGAAGTTATGGATGATGTCTATATGTTTCTTGAGCTACATAATGTTGTTGCACAATCCTATGTGATATTATTGATTCTGACATATGTTGATGATATGTGGTGATGATGCATGTATATGTTACCTATATGCTACGTATGATGATGTATATGCTGCTTGAGGATTGTGTATATTCTTATGTGTGGAAATATCATGTTGATCTTGATAATATGAGATAAAGGAGATGAGTTACTAATAGATATTGACTGCAAAATAACATGCTATGATTGGTTGATTTATGTCACTAATGGATGAATTGTAAGTATGGATATTATGAATGATTACTTGATTTGAATTTTGGTGAAGTTGTTTATTATGTGATAATTATACTTGATACTATTGATGAAGTATATGCTATGTCATTATTGATGTTACATGAAGTTAAGAGGATGCTTATTGATATGCTACTGCTACAACTGCTTGGTGATTCTTAGAAACACTACACATTTGATCACATATTAATGACTACACTGTTTTAGATAATGACGATAATGATGTTCATGTTGTTTTTTATGTTGTTGCGATCATATGTTCATGTTACAAGTTCTCATATGGTGTATGATGGTTGATGGTGACTATCATGGTCTTGCTAACACACTTTTTAGGTCTTTGGTTTTGGTTATAAATGTCATATCTGTCTCTTGATGTAAAGTTAAATTAAAATCCATGTTGAAAAGAATTGTAAAATTTAGTCACGTATGGACTATTGGGATCAAGTCATTTATGTATGTAATCCCATTATTTTGGGAAATTTATGTAATGGTGAGTCAAATATGTAACCCCACTTTGTTGGGTGAATAATGTAAAGATGAGCCATTGGTGATAGGAAAGGTCATTTTTAGTTGAGTCATAGAGTCATGTACTTCATTGAATATCTTCCAGAAGATTTGAAAAATTCTTAGGGGGGAGCATGGTCAATATACAATTTTCATATTTAGAAGATCAGACCTACAATAATCCTCTTTACAAAATGGAGAGAGAAGTCTTCATTCAACATTTGTCAACCATTTTCCCTTGATGTAAAATGGGGAGAGAAGCTTGGTGTTTGGATTAGAATGCAAGGTGAGAAGTCTTGGGAGAGAAGCATGGTATTTAGCTTGATGTATTTACATATATGTTTAAGGGTATTGGAGGTGGTGGTGAACAAACACCAAAGTGGTTTCCATCAAGTCCAAAGGGGGAGATTTTTGGAATTATGGATAATGTGTTGTCCTTGATGGAAACCTACTTAAAGATGTCAACATTTTGGTAATATGATGATTATGCAGGTTGATACAAATGTGAAAAAGATAATGGACAAAGGAATGTCAAGCTCAAAGACAAAGGAGTGATAAAGGTGAAGTTTGGGAAAGTATACATGGGTCCTATGAAGCAAGGTCATGTACATACACAGGTATGGTTAAGAAAAGTCGTGTACATAATATGAGCCAGTGAATATCAGTGGACTTTACCATGGTATTAGACCATAGTAATGAGTGTGAAAATGGATATTTGATCCCATAAAAGAATACCAACGACATTAATAAGTGATTGGAAATGCTAATGCTATATAAGGAGACAAAGATTAAAGTGTTAGGTGTGCAAGTGAGGTATTGTTTATGAATGATTTGATCTGGAACAAGCGTGCACATGGAGCATGGACATGGATCAGATTTGATAGATCTGAAATGAATACACATTAATTAATTTGTTTATGGTTTGATATATCTATGATGATGCTATAATGACATGTGGCTGTAATAGTGTGTATGCCAAGATTTGGGTTTTACAGACGTTATGTTGTGCAATGAAAGTATAATTCAGTAATTTCATATCTGTACGCGAGTGTTAATCATGTTAGTTGTGTACATACACAAATCTACTTCTGGGTAGTCGCTTATATATTTTACGGTGATATTTTAGAATGTTTTGAATCTGTACGTGGGTGTTGTGTATGATAAACTTGTACATATGTTGATACACTTTGTAAAAATCACATATACATGTTAGGGTTTTGTAGTATGGGATGTTGATGATATTTGATCAGTTTTGTTATGTTTTCTATTGTTTGGTGATGATGTCTCTATCATAATAATCTGTGTTTGAGACTATTGATTGGGTTGAATAAGTCTTGATATATTGATCAATGATGGTGTTGCATTTTGATTGAGTTAGTATCTATTGTAATTCAATATTTGATGACTGATCCAATGTTTCAGATTGATAGAAATATCAGTAGCGAGTGATTTGAGATATGTATGCAGGTATTATACAAGGGAAGCACATATATACACAGGAGTGCCTCAACACAATAGCATATACATTATGACATATGTTTGATCAGGGTTTTTAGGGACAACATCGTGTTTCTGTACCTTATATGGTTTGGTATATTGATGAATGGATGTTTGATTTGATGGTTTATATATCTTATGGATTGGTTTGATATAGTTGCAAGATTTGGTTGATATTCAATGATTAATTTGATGATTAACTTGGTTCAGTGATTGGGTCATTTGATTTAGTGATTGGTTTTAAAAAATTTATTTTATATTGGGCTTAAACAATGGAAGTGGGTCTAGTCTAAAAATATGATGAAAAGTGGCCTACAGGTTTGATGTTTTGATTCAGGTGGATCCAGTAGAAAATATTATGAAACATGGTCCAAAAATGTGCCGAGTGTCGGAGCCTTCAGTGAGGGAGTAAAATATTCCTTCCATTGGTAGCTGGTAAATCTATTTAGGGGGCACGAGATCCCTTTTAGTGGTTGTCGGTAAAAAATATTAGGGGGTTGAAGCTCCCTTCCAGTGGGTGTTGGAGAACAAGAGAAGGTTGTAGCCTTTTACCGGTGGGTGCCTACATATTGGTATGAGTTTGTGCCAGTACATGATTGTAAGATGTTTTAATTTATAATACAAGAAGAATATAAAGATGAAAAAAATGGTGGTTTTCTACCACATTGGGTTTCCACCTAAAATTCTAGTGTTCACATGTGTTAATACGTGTGTTTATGATCTATATTCTCTTTAATGCTCATGGTTTCTGCTTAATGAATGAATATTTAAGTAATGATGCAGTGGTTAAATATTAACAAGTTTTGGAATATATGAAAATTTAGTTAACTTGATATACACAATTTTTATTCATCACAATCACGTAAATATGCGAGTTCCCTGAATAACAGTAGTGTATGGAAATCAAAATAAGAAAAAAAAAAGTTGAAGTGAGTTTAAAATACTGATTTACACCCGCCCCTCTCAGTATTTTTCCCAACAGATTGAAGTATGAAACTTCAAATGAGAGTTTACAATCTTGATAAAGTGAAAAATTTACTAAGGGTGCACATAGGCCATTTTCACATGCTCAACTTGAGAAAAATTGTAATTGAGATTCATGGTTTCACTCATATATACTTTCAATTTCCTATAGTATGCAATGAAACCTCATTGTTTGAATGTTTGGACATTGTCTTCTTATAAATTAAAGTGAATTGTAAAAAAATAAAATAAAATAAATTATGCAAGGATCTACCATTGAAGAAATCGTCATCCCTTGAAAGTTTCTTTGTTCCTTACATTTGGAAGTTCCTTAATTTTAAGCATAATCAAGTCATTTAAAACATGAGTCATAATTGCCTTGAATGGATGGCCAAACAATCATAACTAGTAATGTAAATGAGGATCATATTATGGAAATTAAATTCAAAAGTCTCTATTATACTTCAAAACAAGTTTCCTTTTAAGGGGTTATCATTTTCTCTCATTATTGAGGACCTTATTTCACTATCATTTTTGGTGAAGGATGTATATGCTAAAGTAACTAAAAATGGTAGGCATTGGAGTAGTAAAGGGATATTGTAGAACTCATCCTAAAATATGTTCATATTTTTTGTTTCCATTACTTATAAGCAATAAATTGAACCATAAAAAAGTTGGAAACTTACATTATTTCTGTATGTTAAGTGTAGTATTTCATTTTAAACTTTTGTAGTTTTATTGGAAGATAATTTTTTATACTAAGCTGTGATTACTAAACTTATGTTTATTGAAGCCATACTATGTTTATATTATGAAATATCCCAAGGTTACTCCAGATAATAACAAATAAGTTAAGAGGCATGGATGATACATAGTTTTACCACTAAGGCAGGGCCAAGTTTTGATGTGTTGAAGATATACACAAGTGCTGAGTGTGGAAGAACATGGATGGGAGCAAAGGGACACTATGCCAAGAAAAGGTCAATGCTATTCATAAACACCATGCACAAGAAACATGTGAAATATTTGGAGATATTGTGTCGTGGGTTAAAGTAATATTTCGAAGACTATTATAATTGTAACCATTTTTGGTAATCAACTAATTGGAAGTTAGTGTGGTCCTATGCGAAACACCCTATAAAAATATGTATGAAGAGAGGAAAAATAAATTTTTGGATATTTTTGAGCCTTATGGTGTGTAAATATTTAGATTCAAGCTTGTGCATTAGTTTTGGTAGGATACATAAGGTGCCTATTTTCCTTGTAAATATCTTATTTCTATAAGGGTTTAATTAAAGGTCTGAGTATATTTAGCTTCTTTATGTCTTCTATGTTTTGTTGAGATTATTAATTGGCCTATTAGTGTAATATTTAATGGACCTTTAAGTGAATTATTATATGTGAATGCAATTTTAGATGTTATATTTCTTCTTCATATGGTTGTGATTTTGGTTTGAATGTTCATGCAATTCCTCTAAATATATTAGGTAAGATCCTCTTTGATATTTGGGGATTGAAAATATTAATGCATGTAGGGTGCTTTTTGGCTAAGGTGTCCAAACCCCGAGTTTGGACCCATGTTCCAATAGCTCGTTTTGTTGATGGGACTTGATTGATCAAGATATTTGTTAAGAATGAAGCCATGACATGGAAGTTTTCAAGAAAAGAGAGAAAAGAGATAAAGGACTCGACAGAGAAAGGAGAAGAATTCTATTGGTAGGAGACTAGAAACTTATGGATCAACACCAAAATATGGAAGAAAAAGTATATATATATATATATATATATATATATATATATATATATGCACATAATTTTCCTTTTAGAATTTATCTCTTTATTCTATGAGGGGATAAAGAGATAGGTAGCCATTAAATCTATGTGGAGGATTTAAGAACCAATGATCTATAACTAAGAAACAATCACTAGGTTAAAGATCCTCAAAAATAAATGGACCAGAGAATTTGCATATTGGTTTGATAGGGATAAAGAAGATTAACTAGTTAAATTTTCTATTGAGTGTATTTAATTCATTACCAGTGTGGAGAGGAAGTTTAAAGTTAGTCCCTAAAGAATATTTCTTGCTTAAATTATACTGTGGATTAAGATACTAGTTATGGTGAAGGGATTGATGCCAATGGAGCCCGATATAATGGAAGCATAAAACTCTATGTAGAGTGGGATGTTGAGAATAAGGGGAGAAAGATGAAGTAAGACAAGAAATACAGATAAAAGGATGTTTATACAAGATTATATTGAAATAAGGGAAGAGTGAGTTGCAAGAAGAGCCAAGATTAGGGAGTTAGTCAAGCAAGAAAGGAAAGAGAAGAAAAAAAAGGAAGGAAATATAGAATAAATTTGAGGAATGAAGATAGTGTTAGGAGTAGAGTTAGAAGTGCAAGAGAATTAGTGAAAAAAGAGGGTGTTAGAGGAGGAATGGCACTAGAAGGGAGTGTAGGAAGATATGAAAGTTTGTTAAAGTGACATTTTGTGAAAGGAATGTATTAAAAGAGGATGTTGCAGGTAAGAGGAGTAAACATGTTGATTATGATGTTGAATCTCAATGGAAATTATAAGATCTAATACAGTCTAAGGAGTAAGAGGTAGAAGATAATAACAAAAGTGTGGGAAGAGGTAGTGAGGGACAAGATATTATGGAGGATAAAGGGATATTGGAAATGGTAATATGGTTTACGTGATTATATTTGGAAGGATATTTAGGATTCATTAAATCAATAAATTAAATTGGATGGAGTAGCCCTCTCTTTGAACCACCTCCATTGCACATTTTAGCAGAAGGAGAAAGTTTAAAGTAACATGAGGTAAAATTCTAGTAGGAAAAAGTGAAATACAATTGAAAGTTAGGGGCTTGGTAGAAGGAGGAGAAAACCAAGGTAAAGATGCCAGTAGAAGGAGTTGATTCAATAATAATAAGATCAATAAGGCATTGCAAGGAGGAAAAGTATCAAGTGGAAAACATATAGGTCGATGTAATATTCCAAAATTTTCACATTACATTTGGAATACTAGAGTTCTTGATTTTCTTAATGAATTAAGTAAATAAAAGGGTGGAAATACCCACAATCCTCAGTAAGAATAAATATCCACTTTGTATGTGTGAACATGGATTAATCTAGACTAGATCTACAAAAAGAGGTAGTTGAGCAACTACTAATGTGAATAAAATTGGAGATCATGTCTCATTTAATGAGAGAGATCATGGAGGGTTGATTTAGTCAACTAAGATCTTGAAGATGTCAGACAAAGGGTCATTAAGCATCAATGATCTAGTGGTGGAGTATCATGTGCAAATGAAGCACACATGATGGAATAGGTGTACATTGCACCTAGACTATTTGGTTGATTTGGTAAAACAACGCTGTCCCACTTGGAGGATATTGTCCACATGTGACAACGTAGTTGAGATTAGGGCCAAGGCTTGGGATGGCTCAATCATTATTGAGGAGATGAAGGCAAAGGTGAAAGGCATCCTGGATTATTTTGATGTATGATCTTTTAGATCTGGAATTGTCAAGTGACATTCCACTGCATTCTTGGGCTGTTTAGCAGAGATTGCAGGTGTTGTTTAGCATAGGGTGTTCCCAGACGGGAATCCCTCCTCTTTATTTGAGTTATCTCTAAGGAAGAGGTTTGCACTTCATTATACATTTGGATTTAAGTGCCATTTCCCTTTTCTACTTTCTGCAGAACATTCATATTCAAAAAACTGCAGTTTTCTAAAGATCAGTTTGGAAGGTGAAAGTTGTCTTCAGTGCTTCAGCTGGAGAACAAGGTGAGGGATTATTCCCATCACTTGGGCTTATATTTCAGCACTCCTAGAGCCACATTGCAGATCTGGTATCAGGCCAAAATTTATTGACCTCCTAGCAGTAGTATTCTTCTCAAGAATAACATTTTCCATATTGCAGATCTGAAAGGAGGAAGGAAGTTGCTAGTATTTCAATTAGAAATCTTGTGAGGGATCATCCCCTCAAATTTCCATCAGTCTCACCATCATCCTGGAGTTTATTGCAGCATATTTCATTAGGCAGAAGGCCTCTCTTTCCCTCACAACGCAGTTTTCAGAGGCAGTTGTGTTGTAGCAGCTGCAATCATATTTTGGAGGATTGAGAAGCTAGATCTAGAGCTTCTAGCTCATAGATCTGAGGAAGGGATCAACCCTTCAAGAATAGATCTGATTTGGCATAAATTTCAGCCATCTATTCTTCATATCTAGCTTCAGATCTGTATTTCCCATCAGATCAAGGATCAAACCCCGGGGAGGTGATTTTTCCAAAGTTACAGATCTGGAAAATCCTTTCTGGGTTATCTTGGGAATCCATCACAGTGGCCAGATCTTGAATATTGGCATCATCAGAGCTCCAACTCTGAGTATATATACATTTATCTTTTCATCTTGTAACTCCATGTTTATATTCTGCTGAAGAGACAACGCAGTATTTGCTACAGAGCCTCAACAGTTACACTGTACCTGCTTCATACGTGTTTTCAGGGTGATCTTAGCTCATCTTTTTGGCTAGATCTACCTATATCTTGTACTTGTGTAACTGATTCATCTCCAATATAATAAAATGGCTCAACTCTTTCTGCATATTTTGATTTGTACTTAGATTTATTGTTTATTTTTCTGTAAGTTCTTATATTTTGTGAAGTATTGTTGCATTCCCCCTTTTTGGGATATTACAGTGGTATCAGAGCAGCAGCATGGACAAGAGGTCACTAATTTCACCACCTGCTGCAGAAGCACTTGTATCTAGAGAAGAGACACTTGCATCTTTGCAAATTAGTCTTGAGCTCTTGACTTATGGAGTCCCATGCATGGGTCAGGAGATGCATGAGGAAGAGGAGGAGGATACCCGTGTTGGTACACTTGAAGAAGAGAGGCCATCACTTTTACCAGCAGTTGGAGATACTATTATCCCAGTTAGAGGAAATCTTGTGTTCTGTCAAGAGGTTCCCACATATCAGTTGATCCAAGGTATGAATAAAATTTCAGCACATATTGTTTCAAGACCAATGCATAACCAAGGGTTAGAACAAAATGCTGATTTGAAGTAGAGATATATCACAGTGTATAGGACCCTTGATCTAATCAAGGAGGAGACTGAAAACTATCCTTGTTCATCATTTTTGAGCTGCATTCAACCCCTTGAGTTGAGATGTAGAGTTTTAGAAAATGGGATTAGCATTATCCTATGTACAATGGCTGATTATGAGATCAGTATTATGCCTTACTTTGAGACATCATATGTATTACCTTGCGGATCTATTGGGCTGTCACTTAGTAGTTGTAACAAAGAAAGGGCTTCATCATTCTTGGAGCATTCTGGAGGTAGCTTCACTCATGAAGAAATGGAAGCAAGAATGACAAATAGTAGACATCTTGGAATGAGAAACCTTTCTCCTTTCTAGATGACCCTTTCTCAATGAGCCTCTCACTACTCAAAGAGAAACTTCTACTTGCATTAAATCCAAAAATTCTTTGGTTTTGGAGGGCCTTTGATGGAGAGAGAATCTCATTAAAAGATCTCATTAGAGATGCATTTCAAAATTTCATGAAATGCAAAAGTCTTCAACAGTTTGGGAAGGATGGAATTCTACAAAGGGAGGATGCCATGATTATGCAATACCTCATTCATCATCCACATGGGACTGAATGGGTAAGGATGATAAGCAAGGGGTTGCAAAACCACTTGCAGATTTGTATGTGCCAGCATGCTTGGTTACGTTGGTTTCCATTGGGAGATTTCTGTCACTCTCCAAAGGCTCTATTTTTTTGATCCATGCCTTGAAAAACATGTATGAAATGAAGAAGGATGCATGGTTGCACTAGCTTCTCTTGGGTGAGTATGGATACCACCCAATAGTTCATCATTTTCTGAATCATGCCTTGCTTTCCAATGATAAATTTCAGCAAGGGAAGGCATGTTCATTTTGTTTTCACTTGAGAGAGTTTTTCCACCACATGACATCTCCTATGTCTATGTGTTTTGTATTGTGTAAAATTTGGCATAATGATCTCATGATGTGCATTGATGATGTTTATTTATATGGGGCTGATGTGACATCTCATAAGTCCATTAGCATGCTTTTGTTTCATGATGCACATGAGGAGGAGAGAAGGCAACAAGATTTATTGTTGCTTGGATTGATTTTGGGGGAGTTTGGCTTGTCCATCTTACATGGAGGAGATGGGGGATGGCAGCAAAGGGCCTTGCTCTGGTGGTTATTGTTAGGAGAATATGGTTTGACATATTTGTCTACCCATATTACTTCTTCCCTTATTCTTTTGCATAACCTTGGAATGATGGAGTTTGGACCCAAATGGGGTGAAGATGTGTATTGTGTGATGGAGCTTTTCCTTTGTGAAGAGAACCACCTTCTTGTATACACCTCATGTATTGATGATGATGTTGGACATCATATGGTTGTCACTTGGTACTTCATGATGGAAGGAAGACATATAACAAAATAGTTGGAGGTCATTCTTGATGCTTTTAAAAGACAACTTTGGAACCAAAAATGCATAATCTATTGCAGAAAATGGAGGAAGCCTTCCTTATGTGGATGCCATTTGGAGGGGAATAGATGGCTTTGCATCTACTTTTGGAGTTTCTTGAGGGCAAGAAAAAATTTTCACATTACATTTGGAATATTAGAGTCCTTGATTTTCTTGATGAATTAAGTAAATTAAAGGGTTGAGGGACCCACAATCCTCAATAAGAATAAATATCCACTTTGTATGTGTGAATGTGGATTAATCTAGACTAGATCTGCGAAAATAGGTAGTTGAGCAACTACTAATGTGAATAAAATTGGAGATCATGTCTCATTTAATGAGAGAGATCATGGAGGGTTGATTTAGTCAACTAAGATCTTAAAGATGTCAAACAAAGGGTCATTAAGCATTAATGATCAAGTGGTGGAGGATCATGTGCAAATGAAGCACACATGATGGAAGAGGTGTACATTGCACCTAGACTGTTTGGTTGATTTGGTAAAACAACGTTGTCCCACTTGGAGGATCTTGTCCACATGTGACAGCGTAGTTGAGATTAGGGCCAAGGCTTGGGATGGATTAATCATTATAATGGAGATGAAGGAAAAGGTGAAAGGCATCTTGGATTATTTTTATGTATGATCTTTTAGATCTGGAATTGTCAAGTGACATTCCACTGCATTCTTGGGTTGTTTAGCAAAGATTGCAGGTGTTGTTTATCACAGGGTGTTCCTGGGTGGGAATCCCTCCTATTTATTTGATTGATCTCTAAGGAAGAGGTTTTCAATTCATTATACAATAGGCTTTAAGTGCCATTTCCTTTTTCTACTTTCTACAGAACATTCATATTAAAAAAACTACAGTTTTCTGAAGATAAGTTTGGAAGGTGGAAGTTGTCTTCAGTATTTCAACTAGAGAAAAAGGTGAGGGATTATTCCCATCACTTGGGATTATATTTCAGCACTCCCAGATCCACATTGCAGGTCTGGCATTAGGCCAAAAGTTATTGACCTCCTAGCAGCAATATTATTCACAAGAATAACGATGTCCATATTGCAGATCTGAAAGGAGGAAGAAAGTTGCTAGTATTTCAGCTAGCAATCCTATGAGGGATCATCCCCTCACATTTCCATCAGTCTCACCATTAGCCTAGAGTTTATTGCAACATATTTTAGTAGGCAGGAGGTCTCTCTTTCCCTCACAGCTCAGTTTTCAGAGGTAGTTGTGTTGCAGTAGCTGCAATCATCTTTTGGAGGATTGAGAAGCTAGATCTAGAGCTTCTAGCTCATAGATTTGAGGAAGGGATCAGCCCTTCAAGCATAGATCTGATCTGAGCATACATTTTAGCCATCAATTCTTTAGATCTAGCTTCATATCTTTATTTCCTAGCAGATCAAGGATCAAACCCTAGGGAGGTGATTTTTCCAAAGTTGTAGATCTGGAAAATCCTTTCCGGGTTATCTTGGGAATCCATCATAGTGGACAGATCTTGAATCTTGGCATCATCAGAGCTCCAGTTCTGAGTAGATATGCATTTATCTTTTCAGCCTGTAACTCCATGTTTATATTATGCTGAAGAGACAACACAGTATTTGCTGCAAAGCCTCAATAGTTACGTTGTACCTACTTCATACATGTTTTCAGGGTGATCCTAGCTCATATTTTTGGCTAGATCTACCTATATATTTTACTTGTGTAATTGATTCATCTCCAATATAATAAAATGGCTCAACTCTTTCTACATATTATGATTTGTACTTAGATTTATTTTTTATTTTGCTGTAAGTTCTTATATTGTGTGAAGTATTGCTGCATTCTCCCTTTTTGGGATATTACAGTCGATCAACAACAAGTTCAATATGGTGATGAAAGATTCAAATCTTAGATTTCCAATAATCCATGGGACTAGGACAGTTGATGTAGAGATAAATTATTTCAAAAGTGAGACAATTTGGTTAGTAAAGAGTATTATAGATGAACCAACAATCATCAAAAAATTGGAGACAAATTTTAGAGATAGTGTCTTGATGTGTTACATGAAATATATTTTGATGTCTCTAATATGATAAACCAAATCTCAGTGGAGAAAAATAGAGACTTCTTATGGGAGTTTTAGAAATCAAAGTTCAAATTTTAATGTATCATGAATACTACAGAGATTAAGAAAAATATAGGGTGTCGATAAGGGGCTATGACTAATGCTTTGAATTTGTATTGGATGGACTAAAATTTTAGATTTAAGACATAAAAAATAGGGAATGGTTAATTGTAGGGCTTCTCCCTCACATTTTAGTCCCTCTTACCCAGTAAAAGGTAACAACGTAGGTAGCAGCATTATATATTGTCATGTTCTTGGAAGTAATGCTGAGAGGCAGTGAAAATTTGGCAGGAATAACACAAGTTTAGTTTCAACTTCTTGCACTAAAACTACAAATACAAGAGATACAAAAGTTAAAAATAGGGTGCAAGAATACATGGTGTACTCTATTTTGTGTAGAAGGACACCATAGGATAGAATGTATAGTGCTTGGGAACTATATTAAAAATGGAATGCCAAGTCAATTTCCAAAGAAAATGACTTCATTTATGGCATAAAATTGAGGGAAATAGTGCCAAATTTATATACAATGTGTCTTATCCATCCAGATTTCCCAAATTTATAAAAATACCAAAAAACACATTATACTCCATTCTATAAATTCTACAAGTAAAAAGGTAACTATGTGAAAAAACTATAGATCGTTGGAGTTGATAATAGATACGAGTAGGGAATAGTAGAAGCCAAAAGGGGGAGAATGTGGAGACTTATGGGGAGGTCAATGAGGGGGATTTCAAGGTAGATGTTGAGGGGGAGGATATGGAAGGAGACAACCTACTTACTACAGTTGTGGGGGAGGTTAGATACTTTGTGTTATTTTTCACCCAACCCCATGTGCTATGTGGATACTACCATAACATGTAGCATGTAATGGAGGAATGGTAAATTTTTTGTCCAAATGGGAGGAAAAAAAGTGATGCATAGATATGGTGATAACAGAGCCACACAAGGACCAGAAGTTCAAGAGACCCACATATGTATGTGTGGTAACTTATGGAGGTATAATAATTGGCGAGGACCTAATTAAATGTTATTGCATGGAACAATTGGCTGGTAAGGTTAGAAAAATTGTGTAAGAACCACCTAAGTTTGACACTGCATAATAGAAATAATTCTTATGTGAAGCATAAAAAGTGATGAAAGAGGAATTGTTGCATGTACTGCTACATGTTATACCACTACACGATATGTTGTCACTTATGGATAAATTAACTTAGAGGACTTGGGGAACTAGGTGAACAAGTTCTAACTTTGTTATGTTAAATTTTTGAATAATTACTCAGTTACAAAAAAGTTTACATAATTGTGAACTAATTTGATATAGATAAGTGAACTAGAGGGTCCTATTATTTCTCCATTACCCAAAGGAGGGGTATGCCATGTTACCAAGAAGAGGACGGGTAGGGAGTTCAAAATGATATTCAATTCAGGAAACTATAATATGGAAGATGTCATGTTGGCTATGGGATTTGACATGAACATATTGCCTAAGAAATTATGGGAAATAATGAGTAATCCAAAGTTATTTTGGTCAACTATTCAACTATGGTTCATAATATATATAGGATATAACCCGTTGGTATACTAGAGAATATTGAAGCAAATATTGAAGGGGTGAAAATGAAGGTATCATTGGATGTCATTATGATAATGGATTACCAAACCCCTATCTAGTGTTACTAGATATTGACTGATTATGTGATACTAATGTTGTATTAAACCTAAAAAAAAAGCATATATATGTTGATATGGATACATTTCATAATGTTTATTTATTTTACCCAATTGAAGGGGAGCGATACACTAAATCAATAAATGATGATGCATAAAGCTTAGTTATTGAGATATTTTATTATATTATTAGTAGGAAGGAAGAGTATGTCAACCACACTATGAATGATGAGTTAATTTGGTGAAACATTTGATAATATGATAGATTTATAGGAAGTTCCCACTTAGAGGTGCACAAGGATCACTAAGGTAATGCATTAGATTGGAGTGAAATTACTCAATATCCCAAGTTTTATGGTACAAAAATGGTGAATACCTTCTTCACATAGATGCAGGAAGGTGTGCATGGATTCCAAAGTGTTCAGGCCATGGAGAAAACAATCAAAGGGAGTCCTATGTGTTTATGTGTGACATTATGAGATGAGATGAATGACTGGGTGGAAGTAGTTGATTACATAAAATCAAGATCCCAACCATCTATATACTTGTAATTGTTGAAAAAATATAATGGGATTGAGGATCCATAGGAATATATATGGTTTTTTGAAAAATGTTGGATTGACAAGTATATCCCTAAAGCCTAATGGGTACACAAGTTTATTCATATGATGGATATGGTCCCTAAGAGTTTTGATTTCTAGGAGGTGATACGAATATAGACAAGAGATTGGTGAGAAATCAACCATTGGTTCCATGTAATGTTCAAGTTCACTTTAGAAAGCCAAATACTTAGGAAAATTTTGTAATAGAAAATGTTTATATTTTATCAACAACTTACTAATTGGGTGCATAATCCAACTTACACATATCATAAACATATTACTAAGCTAAACCAACCTATCTATTATTGGAAGGTGGATATAAAAGGAGTTTAGAGGATGATCCTAAGATATTTCATATTAAGGAGACTAATGGAGAGCATGTTGTACAATAAAATTATTCTAGTAGCACTACACCAATCTATATTGAACCATTGGAGATGAAGAAATAGAAAATTGGTATAGTACATGCACCAAATATTGCAATCATTGGAGATTAATGACACTAAAAGACTTGAATAAAGTAGTATAATTAATTAAGGAAATTGAGGATTTATTTCAATGGAGTTTTGAAGAGATGAAGGGAATCATAGGCTCTTTATGGGAAATGAATATTTGAATAAGGGCTAATGCAAAGAAATTAAGAAAATAACATATAGATTAAATGAAAAATATAAAGAGAAAGTGTGAAAGGAAATATATCATATGTGATGATGGAATCATATTTTTTATGGAGGAATTTGAATGGATTAGTTCAATGGTAGTGTAGGGAAAAAAATGGATACATCAAAATATGTGTCAACCTACAAGTTCTAAATTTAGCTTGTGTACATGATTGATTATCAACGCTATTTATAGATGAGGTGTTATTTAATGTGGGTAGTAGGGAATCATATTCCTTCATCGATGGGTTGTTGGTATACCATCATGTGAAGATCGTATAATAATATAATACTAACACTACATTTGTGGTAGAATGGGGCTCATTTTACACAAAATTATGCCCTTGGCTTGAATATTTCTTGGATTTCCATTGCAATATTTAAGGAGTTTATGCATAATTTATTGAAGGTATGTATAGATGATTGGACTATTTTCAGTATATTTAACAATGACATACAAGTTCTAAGATTACTGATGTATTTATTTGAATATTAATAAGTGCATATTTTTCACCCTATTTGGAATCTTACTGGGTCAATTTAGTTTTAGGGAATGTTACTAGTAGATCCTACAAAAATTGCAATACTGATGGAAATGATGGCTCCAACCTTAGTAAGAGAACTATAAAAAAAATTGGGCCATATGTGATATCATATAAAATTCATTAGGAATTACATGCATATTTTTTTGTTGATAGAAAATTTGATATAGAAGGAGACAAAACACATTTGGATGAAGGAGTGTGAGGAGGTGCTAGACCTACTAAAGGAAAAATTAGTTACCATGTCAATCATTATATTTCTATATTGCATGAAAATATTCCACATTCATGTGGATGCATCGTTCATGGCCTTAGGAATTATTATTATGTAGCTCGGGGAAGACAATATCTATCATCCCTTCCCCATCATTAGTAGGAAATTGTATGAGAGCTACACTAGTACAAAGTGCAAGTCATTAGAAATAGTGTATGCACTTAGAAAATCAAACTTTAATTATTGGTAAATTTGTTCAAATTATTTACAGTTCTATTTCATCCCTCAAGTACTTATCCAGTGTTGGGGAGGGGGAGGGGGAAAAATCTGTCGATGGTTGATGTTGTTCCAAGAGTTAAATTTTATGTAGTAGTGAAATTGGGAAAACATAACGTGGGACCAAATTATTTATCAAGACTAGAATTAGGAGATATTGGAGGAGGCTTTGATGAAGGGCTATTAAATTTTCAAATATTTATGATTGAGGCTGTCATAGATCAATTTGTGAATATTGAAACATAATTAGCCACAAGGAGACCATTAGAGGGGTATATAATAGCACAATGTAGGTAGTTGGTAACATTAAGTGTGGGGTATCAATTAATCATAGGATAAATGTATATGCTTGGGGTTAATGTGATCCTACACAGGTGTGAGTTAGAAAATTAATGTAATGCAATGTTATATGAAGCAAATGAAGGGATTTTTGGAGGCCATAATGCAAGGAAGGCTACAATGTGAAAAGTTTTATGTCCTAGTTTATAATGGCCTTAACTCTTTCAAGAAGGTAATGAATGTTGTATATGATGCCACATATTCCAACACATAGGGAATTTTTCTAGTTAGGATGAGTTACCCCTCATTATTTTACTACAATGGAACCTTTTGAGAAGCGGGTGATTGACTTCATTAGATTGATTAACCTTGTTGTGCAGTGAATAGGTGCATGGGACATTATTACTATGACTAAATATTTTAAAAAATGGGTCGAGGCCATGTTGGTGAAGGATTGTACTATGAATATCATTGCATGCTTCATTTTTTAATACATTATAACCAGGTTTGTATGTCCAAGGGTGCTAATGTGAAATCGAGGAACACACTTCTTGATGACACAACTAGTGCATTGGCATTGGATTTTTCAATACATAAATAGAAAAACACAACATATCACCCCCAAGAAAAAAACATGGTGGAAGAATTCAACAAGATTTTAGAAGTAGTCATACCCTTGGAATTTGTGGTACCAAGTCTCAATATTTCTCTCAAATGAAGATGTCAGATGACTAGTCCTTACGGTAATGGTTAGATGAAATTATGGAATCATAGGAAGATAGTATTACGATAGGTTACAGCCAAATGGTTAAGAAGAAGAGGAAAAAAACATGGCATGATTAGAACATCCAATACAATGTTCTAGAGCCAGGCACACTAGTATTACTAAGCAACAACAAGTTTATGTAACATCTTGAGAATATAAAATTTGGATGGAGGGACTGTTATAGCATCATTTTTCACCTTCATATGATTCATGATTTCTTTTATGGCTTTGGGAACCCATTCCTACAGAATTGAACAAAATTCACTAAAAAACAGTGTTAAAATCCCCATACGCGGATATGCCCAAAATTTTCCGCATGTATACGCGAGTCCATATGTACTTTTCCGCGTATGCCATTAAAATCATTAAAAAATATATAAAAAATCCCTATTTTCGGGCTGGGTTGATGGTTACTCTGGTAGTTCAACCACCCTAGCACGTGGCCAACTATTTCCAACTGATTGAAACTACTTTGAGGGAGTATAAAAGCCCCTCATGTGCATGGCCTACGGGAGAGAGAAATTTTATAGACATTATACTCTGTTGGAATCCCAGTTCAAGTCTGATTCCCCGTGCCTCCTGCACTTTCCCAGATTTATATTAGGAAACCCTTGTTTCCTGGAGATGTTCATCCATTTATAAGCCATCTCGAGTGCACAAGTCTTGGAAGAATCTTAGCGAGGCAATGGCGGGACGAATCCGGACGACGGTCTGCTCGAAGATCATGGAAGGATTCAGGTGATATCTCCACTCTTACTACTGTACATGTCGTTCGTGATAATGAAGAACCATCTTGTTCCTGAACTCGTGTGTTAATGTTTATTTATATATGTGAGAAGATTATCATTTAAGCAGTTATTATGATTTATATAATGTTTCACATGGATTGCGCTAACGTTTAGGAGAATTATATGCTGTACAACTAGGTTTCCGTGCACGTTCTTTCTTGTTTTCCAGGTTGAAAGTGGAAGGAGAGTTGTTGGGGGTTTGGACCCCGCGGGATCTACATTGAACGTAGGACTTCGGGTGAGTTCTGCTATCGTTGTTAACTATTTTTTCGCATTCAAGTATGGTTGTGTGTGAGTCCTTCTGAATAGCATGCCCTGCTCTGTGGAGGTTTAGACCCAACAAACCTCTAGGGTGATTTTCCCCGAAACAGGGACCAATGAAGGGAAAGTGAATGGTAGTTGGTTGAAGGTGTATTATGGGTCTCAAGGGTCCTAAATGACATTAGCTAGTTTTATCCATCAATATTATGGGTAAATAGAAGTAGGATAGGATTATTTTTCAGGTTAGAAGTTTAATGCATTCAGTGGAGTAGCACACAACATTTAGGGAAGTTAAAACAGGGACAAATTCCTAAGATATTCCAAGTTATAATAGGAATAAAGGGCAGTAAGGATAGATGGGAAATGATACCTAGTGATAGGATACATGTGTGGAAATGATCATGGAAGAATTAAAATACTACCAAATCAGTTTACAATTGATTAGAGCATGAGTTTAGTTACAACCCCTCAATTTCGATTAAATCCTAGTGCCAATCAAAGATACCAACTTGGATGGGAAAGAAAAGGGTAGGAAATTATCATGAGGATATATAAGTGGTTACTGAAGTTATTTTTTCATCATTTTATTTCCTTTCTAATTTATAAGTAGAGACTAATTCGAGATAGGAGAGACTGGTTAGGATTTCAAAGTCATATCTATTCCAATATGTAGATATTTTCTATACTCGAGGATTTAACTATGAAAATAGCTAAAGGGTAGCAATTATAGACAAGGTGTAGGAATTCAACATTATTCACTTACAAGTGCCTAACTATGCCTAAGACATGAGTGCAGGGTGTGTTGGGATTTTTCCATATTAATAATGATAACACGAATCAAAAGAACTGTACCAAATAAAAATTCATCAAGGAGGCCTATGTACTAGAGATGGAAATCCTTGAAAAAGTGCAAATCCAAGATTCCCATCATGAAGTTCATGGACTTCAAACTCAGAGGATAATTAATAGTTCCATCAACTTGGGTTGATAAATATGCTAGGGTGGTGGTAATAAAGGATGGTCCTTGAAATTGTTTTCCTCAAGAATGGTGTAATACAATGTATAAGTTAGGTATCAAAACATTGAAGGACAAACTACACTTCAATTAAGGTCCATCCATCAACAAATGCATCTGATTCTTTTTTAACAGGATGCATGGTGGATACATTTGGCTAAGCTTGGAATACCTAGTGAATAAGTACATAATGCACATGGTATATGGTCTTCCACACATAGGTGAAGATTTGATAGATGTTATTGTAGTGTGAAATGCATTAGTGGAAGATATATATAACCAATTTGGAACACATAGAGGCTCAAGGGGTGCCATAATATTTTCCATTATAGACACCAATATGAGGTTAGTGATATAAGTATTAGCATGTAAACTGATTAGGAAGTGTAGAAAGGAAAAAGTATTCTTTGGGGATTCTCCTCATGGTGGGCCATTATGTCTAGTGGATCAAAATTAATTATATATTCTACCTCAAGAATTAGTTCATCCATAATTGTTTCAACATGTAGAAAATTATAGGGTAAGGAGTTCCACCATGCATGGGTCCTCCTATTAATCACAATGATTGTATGGAGGCCACCTCTAGACATTTTTTACAACACAGTAGTGACCAAATATTTCCTTTCACTAAAATTTATTGTGCTAAATTAGACCTCAAATAAGGAGGCACAATGAAACATCATCCAAGAATTTCGATGGTGGCACACCCAAATGATATAGGATACTACCTAATCCATTTATAATCCATATTTTGGTCGATAGATATGTTTATTACGTATTCTTTTAAATTTACATGCATAATACATTTATGTCTCTATGCACATATCACACTATTACACCAAAGATATTCCCATTCTATATTTTTGAGGAAGACATATAGCAAACATTTCAACAATATTTGAAGTAGTTGAGGTTGTGATACCCATTTCATTACCCCACATTTTGTAATGTAATTAAGAAAATATAATTTTTGGGTGCCAAAATTTATTATATGATGTCAAACTCTATTATATGATGCAATGTTTATTTTTATTAATAAAAAATCTAGAGCTGAAGAGAGGGGACAACCAACAAATTATGATGCCTTGGGGAGGGGGAGAACTTCAATTAACAAGAAAAATATACCTTCAGTGAATATTTACTTTGATTTGATGGTTATTCTTCCAAAGGCACTAAAATTTTGGGAAGATGAAGGGTCAAGGTGTGATTATAAAAATAAGAGGGAGGAGAAATCATGCGATTCTTCTTCTTGATTCTTAGCTTCTAGTTTTTCTCTATTCTATTACTATATCATACATCTCTCTCTCTCTCTCTCTCTCTCTCTCTCGCTCTCTCTCTCTCTCACTCACTCACTTAGAAAATTTGAATTGGAAAAAATATCGGTGACAAAACCCAAAAAGGTTTATACCTTATGACTAGTTAAGAGCTGCGAGTGAGATATTATGTGACATGAAATTCATGTGTTTCAATGCTTTTTCTTTTGAATAGATGGCTTCGAGCATTAGGAATGGTCCTAGTTGTGTGTTTCACATAGAGAATTGAAGAGGGGAGGGTTGAGGGGCTTTAGATATTAAACAAGTACTCCCTTGTGCTAAGTAGATTTCTATTATATTTTTGTGAATGTGAGCATGGTCAAAGATGGAAGGGTTGATCACTAAGTATTCCTATGTGTGTGTGAAGGAGAATGACCTTCATTTATGGTGTTAAACTATAGTCTAAATATGAGTGTGAGAAATAACCCTGTGTTAAGTTCTCCTCAAGGCATACATATCTGGAATTTGGGTGGAAAAATGTGAGAAAAATTGCAACAAAACTGATCCTATGATGGGGTGGAACGTGGCTCACCCTACTTCAATTTACAATATTTTTTTCGCTACAACAGATAACTATTTATTTATGTTTTAATTATATTTTTGAAATAGATGGTTTAGTTACATGCAATATTATTTATTTCTATTATATCATTTAATTTATTGATATTGGTTCTGGTTATGATTGTAAAGTTTGAAATTGGATAAGTGCAATGGGTTTAAATTCTCTTGGTTGTGGAATTTAAATGAATTGATATGCAAAGGAAATGAATGATAACTATGGTAATTGCATGCCTTCCTTGTTAATTGGACTCTAGATTTTATTTAATTTCCTATGGAGGATATAAGTACACAAATTTTCCTATAATTTAAATAATTCGAGGAATAATTTTTGGGTCATTCTTGGACTTTAAAGGTGGAAGCGAAAATATGATTTATGAGATAAATAGGTCATCTTGGAATTTTTTCCATAACCTTTTTTTGGGAGGTTCCAGATGCTAAAACTTGGACCATATAGAGGGTAAATATCACTTAAAAAATGGTTATATATTCATATTTTGGTTTGCTATATTTTTTTAGATTTATGATATGAGGAAGTTTGGCTTTCTGAATGCTACTTTAAACATGTCATCTTGAAATTTTCACTATAAATTTTCTTTGGAAGGTCTAAGAGGGTAAAACATGGAACATATTGAGGATAAATCACATTTAATGTATGATTAAATTTTGAGATCTTTTTTCACTACATTTTAAGAGATACGATCTAAGGAATTTGGGATTCTGGAATTCTCCTGAAAACATGCTTCAAACAAGTCAGCTTGTAATTCTTTCTATAAATTTCTTTTTGAGATGTTTTAGACCCTAACAATTGGAGGAGAAAAAGAATATATCTTAAGGAACATGTGGTACAAGTTTCAAATCTTGTATTCCTATAATTTAGGATATATTCGTTGAGAAATTTGGGTCTCTTGAATGCTCCTGAAGTTTCATGCAATTTGTTTGAAGAGATTCCTAAAAGGTTTGATAATTGATTGCATACAAAGTGTTTGATAAAATACCTCAAATATAGAAATAAAAAATTACATTATTGAGTAGTATATTTCAAAAATGTATGTGATAGAGTGGTATTGGAGATTATTGTCAAGACAATAAAAATAAAAATAAAATTTTGGGTACCTTGTAACCTTTGTAAGTCATTGAAGGAACTGGGTATGTAAGAAAATTTATAAGAGCTAAGGTTTAACGCTAAACCTGGATGGGCTCAAGTATAGAAAATAATTTAAGTTTTAAATTAATATCTATGCATGCATGTATATGCATGTGATTTTTTTTGCTGTATATATGAATACACTGATGTTACATACATATTGAATTGTTTGATGCAATAAGATAAACATGAAAAATAAACACGTGGGATGGTGACTAGATTCCCTAGAGTAGCCCAATAAAATTGAAATTTTTCGTGGCTGAGTGATGCAACTATAACTATGAAGGGTAATCTCTTAAATAATTGACAAGCCCCAGTATCACAACAAGATTGTTGAGACTCCCAGGGCTACCAACTTTAATTATCAACCTGGGGTTCGTACACAATTGAGAGGTGGAAATAATATATGCACAATAAGTTAAGCTCTACTCATGTCACCTTCAATCATTGAATCACATAAAGGGATACATAGACCACTCCTTTTACTATATTTCAGAAATAACTTGCATGTAAAGACAAGAGTCTATTCTAATTGCATGAAGGTAAACACTATACTAGTTGTAGAAATGAAAGTGCCATTCATCAAATGTAAACACTAAATACAATTTTGTGAAGGTAAAGGATTGCACTAATTACAGAAATGGAATATGCAAATCTAATTGTTGAAGTAAATAAATATTATACTTGTGGAATGTAAATAATTACTCTACTTGTAGAATGTGAAAAATGGCTTGAAGAAGGAAACTTGATCTAAAGTGTATGACTAGAAAATCTAAGAGAATTACTTCAAAAACTAGGTATAATCTACTTTCATTGAATATTTTCCCTTATTATCACCGAGTTCAAGAAAATTTGGCTTTAGTAGTAGAGTCCTTACACATTGCATAAGAGAACAATCTTTGCGATTCAAATGTGGAAAGTTGTTTACTAATTCTCATTATTGTTCAGTAATTGTAGTGAAGAAAGGATGGGTCTAAATTGGTGTTTGGTTCTCCCCAAACATCGATTCAAAGCCTGTAGGTAATTATTAAATCCCGAGATAAAAAATATCAAGCTATTAATTCAAATCTGGTCAAGGTTAAACAATTCTACATGATATTATAGGACTGCTACAAGATGCTACAAGATTGCCCTATTTTCTTACAAGATTGGATCTGAGAGCATCCTGAGGTTAGGAAAGGTGTTTTGAGGGTGGGAGAATGTATATGAGGGTGTATGAAGGATTTGTGAGCCATGTTTCCAATATTATCACCCCTTAGAGGGCCATCTTGCACAAAATTACATGCTCATGGTGTCCCCCAATGACCTTGAAAAGATGATTTTGGTGGAATAATTTGAGAGCAGTATGAGGTGTGAAGGAGGTGGATGGTGATGAAAAAATGGATGTAGGATGAGTGTTCCATTCCTTGCAAGTCACTGTTAGTACCTAAAAAATAACAATCAAATCCTTCTTAGTCTTGTAAATATCATCAATATAGTGGTAAAATTGCAACAAAACAAATCAATATGGAAAGGATGAGTTGAATTTTATTTCATCAAGAGCTACTCTATCCTACAACATGCATATAATAAATGTGAAAAGGCACGATATTAAATCTTAGGATGCAGAAACATGGTATGCAAGAGAACTATAAACCAAAGCCTAACAAGTTTTAAAGGAAAAAAACACATATTTTTGGCTTGTTGTTGTAGACTCCTCAACCATACTTCCCACAAGAGAGGCGATAATCAGGCCTGAAACCACAAATTTTGCAATATAAATTATTCCTAAACAAGGAAATAAATACCACTACTAAAAAAATGATAAAGTAAAATACATAAGAGAGACTAGAACCTTTGGGTTGAGCCCTAACCTAAGGGTCTTAGCCCTCCAAAGTTAACTTAGATATAGACCAACAAAGAATCTTTTAGTAACATGTAATAGAGTTGAAATACATCATATCAGAATGGAAATAAGAATCCCAAGCACTTGTCTCTCAATAGATATTCCTAGCTACAAAAATTTGAATCCTGATGAGCCCTTAGGCTGGTTTATTTATACAAAATTGGACAGAGGGGAAATTCCCTTGGAAAGAGGACCACTTCCCTCCAAAACCTTGAAAATAGTGTATCTATCTCCCTTATATCCATGCACGTACTTGAGTTCATCTACTTCCAGTGGACCTCGAGCTATTGAGGAGTGTAGATGAGTGATTCTAGGGATCACTTCGGGTCAAAGGAGAGCAAATGTAGGGGACAAGCCTCCTACACTTCCTCTAGCTGCCTCCAACGTGCTTCTGCATCATAAATGTACTAAAAAATGTTATTTTTCTGCACATTAACCACATTAGGCCATGAAGTATGACAAGAACCCTTTAATGTTCCTACTAAGCACATTTTAACCAAGAAATATAAATTAATGTGAGGAAAGAAATAGAAAATGGGCCTTAAAATATGCCTATTGATGGGACCCATCATCACCCATTTGCTGAAAGTGTTTCTCACACTTTGAGAAACTTACTCATTGATGTGTAGTTCATGCATGGCCCTGGTGGCTTCTCTGACATCCCAAGGTAAATCAAATGGTGTGTGTTCTTATGGATAGAATCTTGCATTTGATTCTATGGCTTCCCACTGCCTTTGTTCCTCTTCTTGATCTCTTATTTCATGGAGGAAAAATACAAAAGGAGGAATGAGTTTTAGCCCTATATGATTGATCTTAAACCTTTAAATGATTATTTTGTAGAGTGGGGTCCTCTCCAAGGAATTCATCAATCTTTCAAGGGAGTAATATTCTTTGATTTGCAGACAATGGGGCAGAGCATGCCATCTCCTTTGTCAAGCCTGAAACATCTCAGAAACCAACAACCTAAAATTACCCTCGAAATGGATTATATCTTGTTCTTGTGCTTCCATGTAGTGAGGGGATAATTGGGGACCAAAAAAGATGATGTTTTGGTTACTGATGATAACCTTGGGGCTTACTAACTTTGCTTTGATGTATAGGGGCCATATTTATTCTTTTTCCATCACCTTCTATACTTCCCCAACCCTTTTTTATTCATGGGTCAACCAAAAGGTTAGTGTCATTAGTTGTACACCCCCCATACTTGATTTGGGGTCCCAAAATTTCATGTCTATGAGGACACTGTTATGCATATAGAATTCAACCAATTCGGCTCTATCCTCAATGCTCACGTGGTAGAAGAGGTTAATGAACCTCCTGTAATCCTGAAATCATAGAGATCCATATTGTGCCAATGTTTTGATTTGGAATTGCAAATTTTTTTATTTAAGGAAGATAGTATAGGATTTGGATGGCTTCCTACACTGAATGGCCTCCTTGGATAAGCTTCCCATGGTGGCAAGTTGTGACTCCTTTTCTTGTAGTTGTTCTATGAGACTATGGTTTTATAACTACAAATTCTCTTTCATGACTGATTCCCTTATCCTCAAGTCATCCAATTATTTACCCATTTGTTTCACATTTTCCTCCATGAGGCCCAAATCCTCTACTTTCTTGGATTTTGAAATTTTCATCCACTGGTGAGTTTTGAATCTCTCTCTTTTTCTTACTCAAATAAGAGGGAATCACAAATTTTGTAGGTATAATTATCCCTCCATCAATAATTTCTTAATAGGATCCAAGATCAGGCTGTAAAGTGGACTCTTGGAGTCCTTGTGTACTTTATCCCTCCTCTTGAGTGGCTTCTACTCCTTCCTATAACACTTTTACTTTAGTCTATAGCAACTATATTCTTTCCTATAGCCATTCTGTCCCTTCCTGTAGCAACTTTGTTTTCTCTTGTAGTAGCCCTATTTGTGCCTTGAGTTTCTTGGCTATGGTTTCCATAATTTCTTAACTTATCATGGATGTCAAAGGTTTTTTACCCTTGGATTTAGGAGAGGTGACCTATTTTTTCCCTTCACTAGGTCCCAGTTCTTTCTTTTGGTGGCTAGATGATTCATTTATTTTGATTGGGACTATTGAGGGAGGTTGAGGATTCCCTTGCATGATTCTAGTGCTATTTATTCTTTTGAAGTATGGGGGGCTTTGCTTGGGCTACCTTTTCTTGGGATTGATAGGTGTGCTAAGTGTGGCCAAAGTAGTAGCCACCTCCTATTTTGTGTTTCTGGGTGAGAGGCTTAACTGCTTATTTTTCTTCCTCTTCTTTATAGGCCTAGAAGGTTCTCCATGGGTGTTCTCTTTTGCCTCTTGCTTTCCTTTTTCTTATTTTCTTTGTTTTCCAACTCTTCTTCCAACCCATATTGTATTTTTATCAGTTTCTCCTCCTCTTCTACCTCTCTTTGTTCTTCTTATTTCCTACCTCTAGCATTATATTTTGGTGTCTCTTCTTGTTGTGTTGTGGTGAGGGTTTGTGTTCCAATGAAGGCCTCCCTATCCATGTCCATAAAGTCATTCCAAAATATAGGGCTCCTGAGCTAGCTTAATGAATTCATGACAATGAGACTAATGAGGCCATGATGGGAAATTTACTAGTGATTTCCTTCCCTCACTCTCTGAATCATTTCGATTATGGAATAATGGAGGAAATGTGGAACACTAAGCATGCATGGAATGGGTAGCTCTTCCTCGAACCTTAGGTCATAGAGGAACCTAAATTGATAGGAATACACAAAACTCAACCTCCCTTCACAAAGTACGTACGTAAGGATGCTATAGGACACTTCATCCCAAGGGTAGGGGATGATTTCCCTTCTTACTCCATTTTTTTCTTCAACAAGTTTGTCTTCAGGGAAGAAGAAGTTTTTCTTGGTTGTGATGGCTATTGACCTATTTTCCTTTCCCCATTGAAATCCTAAGGGTATCGTGGTAAAATTTTTGATGAGCCCTACATTCATATGAATGGAAATTCCCTTAATAACAGTGGTGGCATTGTCCTCTCCCTGAGAAAGGAGGGCCATGGAAAATTCATAGGTCACCTCATCATCATACCCGTTCAATTTTTCAAAGACCCACATCCACTAGTGGTTTAGTAAAATTTCTTTGAAAAGAAGATGTTTATGTATTTTATTGGTTTCTATGGGTTCTCTTCTATTTAAATCCTCCCCATGCCTCTTACTACTACCTTCTTAAGTTATTCCAAAGATATTTTTTAAAGGATTTTTCCCTGAGCAGTTTTAGGGTGTTAAGGTAAGGTAAGGAGGTTAATGCCTCTTTTTATTCGGAGAGAGAAACATTATATCTCACACTTTAATAAAACTACATTTGCTCCCAATTTTCCTTTATTATGTGAGATTTTCTTTTTTGCAAAGAATTTTAACTCTGTAGGGGTTTTCTATAGGATTCCCGTAGCAGGCATAATTCACTCAACAATTACATGGACAATGAGGAGAAAATATGCCACTTACACCTATTGGGATTATTTATTTATGTTTTTGGGGGTTTGGAGGAAGGTTCTTGTTAGTTTGGACCCATTTTTACTTCTTGTCTAGATCCTGTAGCACCTCATCTACGATCTTGTACCAATTCTAGTATTCCTGTAGCAACTCTGACCGATCCCATATCACTTAAAAATCAACTCTATAGCTCCTCTATAGCACCCTATGTGATCCCTGGTAGTATATAGCTTGACCTTTGATGCATTAATGAGCCTCTCTGACTATTTTGGGAATGAGCATCGGTACAACAGAAGTTGAGCCTCGTCCTTTTATTCCTTTTTATGGTAGTGGGATCGACAGGCTTGGTAATTTGGTATCTACACATATTTACTTCTTTAGCCATTGTCCCCACTACTCATAATTATCACCCTCTTCACTCTAACTTTTCCACGTTGCATGGGTGGCTGAGTAGAGTACACTTTTAATATTATAAGGTGGAAAAGTTTATTGGCCACCTCCAACCCATAAAATCTATATCCTCATTCGTTAAAAACATTTTTTCACCACTATGTGCATAGGGGAAGAGGCAAGTGGTGTCATGCCTGAGCTTATCTGTGATTTCAAGTTACTATAGATGCATGCATGATGATGCTGAACCAATGGTTGATAAAATACTTTAAGAAGGTCATATCTTCCATACTTTTGTCTCGTGCATAGTGTTGGATCCCTGTGATTTACAAGATTGGAAAGAATAAACACTACAGGGGGCCACATCAGAACCACTTTGGAATCCTAGGACCTAGGCTTCCTAGATTCAGAGAGGGATCTCGCTATTAAGTGTTTTCAAAGGATATATATTTATACTTTGTTTATGATATTAGGCTAGTTATGAAGCTCAGAGAAATTGTTTGTTTGGTTGGGAGGGATATCATTAACTGAAGAGGAAATTTGAAGGGTGAAGGTGAGAGAAGATTGAAGAATGTTTCAGCTGAAAAGATAGGTCATTAAACAATGTCAACCCATTGGGCTATGGAGTCACAAAAGGATTTAATTGTACAACAATTCTTCAAGAGTTTCCATAGGGAAAGTCATCTATATCAAAGGATATTTTAGATTGAATTGTGATATGAAACATTAAAATGTTGTGAAAGAAGCAAAGATAAAACCAATTAAGAATCTAACTTCAATAAGACAAGAAAAGTCTTTCAAAGTAACTGTTTGAAGCAAGCCAAAGGATAGGGCAAACCATAGACTTCTTTGGACAAAATTTTATTAAAGAAAAATTTTCAAAAAAAAATCCAGTAATCCTAAGACTACTTTCAGAAAGGAGAAAACATATGTAATTTTCCCAAAATTTTAGCTTCCAAGCTAAATGGAACATTAGATTTAGTAGCAGCTATAGCCGGTAAATAAATGGGTATAAAAGCCCATAAGTCTCCTAAGGAGGATAAAAACACTCCAAGTGTGAAAGGAGACACTCTTTCTAGCTCAATAAGACACCTCCTTGTGTGAACAGGGTTAAATTGAAGCTGCTTTTACTAAGTCAACAACGCAGTTTTAGTGGAGGAGGAATCCTAGGATGGATAATGCAATTTTGAAGGGAAATGTAACTTGGGTTAGAAGTAACCTAAGTGAGTGGGGCCAAGGGCAAGAAAACTCATATATTATTTAAGGAATAGGATGGAAACATTATTGATGATGTTGTAGATTATTATTCTTGGCTGCCAAGAATTGTTGTTGCTTTGCAACTTAGCAAAGCTGCAATGTTGTTTAGCACTGGGTGTTCCTAGGCGGGAAGCCCACGTCTTTCTTTTGAGGAGCCTCATTGGGAGAGTTTGCATTCATAATTCCACAATAGGTTTTCAGGCCAAGCTTCAGCCATCTTCATCAGCACAACTTTTCCGGATATTGTGTAGTGTTGCTGGGTGCAGCAGTAGAAGGGATTGGAATCTCGGCTCCTGAGCTAGTTTCTCATTGGAGGAAGGTTTCCTTCACTTGAAAGATATGTTTGGAGAGATCGAGAGATTATTTCAGATCTGTGGTATTAGACCACACATTTCCCATACATTCCCAGTGCTGTCTTTGCTAGGGAATGCGTTATTTTGGAGGTAGTGTTTATTGCATGGTTTGGTGGCTCCGTTGCTGAGTTTCCTTGTGATTGAGAGGTTTAGCCTTTCATGGGAGGAAGCCCTTGAGGGATCTACATCAGATAAGAAATATTTCAGCCTTGTACAATCATGTGCTTCAGTTTTTCAGTGATGTTTCAGTAATTTTCTGAATATCACATTTGTATACAGAGTATTTGGACAAGAAACCCTTGCTGGTTTCTTCTGTATCTTGTATAAGAAGATTAGATATTTTGTTCTTCATAATTTTAATAAATATATGAGTATATATAATTGTTTCCTTCATTTATTTGTGTAAACCCTCTCTTATAATGTGCAGTCCATTAAGGAGAAACTTCGGTAAAATGCAGTTTTGGGGTTTTAGCACTTTTTGGCAATCCTAGGTGTGGGAGATATGTTTAACCCACCTAGTTTTCTTTGTTTCAGATCATTTATTGGATTTAGGTTTATTATTGATTAATATATGGGATCCAAGAGTCCATTTCACTGTTTTATTGCATATGTTGTTGGAAATTCATTTTTCATGCATGATTCATGAGAAATCCTGAAAAAGGGATATTACAGTGGTATCAGAGCATGATCTCTGGCTCAGCCTGTGAGATCTAGATATCAAAATAAGGAGAGATGGATAGAAGCCAAAAATCTTCAGTATGTAATAGAAGAAAGAAAGACAAGCTCACAAAGCTTCTTCCAAAATCTATGAAGAGATTTCAAGGAGAGATGACGAAGATGAGATTGGAGATGGGATCTCCAAAGGAGGTTGAATCTAGAGCTGAATCTATATTTTCACATGGTGAGTGTGAGCATGCAACTGCACTCCATGATGCGCAGTGTAGTCAAATTACCAGAGCTACCTTGAGATGGATGGGAGGAGGAAAAATTCCTAAGAGGAGAACTCTTAGTGATTTGTTGCAGGAGTATGAATCTCAAACTGAGAGGTTTAGAGATCATACTGATTTCCATGAGTTTTGAAAGATCCAGGTGGAGAAGAACCAACAGTAGGATGCAGATATATTTCTTCTATCTACTTTTTCCAGATCACCCACAAGTTCAGCTGGAGCTTGGGTGAAGGAGCTAGACTCCTATTTTCAGTTGCACCATATTTCCAGAGATGAAGCTATCAGAGTTGCTGCGCTGAATTTCAGAGGTAAGGCTCATGCATGGTGTATTTTTGAATCTTATTCCTTAAAGAATGCCAACACTTTCTCTTATGCAAGATTCATAAAAACATTGATGGAGAGGTTTGGTGAAAAACTTCCTGAGACACATGAGCAAGGAAAACTTGAGAAAACAAAACCCTTGCATGTGATGGAGGGAACTCCATTTCAGAAAACCATGGGAAGAGATGATATCTTGCATCACACTTTTCCAGAAGTAAGACCTCTAGTTCATATTCTTGAACAAGAAGGCATAGGGATCTCTTTTTCACAAGAGGATCCAACTGTTGAGATGTTGCCCACACACATTGAGAGAGATGAGGGAAAAAATGCTGTCACATCTAGAGCACATCCAGTGCCTCATGCAGAGGAGGGAGGAGCACATGCTCCAATAGGAGGGATTCTTGTGCTTTTGCAAGAAGTTCCTCGGGATCTCATACATGGAGGTCCAAGCACAATCAGTGAGCAGCATGATTGCGCAGCATTACAGTTGGAAGGAGGAGGAAGGGAGGAAGAACAACATTATTTGATGAGAGGTACACAACCTTCTCTATTTTAGAAAGCTAATGCAAGGAAGAGGCAGACTGATTCACGCAGTGAGGGCAAGGGCAAGGTTTCCCAATCATATATACAAACTACTTTTGACATTGATGTCTCACTACATGGAGGCATTCCACCTGGAAGGCCACCTGATCTAGAGCTGATGGAAGACATCTTGTCTTTGGATTCACCACTCTGTGAATTTGGAGAGGTGAAGATTTTGGAGGAAGAATTTGGCATGGGGGATGTCAAATTAGCAGGCAACAACATGAGGAGAGCTTCACATGCTAGATCACTAGCGTTGTCTTTGAGGAGGATTGATCCTTACTGGAGATCTCAACTCTTGGTAGAGTACTCCAAGGATCTTGGTGCATGCATGATTCTTGATGACCCGGATGGAGATGACATATACATGGTGGATGATGTGGTCATCTATTCCTATGGCAGGATCTTCTTGACTAGATCTTCTAGTCTCAAGGAGAAGCTGCTACATGCAGCACATGAGGACTTCTCTTCTATGCACTTTGATGCATATTTCCATTTGATGGAGGAGTTCACTTGGGAGGGCATCCAGTAGGACATATATCATCATATGGAGAGATGCATAATGCAGATGGTGATAGGGAGGATGTCACAACCACCTTCCTACTCATTGGGAGTGAGGGAGAATTTCCAGTGGAGCCATTTTCGCTCAAGACCTCAAGTACATGATGGAGGAGGTATCATTTTACAGTTTGTATTGTACTTATTTTCCTTATTTGAGCAACATGATGTATCAAGAGGAGTTGCTTCTTCTTGATATTGTATGATGATGTACTTGCAACTACTTGTAGCATTGATCTTGGCTATATTTTTGATGAGCTGTGGGGGAAGTCATATGTCTCTTGGTGTGCACCAATGAAATCATATTGTAACTTCATGTTTTAATCTTATGAGATGACTATGGCAACAAACAAGTGGTTGGAAAAGCACTTGTTATTTCTTATTTTGATGCAGGCCAAGGATGCACTGCGCTGGTTCCATGAGAGGGACCATGATTCACTCTCCGGTTGTCATTTGGCAACTTGTTTTTATTGTATCTTGCTTCCATATATTGCTGATGTGCTTTTGTTCAAGGGAAGCTTTTTATGGAGAGGGAAACTAATTGGATGGCATGGCACCCATATACTAGAGTAGCAGAAGATTTTTTGTATGGGGCATCATAAAAGTTGACCATCATGAGCTTACTTCATGGCTTGTATGAGGGAGAGATGAGGTAGCAGCAAAAGTTCTTGTTGCTTTGGTTGCACTTGGGAGAGTATGGGAAAACTTCTTCCCATACTTTTCATGATATTTCTATAGAGAAGAAGGGCACATTCATGGTGCAAGGAGGCTACCCTTCAGTGTTGGAGGATCATGAGAGACTTCCATGTCGAAATATGATCTTCTCACATAGCAGCATGATGGTGGATGGCTTTGGCATGTGGAATGCCAAAGGGAGAAGTCATGGATCCTTATTCTTAAGGCCTACAACGCTGTCACATGGGAGTGTGTTCTTATTGATGGAGTGTTCCAAAGAGTATTTGTATCCCTTCTTCTTACAGATTTTTGTGAGGGAATCCTCATGGGAGAGCTTATACATGGACCTCACTTTTAGCCTACTCACTATGTATGGTAAGGAATGAATTTCTGTACTTATTGATTACTCCATTGAGTATTTGTACTTTCCCACCATGTTTGAACAATGCATTGCTCCTCAAAAGAGCAAGAGTATTTTTGGGTTTGATGGTCACTTTAGGGCCAATGTTTATGATAATAGTAGCCAATCTATACATGACCTTGGGCAAGTGTATTGTTATTTTATCCATGTACAACTAATAAACATTGATGCTTACTTCCCCATGTTGGGAGAATAGACATATACAGCTTGTAACTTGTTCTAGGATCACTTACCATATGAAATTCTCAAGCAACAGTTGGGGGGACTATGTAATATCCACTTGGAGAACCTTTGGTACCATCTAAAATTGCACTTAAATTTTAGCAATTTTTCTGATTTGGAGGCAAAATGGTAATGATGTGCACTTCATCTTGGATGGAATGGTTTGGGTTGAAATGTCTCATGATTCTGGAGGGAGAGTCCTTGGAGGCTCAATCTTCTTCTTGCCATTAGAGGGCAACCATGTTGCAGCCCAAGATCAATATGCCTTCTACACTTATCATAAATGGAAGGGAGGGCAGCATGGGATAGGCCCTCTTGCCTATCATGTTCATTTATTCAACCCACCTACATGTCAGGAGCACAAGGTGGAGGAGACTTTTCATGAGTTTCCATGTTGGAGGGTGACTCACTTCATTTGGATGATAGCATGGGTAAGGGAGGCACTCATTCACCATGTTGATCATCACTCCTACTTTGTGGAGGCCATGAGACAGTTAGCAGGTTTCCATTCACACATTCCACCTTTGATTGATGTAGACACTTTGGTATTGCACACTTGGGAGGAAGCATTGGATGATATTTTATTTGTAGATTCTCTTGATGCAGTGATGGAGGACATTGATGGGAGGCCACATGAGGAGGAGGGGAGAAATTTTTCTCTCCTCATAAATTTTCTTGAGGACAAACAAAGATTTTGGAGGGGAGGACTGTAATGTTCCTAAAATTTTAGCTTCCAAGCTAAATGGAACATTAGAGTTAGCAGTAGCTATAACCGGTAAATAAATGGGTAGAAAAGCCCATAAGTCCCCTAAGGAGGATAAAAAAACTCCAAGTTTGAAAGGAGACACTCTTTCTAGCTCAATAAGACACCTCCTTGTGTGAAAAGGGTTAAATTGAAGCTTCTTTGACTAAGTCAACAACACAGTTTTAGTGGAGGAGGAATCCTAGGATGGATAACGCAATTTTGGAGGGAAATGTAACTTGGGTTAGAAGTAACCTAAGTGAGTGGGGCCAAGGGAAAGAAAACTCATATATTATTTAAGGAAGAGAATGAAAAAATTATTGTTGATGTTGTAGATTATTATTCTTGGTTGCCAAGAATTGTTGTTGCTTTGCTGCTTAGCAAAGCTACAGTGCTGTTTAGCACTGGGTGTTCCTGGGCAGGAATCCCACCTCTTTCCTTTGAGGAGCCTCATTGGGAGAGTTTTCATTCATCGTTAGACAATAGGTTTTCAGGCCAAGCTTCAGCCATATTCATCAGCACAACTTTGCCGGAGATTGTGTAGTGTTGCTGGGTGCAGCAGTGGAAGGGATTGGAATCCTGGCTCCTGAGCTAGCTTCTCATTGGAGGAAGGTTTCCTTCACTTGAGAGATCTGTTTGGAGTACTCCAGAGATTATTTCAGATCTGTGGTATCATACCACACATTTCTCATACATTCCCAACGCTTTCTTTGCTAGGGAATGCATTATTTTGGAGGCAGTGTTTATTGCATGGTTTGGTGGCTCTGTTGTTGAGTTTCCTTGTGATTGAGAGGTTCATCCTTTCATGAGAGGAAGCGCTTGAGGGATCTACATCAAATAAAAATATTTCAGCCTTTTACACTCATGTGCTTCAGTGTTGCAGTGATGTTTCAGTATTTTTCTGAATATCACATTTGTATACAGAGTGTTTGGACAAGAAACCCTTGCCGGTTTCTTTTGTATCTCGTATAAGGAGATTATATCTTTTGTTCTTCAGAATTTTAATCAATATATGAGTAGATATAATTGTTTCCTTCATTTATGTGTGTAAACCCTCTCTTAGAATGCATAGTCCATTAAGCAGCAACTCCGGTAAAATGCAGTTTTGGGGTTTTAGCACTTTTTGGCAATCCTAGGTGTGGGAGATCTGTTTAACCCACCTAGTTTGCTTTGTTTCAGCTCATTTCTTGGATTTAGGTTTCTTATTGATTAATATATGGGATCCAAGAGTCCATTTCATTGTTTTATTGCATATGTTGTTGTAAATGCATTTTTCTTGCATGATTCATGAGCAATCCTGAAAAATGGAAATTACAACATATAAGAGAGCAAGGAAAATAGCCTAAGATCAGAAAAAAAATGTGAATCTAGCCTAATTTTGGCATACTCTCAAGGGATATTTCAAAGAAACTATTAAAGACTAGCCTGAGGATAGCGAAAATCGTAGACTTCTCTCGGTTAACTCTACTTGGAAAACTTTGAAAAGAACATTCAAAAACAATATCTCAAGTTGTACTCAGAACGATATGGGCTCACCAACATTCCATCCTGGTTATACTCTATTGAATAATTCTTAAACAACAAGCTGGATAAAACTAGAGGGCTATTAAGAATCCTCTAAAAATACCTTAGCAGAAGAAAACATAAAGATAAATCTTTAAGGCAGAAATAGGGTACTTTTTAGTAAATCCTATTCTAAATTTTCTGTTCTTTATTAGAGAAAATGGACAGCATGTAAAACATAAGAAAAGACAAAAAAAGTGAGGGATAACACCACCATTAACATAGACTAGGATCCCATGAATCAAATTGTATTATTGATGTTCAAACCAGTTAAAATCTCCAAGTCCAACAGGTCTTTAAAGTCCAAAACTTCTCTTCTCAGCCTAGTGTTCTTCAACTACTCAACAACACTTCAACAGCTTCAACAACTATCTTACACTTCAATGACAATCCAACCAACAACAACAATGAACTCCTCATACAATATTTATAGGTAAATGAGGAGGTGGAGTGAAAAAGGGGGTCTCTAATGGTTCATAAATGACAGAGTAAATGTTTTTGACCTTTGAGACCATGCAAGGCCCAAGGCAAAAATGTATTTAAGTCTAACTCTGTGTTTTATTAACTTTTGAGCTACTTGGTTGCTTTTGTAGACTTTTAGGCTGTTTAGGTAGGCTTGTAATAACTTCTGAGCTACCATTTGGGAATATCTCTGACTTGGAGTAAATTCATGTGTATTTTTTAGGCAAATTAGGCCTGTAGGTGGCATTTTTATTCTTTTGGAGTAATGGTTTCAGTGTTTTATCATTCGAAGCCTTCTTCTGCTGATCTGTCTAATTATTTTCTTTTGAACTCTGATTAGGCCTCTAATTTTGCTTTAGGCCTTCTTTATCATCTTATGCTTTTGTCATTTTGCTGACTGTTTTAACTTTTATTTACTTGTCTTTAAACTGTGTAATTATCATTAATATGCTGGTTAAGGTTTTAATCTTCAAGCTTTATTACTTAACCTCAAATATTCACTATCTTCTTCTATTTTGTGTACAGGCGTTCCTTTTGCTGTGCTTGGAGGGTTTTATGAATGCATCCATGGCCATGAAGCATCGATTGGAGTTTTGAATCGAACCCTTATCCATTTATTTATGTATTTGGTCCTTGGATCATCATCCAAAGAGAGAAAGCCACTTAGATTGGCTTTGGTATGGCCTATACATTATAGGCCGCCATTAAAACTTGCGAACAGACCAAAACATTAATAAAGCCTACAAATTTGTGGTTGATTGCATTTAGAGGCTCGAGGGAGGTGGAGGAGCGATGCGGAGGAGGAATAGTGTGTAGAGGGAGGGGTTCCACAGGCGGAATGGTGGTTTATTTGAATATTGGCACGATTTGGTAGAAGGCAGTTTTGCAGAAATACCGGGGTGGTATTCGCGTAGAGGTTGGGTGGTAAATGGTTTTGAGTGAATCAAACGGGATTCCACTCAGAGGACGATACCTGTCCCCAGGAAAACCATTTTTTTTTAATTTCGCGTTGAAATGGGTAGTTAAACTCTTGTTGGAAAATGCGCGTGATATCGGTTAGGAGCCGTTAGATCTGGGGGAGCCAGATCAACGGTGTGGGTTGATCCTGGTTGGAAAAGGTGCGCGGCAGAGGGGAATGGTGGAGGCCAGGTGGCGGGCAGAGAATGGGTCGGCGAATGGTTAGCGGAAGGTGGGCCAACCATGTGATGTCAGCCCTTTTATCGGGAGGTGGAAAGGTGGGAGGCACGATGAACGTCATATTGGGATGATCGACGGTGGAGACCACTCTGTGAAGAAAAACAGATGGGGGCGGGGTAAGAAAATAGTAAAGGGCGCTTAAGGAAAGGGGAAGGTGTGGTCCCATGGAGAAGAAAGGGACCCGGGCCAAGACGAAAAGGGGCTAAGGGAATAGCATGGAGAAATGAAAAATAGAGGAAGGAGGCTAGAGGTGAGGTGAGGGAGATAGTCATGTGAGGACAAGGGAGGACTAAGAGCTAGGGTAAAAAGGGTTAGGGGGTTAGCACCTGGTTACAGGCGTTGGGTCTCATGAGAAAGGAGCGGAAGTTTTAAGCCCTCAAGGGCTTAAGGCCATTTTTAATAAAAGGGTCGAAAATGTATAAAAAAGTGGGTTTTTAGACTTTTTAAAGGTTTCGATAGGATAAAAAGGGTAGTTTAAACGATATAAAAGGGATTTTTTATGATTTAAAGGGTTATTATGGGAAAATGAGGATAAATGATGGAGAAAGGGGATTTCTAGGAGAATGAGATGATGAGCTAGGATAAGTGAAAATGAGTGAAAAATGGGTGAAATGAGTTTATGGAATGATGGAAAATAGCTTTTAAAAACAATCTCTTTTTGTCTTGGCAGGGTAACTTCAGAAGCTTTGAGTGAAGATTTCAATGGAGTGATTCTCTTGAAAATAATGAACACAGGGGGATTTCAAGAACTCACATATTTTCACAAAATTTGTTTCTTGAAAGCTAAGGAACCTATTTTAGCCATCATGAGATATGACAGAATTTATAGATGGCTAACAGTGGCTCTACTTGGGGAGGGCAGCTCCTTGGAGGTGTCAAGAACCTCAGAGATAAGTCTCTAGAAAGTAGACCAGTGCCCTATGTTTGTTGCACTTTGACAATCTTCTTTTCTTTAATGATCAAGCTTCTTAAAAAAGATGATCTGCAGAATTACAACAAGATGATTTTTCTCCCAAACTTCTACCTACACATCCTACTTGTCCTAAATTGTTTTCTTCAATGGGTGCACTTGGACTTGCAAACCCTTTCAACATCATTTTATTCTTTTATTTGAAAGAAGTAAACTAATCTATTTCTACCCTTATTTCTTTCATGAGTTTAGATTAGACAGTTGAAATCATTGTTTCTATACTTATTCTAACCATCTGTCAAGATCAGACTGTTTGACAAATTTTATTCTCTATTTTCTAATGCAGGAAATTTAAAACACAGTCAAATCAGGATTAGACAGTCTGATTTGCTATGGGGGCTATGGCATTATGTACAAGCTTCACATAGACTTTATTTGAAAAAATTTAAAACAAAATGGTGAAGGCTTAAGATCTGAAATTGATAAACATTCTTCTTTCTTTCTTGGGCTCAAGTTTTGATATTTTTGGAGCCATTTCTCTTTTCTTCTCTTGGTTCAAATTTTGAGCTTGTTAGAACCATTCTTTCTCTATCCTAATCTATTCCGCTGATAAGCCAAGATTACACTATTTGGAAAATATTCTTCACACTAACTTATCAGCAAAAAATTGAAATTCACTCAGTCATGTTTAGGCTGTATGACTGAATAACAGTTTCTTTTAGTAGTGGCATTTGAGCTTGCACACTTTCAGATTTTTCTCTTTTTGGTATGGGGTTGTACCTTTTATGTTTTATCTGCACTCTTTTCTCTTTTTCTATTGTTTTTGTACTTCATTTTCAAACTTTTTTTCAAGCTATGTTATTTACAATGAATTAAAAAGAACTTTGAACAAAAACCTTAACAAAAATAATGTTTGAGCACCCTTCCATTGAGAGGACCTCCAAAAAGTTCAACTCCATCCATCTCTTGAAGAAAAAATGCATTGTTTCCTATTGCAGACTGAATGAGATAAGGGCCTTTTCATAAATATTCAAACTTTCCATGTTTACCCTTATCTTCTTTCCTAGAGTCCCATTTTAATACTTTGTCACCAATTTTGAAATCACTTGCCTTTGTTCTTTTATCAAACATATTCTTGATGTTTTCTTGTACTTGCTGTGCTCTTTTGTAGACTTCCTCTCTGGTTTGCTGCAACTGAACAGTCTGGTTTATTCTTCTTGTCATGTCATCTTCTTCAGATTGCACTTCTTGGATCAACTTCATGACTAGCACTCCTAGACTGGTTGGAAATATTGCATCTGCTCCATAAACTAGATGATAAGGGGACATCCCAATTTATTTTTTGACTGTCAATCTGTCTGCCCAAAGTGCATGTACTAGCTTGTTGTGCCATGATTTTTTATTCTCTTCCAGCAACTCCTTTATTATGTTTACCAAACTCTTGTTTGAGGATTCTGCCAGCCCATTACCTTGAGGGTAATAAGAATTAGAATGACCTAATGTAATATGATATTTATGACAGAAATCAACCATCTTTTTGGATCCAAATGCAACAACATTATCAATGATAATTTTCCTAGGACAGCCAAATCTAGACAGGATATGATTTTCAAGGAATGAAATGATGACTGAGTCTGTGGCATTCCTAGAAGGGATGGCTTCCATTTATTTGGTAAAGTAATCAGTTGCTGTGAGGATCCATTTGTGTTGGGCAGATGAGGCAGGATGGATTTCCCCAATGAAGTATAAAACCCATTGTTGAAAAGGAGCTTCAACAGTGATTGGTTGCAGAGGTAAGGGAAGCAATTTTCTTTTGCCTTCAAGATATGACATTTATGATAGAAAATGACCATTTTGTGGATATCTTGAAAGAGGGTGGGCCAATAATAGCCAGCTCTAAGGATTTTGTTCACGGTAGTTTTCCAATAAAGGTGGCCTCCACATTCTCCTTCATGAAACTCATGCTTGATCTTATCTGCATCATTCTTAGGCAAACATTTAAGCAATAATCCACTAGCATTTTCCCAATATAAACATTTATCTAAAATGCAGTAATTTACAACTTTTAACTTTAAAATCTTGCCTTTGTTTTTGACAGACCAGGAGGGAAATTCATATTAAGCAGCACATACAAAATATCATCATACCAAGATGAATTCAGAAAATGATCTTCAATAAGTGGAGTTGCCAACTCCTCCTATTCATCTAATGCATTAAACATGTTTATATCAAGAGCTTGAAAGTTGGATTCAACCATTATTTTTTCTATTCCTTGACCTTTTATGAGCTTAGTGGGCTTGATTTCTAAATCATATTCTAATATAACAGCAAACCACTTTCATCTTTTGCCATCAGGATCTTGTGTCAAGATGTCTTTTACCACTGAATGAGGCACAAATGCTATAATGTGTGAGTGTAAAATGTAAACTTTGAAGTCCTTTAAGGCTTTGAACAAGGCAAAGGCTTGTTTTTCCATTATATTATACTTCAAAGGTGCATCTCTTAATGCCTTGTTGAAAAATGCAATAGGCTGCTCTTGTCCCTTCATGTTTTTCTGTAGGAGGACAACAACCACTGTGTGTTCTGATGCAAATGAAAATATGAAGAAATTTTTAGTAAAATAAGGACTAATAAGAACTGGTGTTTGGGTAAGTGCTTGTTTTACAAGTTCAAAGGATTTATTTTCTTCTAAGGTCCATTTAACTCCTTCTTCTCTTTTAAGCATGTTTGTCATGTTTCTAAGGAGTTCAGCTAGGTTGGGTATGAACCTTCTCAAGAAATTAATCTTTCCAATGAAAGATTGAAGTTCCTTGATGTTTCTAGGATGATTGATTTGCAATATACTTTCAATCCTTTTTGGGCATATCTTTATTCCCTCTTCAGATATGATATGTCCAAGAAGCTTTCCTTCTTAGAGACCAAACAATGTTTTCTTGAGATTTAAGGATAAACCATATTTTCTGCATTTCTCAAAGACTTTTCTTAGGTGTATAAGGTGTTCTTCATTTTTTTTGGAATGGAATGTGATGTCATCTAAGTAAATCGCAATGAAGTAGCCTATTTCTTTTGAGAATGCAATATCCATGGCTCTCTGGAATGTGGCACCAGAATTCATTAAACCAAAAGGCATTTTCACATACATGAAAGTGCCCCAGGGAGTAGTAAAGGATGTGTTGAGTTGATCATCGGCGTGTACCAATACTTGGTTATATCCTGAGAAGCCATCTAGAAAAGAAATTCTTCTAGAACCTACCACCCTTTGTAAAATATGATCCATTTTGGGCAAGGGATAGTTGTCCTTTAATGAGGCTTTATTTAAGTTTCTGAAATCAATACAAAGCCTTATCTCTCCTGTTTTATTCCTAACAGATACAAGATTAGATACCCACTTTGAGTATCTCACAGGGACTATAATTCCAGCATCATACATTTTTCTGATTTATTTCTCTACCAGAGGTAATTGAACAGGGTTGATTCTGTGCAATTTTTTGTCTATAAGGCTTCTAGTTTTCTTTGAGGGGTATCTTGTGCTGAATTATTTCTGTATCATATGATTTTAAATCTTCATAACTCCATGCAAACACATCAGAAAATTCTCTAAACAACTCAAGGTATTTTATTTTAATGTGAGTTGGTAGTGTCCTAGATAATTTGATCATTTTAGGCTTTTCTTCACTGCCTATATTGCACTCTTCTACTTTAGCTTCAGTAGGTTCTATTTTTGGCTTTTTTGCAACATCATTAATGTCAAACAATTATTCTAAGGGTACCAGTCCTTTTGGCAAGCTTTCAGTTTTATATTGCAACACCTCTAGATCTTCTTTTTCTAAATCTGTGTAGTTCTCTGTTTTATGTTTGGGTTCTTTGGTTAGCAGATTTATATCAACAATCTCTGGAGTTTCTTCTTCTTTAAAAAGTGATTTTCCCTCAGTAGGATAGTCTCCCTCATACCCTAAATCTGAATTGGGTATTTCAAATTCATTTATGGACTATAGGAAGTCTTCTATTTGTTTATCTCCTTCAAAAACTTGCTAGTATTTTTAATTGTCTAGGACTGCTAGTTTATATTTGACTTGGATTGTATATTGTTTGCTTTCGTAAGGTTTCATACATGTACTAGCAGGAAAGGATAACCCATTGGAAAGAATATTTTGGTTTCTAGGGTCAAAATTAAGTTGGAATTCATCAATGATTTTAATAGGTCCATGGCATCATCTCTATAGGCTCTTAGTCTGGGAAGTTTTGCATTATATTCCCCATTTACTTGCCTAATTATCAATTCTGAATCCCCATGAACTATTATCCTCTTGGCTCCTAGTTTTTTCAATCAATGTAGTCCTAAGAGGAGTGCTTCATATTGTGCTATGTTGTTGGTGCAGTGAAAGTTTAATCTATATGAATGGCCTTCAACATGGTTATTCTCATTGTTTTTCACCCATATGCCTGCTCGTGCACCAGTTATAGTACAAGACCCATCAAAACTCATGCTCCAAAGAGGACTGTTTTCAGATTTTTCATCACTTTCCTCTTTGTCCTCTCTGTTTTGTTTATTTTGATCATCACAGTGTTCTTTTTTAGGATCTGCACTATGTTTTTTTGTGTCTTGTTCCTCAGGGTTTTCAATGTGTTGAGGAATTTCTCTTTTATTATTGGAACTATGTTTATGAC